>OY757025.1:87642832-88073428 GCA_963580285.1 Lucinisca nassula | reverse complement strand
GCCCATGAAACCAATAGGGTGTATATGCATGGACGGTCCGATTCGCGCCACTTTTCTGGGTAGGCTTAGAACCTCAAAGCGGTTTACCAGTACTCGTGTGCGGTTGGTTTCAGCTCTGCGTGGATGCATCATGCAGCCCAATCTTATAATATCTTTAAGCCCCGATGGGCGGGGGTCGACACCTTATGTCAATGAGAAGTTAGTGAATGTGTTTTTTTTTTCTTCTTCTTCTTCTTTGATTGTAAATTATGTTGTAATTACGATATGATTTATCACGTTATTACGATATAATTTATTTTGTTATTACGATATAATTTATCTCGTTATTACGAGATAATTTATCTCGTTATTACGAGATAAGATAATATATGGAAGCGTATAGGTACCCCCCCCCCCCCCCCCCCACATATTTATATCTCGACATAAATTTATGTCGACAAACACAATAATAATGTGGTATGCTGACATAGTTTGTCGATAAATCATGATCAATTTTAACGATAATGCAATTATTTATCATGTTCGCTACATATCTGTGTAACGATATCGATATAAATTATGGCATATGACATTATATAAACGGTGTGATATTTATAAAACGGGATTTGGTTTGGCGACATCCGTCTTAAATATCAATTAGGCGTGATATTTTTTGTTGTGATACGCCATATAAATATTTCGATATCGCAAAAAAAACATCGCAACATGTTTGTATTTCTGGCGGGAAGAAGTGACGTCAGCCACTAACGTTAGAACAATTGGTGAGATGCAGGCTACCTCGCAGTCACAAAATATTCAACCAGCTCATGCAGCTGTTCAAAGGGCTTTTCGTGTGTGGTCTTTTGACAGAAGGGAGCTAAAGGGGGTAATAGCAGCGGGATACGGGAGCACAAGATGCCATTCTTGAAACCTGTCCCAATCTGAAGCCACGCTGCCAATTTAGCCTTTTGTATTTGAGAAATCGCGCAATGACTATCCCTTAACGGCGAGAAAATATCACGAGATAGCATAATCCGAAATGTTAAGGCAACGCATTAATTCACATATTTTTTACGTTTTGATTTATTACAAGATTTTTTAATAACGAAATTAAAATACAATGTAATACACATAACCTTATATGCTGATAATTTACTAATTATAATGAGATGGTTTTCATGTGATAACATGAAATTTACAGAGTTTTACAACATTAAACAACGTAAAAATACTATGTGATATAAATATGTGGGGGGTACCTATACGCTTCCATAATAATATGAGTTAATTTTCTCATTGTTACAAGTTAATTTTCTCGTTATTACAAGTTAGTTATCTCGTTTTATCATATGACGGCGTTGATAAGCAGTGGATTACGTCGTGTAATAAAAATCGTATGACCGCACGTGTAATAACACTTTGGCGGGATTAAGTAACGTCATGACGACGTCCATGACAACAATGCATTTTTCGCAGAAAAATTGTCAAATTGAAAGGCGATAAAATCAACTGAGGTTTAATGTCCCCGTTAACAATATTTAGGTCATTTTAGAGACGTTGCTCCAATTTGGTGGGACTTTTACCCGACACTGAGATGAAATGACATCTAAAAAATAAACACTACCTACACAATCATAAATTTTATGTGCGTGGGAGTGGGAAGAAGGGGCGCGGCGTGTGTATGTACGTGTGTGCCTCAGTGTATGCGTACATATGTGTGTTTAATGGAAGTGCTCTTGTTGTGTGAGTGGTTATTAGGTTAAACTCTTCTCTTCGATGCCAAAAGCGCTGTTCTCTGAGCTCGATCTCGCATCAGTGTGTCAGATTTAATGTGGTAGGTAGGATAGTCTTTGTAGCTTAAGATTACTTTATTATCTCGTTATAACAAGATAACTATCGCGTTAAAACGAGTAAGCTATTTCGTTAATCCGTCTTAGTTTTCTCTTAATTACGACATAATTATCACGTTATACGACACAGTTTTCTCGTTATGACGACATAATTATCTCGTAATAACGATATAGATATCTCATAATAACGACATAGTTATTCCGTAATAACGAGAAAAGGATTTTTCGTTATAACGGCTTAGTTTTCTCGTAATTACGACAGAGTTATCTCATTATAACAACATAATTATCTCATAATAACGACATGGCTATTTCGTTATAAAGACATAGTTATCTCGTAATAACGAGAAAAGTTTTTTTTTTCTTTTCGAAACTGGTCCTTCTAGGCTTTCGTAGAAATCAATGCCTATGTGAAACAAATAAAAATGATATTTTTGCATTGTGAATTTGTTTGAATTGTTTAAATTGAGGTTTTATTTCGGTTATTAATTCCAATTTGGGGGACTTTTACCCGACATTGGATTGAAATGACACATCAAGCCCCGTCGTCCATTTAAACAAAAATGATTTATATGCGGGACTGTCCGACTCGCACAAATTTGACTGGGAAGGCTTAGTCCACCCAAGCGCCAAGCGGTTTACCAGCACTCATGTGCGGTCAGTTTCAGTTCTACGTGGAAGCATCATGCAGCCATATCTATTTTTATCAGTCACCTCCTATATTAATTGCATTGCAGCACATTGACCTGATAAACATCTGCCTTTATCAGGTCAACGTGACATTGCACTTCTTAGAACTGGCAAAACTGAAAAAAAATGGCAAAAATGTAAGTGTATATTGGGATAAACTGATAAATAGAATACCAGATTCGTGTCCTTTGATATCAAGTTTATCAGGCTCGGCTTCGAGAACGCATGTAGAATCGCTCGGCAAGCCTCGCGATTCTACAAGCATTCTCGAAGCCTTGCCTGATAAACTTGATATCAAAAGACACTCACCTGGTATTCTCTATCTCCAAGTCCCGATGCGACTTGTCCTTCTTCCAATCTTGGCACGTCGATTATTGTAAAACCATTAAATAGAGAATCTTACATGAGTGTTCATGTATTATTGAATTTATTAAACGAGTTGAGGAAAAGGGATAAAATGCGAGGCTTTGCCGATCATTTTATCGCTTTCCCTCAACGAGTTTAATAAATTCAATAATACATGAGCACGAATGCAAGATTCTATTTATCATATGACATTTAAAACACATTTTATTCACGAATGCTTACAAACATGTCAATATTCCGCCATTAGTAAGCGCGACGTCGTTAAGGACGTCGTACATGTAAAGTTACGGGACGTATCTAGCTAATTTGCATATTTAATCCACTAGTGGATTATCGAAAATAATGCATGACGTTATTACACTCTTAGACGCGACGTCATATGATAAAATACCAAAAAGAATATATCTTGATGAGCCCGTCTCATCTGGATCTACACCGTTTGCACATCCATCTGTATCGGTCTACACTCTCTATACCGGGCTACCGGCTCGAACCGGTCATTAGGCAGGGTTTTGGTTTGTCCTGTCAAGGTTATTTCAAGATCGTTAATCAGAGATGGGCGAAGCCCGGAGTACTCGAAGAAATACAAAAACACAAACAAAAACCCATGACTTTCCGTTGCAGATCGTTGCGTCTTACATGTCATCCGAGCGAGGCTCGAACCCACTGCGGTGAGAAACCTAATAATTAAGAGTCAGCGCTCGTACCCACTTGGCCAAGGAGATCCGTCAACATGGGCTTTAAGACTGTTAAAGTTCGTTAGTTTGTGTTGAGGCAACAGCATGTCAATTTGGAGACGAATGTTTGTATATATTGCATATACCTTGTAAATATTGGCCCCCGCCCATCGGGGCTTGAAGAAAAATATGGGCTGCATGGTGCTTCCACGCAGAGCTGAATCCTACCCGCACACGAGAACTGGTACACCGCTTAGAGGATCTCAGCCTGCCCAGGCAAAGCGGTGCGAGTTTGCCCGTCCATGCTTATAAACCCTACAGGTTTCATTGGGCGACAGGGCTTGAGATGTCATTTCATCTCAATGTCGGGTAAAAGTCCCACAAAATTGGAAGCAACGTCTCGCAAAATGACCTTTACAGTGTTGACGGGGACGTTAAACCTCAAATCAAGCAAAAACCTCATTGGTATTTTATGTTATGGAAGACCACATGTTAGATAAGCATGTGCTAATGCTTAATATGTGTGTGTGTGTGTGTGTGTGTGTGTGAATTCGGGTTTAACGTCGCTTTCAACAATTTTTCAGTCATATCACGACGGTGTCTGGTTGCGACAGGGAGCTCAATACTCACTTTTATAGTGCTGCCTCACTATAGTATCATGTCCCAGACACATTACATGATACCACACCCAGTCACATTATCCTGACACTGGGCGACCAGTCCTAGCTCTACCCCGTAAACTTGAGTGCCAAGCGAGGAGCAGCTAGTACCATTTTTAACGACTTTGGTATGTCGCGGCCCGGGATCGAACCCGTGACCTCCCGTTCCCCGGAGCGGACTAATGCTTAATTTGTAATCTTCTCGAAGTAAAGACTTTATTATTATTATGTCGGGACCGTCAGTTGTTTCGGAAAATCCGGTAGTTTCGAAAAATTAAAGTTCGAATTACTGAGTTTCCATTGCATTATTATTAAAGTCCGATGTTCTGGTATTGCCCGATATTGAGATGAAATGTCAAAAGAAACATCTAGGGTTTAAGGAACAGACTGACTCGCACAACTTGTCCCTGGCCGCAGACTTAACCTTCTAAGCGGTTTATCCGAACTCAAGTTCGGTCGGATTCAGCTCTGCACGTAAGCAACAAGCAGCGATGGGCGGGTGCGTGACAAATGCACCGTATTTACCCTAAATATTCGGATACCGTACAGCTAATCATATGAACAGGTTCAATGAACTACCCGATGTTGTGATAACTGAATGATTGACCAACATGCAATACCCTGATGATCATCTGGGTTAACACCGTTTGCTCAGGTCTGCATCACGAAAACACATATATAATTTTGACCCCCTTGAACCCCACTTTTATATAGAAAAACTGGGGTTTCCGGGGGTATGCCGTATTTTTCTTATTTCTGCTCTAAAGTATAGATTGTGGGTACTCGATGAGGCGGTTCTAACGAGTGCCCACAATCTATATTTTGAACACAAATAAGAACAAGAAAAATGCCTAATGGCATTATGGACGGGTTTTTTTTCAGTACCGTTAGGATGGTGGTGGCATGGGTGGGGTAGGGTGGGGTGTGCTGATGTGGGGTAGGGTGGGGTAGGGTGGGGTGGGGTGGGATGGGTTAGGAGTCGGGTGGGACGGGGTGGAATATGTGGTGGGGTGGGGTGTGGGGTGGGATGGGGTGTGGTGGGGTTGTGGGGTGGGGTGGGCTTGGGTGGGTGGGATGGGGTGAGGTCGGGTAAGGTGGGGAGTGGTGGGATGGGGTGGGGTTGGGGGTGGATTGGGGTTGTTTTGGGATGGGGGTGGGATGGGGTTGTGGGGTAGGGTATGCTAGGGTAGGGTGGGGTGGGTAGGGTATGTATGTAAAACTAAGTATGCATGTATGTACAGAACAAATGCAATATCCTAACCCAGTAACAACTTTTTGTGGAGGGGGCGGGGTATGATTTGTTTATGTGTTTTAAGAAGAAAAAAAAAATAAAGTTTTTTTTTCTATTTTTAGCTCTGGAGGACACTGATTTTAGCGATTTTGAAAAAGGGTCACCTAATGAACATTTCTGTATGTATGTAAAACTATGTATGCATGTATGTACAGAACAAATGCAATATCCTAACCCAGTAATAACTTTTTGTGTGTGTGTGTGTGGGGGGGGGGGGGGGATTTGTTTATGTGTTTTACGAAGAAAAAATAAAATAAAGTTTTTTTCTTTTTTTAGCTCTGGTGGCCACTGATTTTAGCAATTTTGAGAAAGGGTCACCTAATGAACATTTCTGTAAAATAATTTTGAAATCGGGCCATTATCCCAGGGGAGATGTCGTTTAAAGAAATTGTTGACGGACGACGGACATCAACTCACCTTGAGCACTTCGTGCTCAGGTGAGCTAAAAAAAGAACGAAAAAAAAAAAAAAAAAAAAAAAAAAAATTCCATGCCTGTGCATGCATGTGTGTATTATTACTAGCAACTATCAGGGGAGGAAGATAATAATATGTGTTTATGGAGAAGAAAAGAAAAATAAAAAAAAAATGAAAAAAGAAAGAAAAAAAAAAAGAAAGAAAAAAAAAGAAAGAAAAAAAAAAGAATTAAAAAAAAAAAAAAAAAAAAGTCTCCACCGGGGTTTGAACTCACGCCCCTCAGATTCATAGTCAACAATAGGATTCGTAGTCCAGCACTCTATCCACTACACTGGCATTTGAAAAAAGGTTAACCAAAAGGTAAACCTGAAAAACATAAGTTTGAAAAATGACAATTTCTGCCAAAATTTTAGTCTTTTGAGCCATTTATGGATAATACATGAAAGCGGTACCTCCACTTATGCATCAGTCCTGATATTAAAACAATCTGCTACAGAATAGATGAAAAATATCACTTTGAAAAAAGGTTAACCAAAAGGTAAACCTGGGACGACGCCCGCCCAACCGCCCGCCCGCCCGCCCGCCCGGACATCGCTATTTTAAAGGACGGATTTTTTTTAAAAACCCGTCCAAAAATGTCACAATGGCGGTATTCGACTGGTGATTTCGTGGTCCACGAAATGAAGCGTGGAGCACGTTTTTTGTTCGACTGGGAGATTCGTGAAATTTCGAACAATTTCGTGGAGCACAACGACCACGTTTCAAAAAGAGCGTGAAATCAGTCACGTGACTGAATTAATATGGCTGAACATAGAAAAGTATATGGCGTGCCGTTTTACTATTTAATACAATTTCGAGATATCTATAATTTTACGAGATATCTATAATTTTATAATAGATATCTATAAATCAAATTATATGTATCTATAATAAACATTGGAGGTCATTGTAACAAGACATACTTTGGTTTGGAAAGAGATAAAAATATAAGTAACTGGCTTATAATGTCATTGATCAAGTAATTTCGCATTGACCCAGGTACAGGTCCGAGGTCTGCTGCATTGGCCCGAGGCCGCGAGGCAATTTTAGAAAGTAACCATAATACAAGTTTTAAAAACTTAAGCTATTTATTGTGCTTGTCATTTGCAGTTAATATGGAGCTAAGACACAGCTCGGATCTATCTGATTATAAATGATTGGCTTGGAGGTGCCTCTTTGCCTTTTGACTGTTAATCATAGCTCTCTCACGGCTGTGTTTCGAAACTGGCTAGGGTCACATGTGAGACGCCAACCGGAGGTCGGGTGGTTTTTCTTCGGGGATGCCGGCTTCGATTTTCGCCAACCTGTGATTAACGATCGGTTAGATACAAGTGAAATAATCTCGACAGAACAACTTGAACAAAGCAACGCAAGCGTAGCATCCCCTCGCAACAGCATACCAATCATCGACTTGAAGGTTTGAAGCTTCTACGATGATAGCTGTATATTCTGTCCTGTTCATAAGAATTTAAGGTCAAGTCCATTGTGACCTTGACCTCTGACCACTGACCATGAAAGTCAATACGGTTAATCGTCTCTTCATGGGGAACATTTGTAGAAGGTTTGAAGCTTCTACGATGATAACTGTGCATTCTATCCTGTTCATAAGGTTTTAAGGTCAAGTCCATTCTGACCTTGATCTCCGCCCCTTGACCTTGAAAATCAATAAGGTTCATCGTCTTTCCATGGGGAAAATTTGTGGAAGATTTGAAGCTTCTACGCTGATAACTGTGTCTTCTATCCTGTTAATAAGGTTGTTAAGGTCAAGTTCATAGTGACCTTGACCTTTGAACCTTGACCTTGAAGATCAATAGCGTTCATCGTCTTTCCAAGGGGAATATTTATGGAGGGTTTGAGGCTTCTATGATGATAAATGTGTCTTTAATCGTGTTCACAAGGTTTTTAAGGTCAAGTTCATTGTGACCTTGACCTTTGACCTTGAAAAGAAATAGGGTTCATTGTCTTTCAATGGGGAACATTTGTGGAATGTTTGAAGATTCTAGGATGATCTATTTGTCTTCTATTCTGTTCACAAGGTTTTTAATGTCAAGGTCATTGTAGCCTTTACCTTTTACCCTTGACCTTGAAAATCAATAGGAGGTTTTAGAGATTCCGTTTATGACGTCATTCTTGCGCATGCGCAAAGCACTGGCCGTCAATTGAAACGGCCATCGCTATTCAAATGTATTGGCGGAACTTAAAATGCCAACAATATTCAGACATTTTGAGAGAAAATGTACCCGTTTACATTTAAATATTGCCTCGAGAAGAAAAGAATAATATTTTGCTTTTATTACTGAAATTCATTTATCCTGGATCCGTTTGTTATTGACGAAAATCTCTTCGCGAATGACCCATGTCAATGGCTTACGAAAGCTTACTTACAAAATAGGGTTTTACGTAACTTTTCGTTATTCGCTATCCAAGTATAGCTATCACATACGGACAGAACTTCTATCTATCTATCTATCTATCTATCTATCTATCTATCTATCTATCTATCTATCTATCTATCTATCTATCTATCTATCTATCTATCTATCTATCTATCTATCTATCTATCTATCCATCCATCCATCCATCCATCCATCCATCCATCCATCCATCCATCCATCTATCTATCTATCTATCTATCTATCTATCTATCTATCTATCTATCTATCTATCTATCTATCTATCTATCTATCTATCTATCTATCTATCTATCTATCTATCTATCTATCTATCTATCTATCTATCTATCTATCTATCTATCTATCTATCTATCTATCTGTGCAATTATAAAAATGTCAAACGATCCGTCTAGAATGGAAGTTTTAATAAATTGAAGATACTTGTGGACAGATAACGTTTGTTTTTGTTTAAACAATATTTTATTTCTAGCAAACATCATGTACAGAGAGAGAGAGAGAGAGAGAGAGAGAGAGAGAGAGAGAGAGAGAGAGAGAGAGAGGAAGAGGTTTGAATGAGAAACTGACAGTAGACAGACAGACGACATACAGACCGACTGACCGAATGACTGACTAACAGATGAACGGACGGACAGTTAGACAGAAAAATAAACTGATACTGATAGTAGAAAACAACTAATGAGTGGACTGACAGACGGGCGTTGAGTCAACGTTGGTTCGACGTCATGCCGTCGACACCAACTTCAACTCACTTCAACGTCACATGGCCGTTGAGAGAGAGAGGTTTGACTGACAAACTGACAGACTACAGACCGACCGACTGAATGAATGAATGACTAACAGACATACGGACGAACAGACAGAAAAATAAACATACTGACAGTCGAAAAAAAAAGCTTATGAGTGGACTGAAAGACGGTCGTCGAGTCAACGTTGACTCGACGTCATGCCGTCGACACCCACTCCAACTCACGTCAATGTCACTTGACCGTTGAGATGAGAGAGGTTTGACTGATCCGTGTATCCAAGAAGATATTGTGGAGCTTAGCTAATAAGCCATTAACCCTTTTTTTTTTACCAAATAATGGAATCTTCCTCCTTATATATAGCAGGAGTCCATTTCAAAATTTAGGCTTGTCAGGTTGTGTTTTCTTCAAAATTTGTTTGGAAATTGGCTTGACTTTTGCAAATAGTGTAGGCTCTGATCAGACGCCGCGTTCTACGGCGTCTGATCTGGGCCTGCACTGTTTGCCAGGGTACCCGTTTTGGGGTTCCTGGTAATGTAAGGACTGGGCAGGTTGATCTACCTGATTTTACTGTAAAATCTTGCACTTGCGAAGGAGTGTTTCATTCTCATGCACTGAAAGGGTGTTCTATGTTTGTTTTGAATTTAATGTTCAAATCCCACTGAGTATTGATGGATCCGAGCACTAGGCAAATGACATCTTATTAAGCAACGCCGTATTATCCCCAACGCAACGTTCTGACGTTTCATCGTTGCAAAGTCAAATTCAGTGCATCGCTTTGATGTTTGTTTGACACGTTAAATGTCGGTTGACGTGGAACTGTAATTTACATTTACCTACGCTCGCTAAGTGTTGGTACGCTAAGAGAGAGAGAGAGAGAGAGAGCAACATGTAGGCCATGGCACACTCAGAGAGAGAGAGAGAGAGAGAGAGAGAGAGAGAGAGAGAGAGAGAGGACCCTGTTGGATCGTTTGTACAATATATCTTGAAGAGCAGTTAATTGAAACATAAGACTTGGGATTTGCCATCATGACAAACACGCCTATGCGATTTTGACCCCCTAAAACCCCACTTTTATATAGCAAAACTGGGGTTTACAGGGGTAAACATTATTTTTCTTATTCCTGTTTGTGGGTACTCGATAGAACCGCCTCAAAACATTGATTGTTGGTACTCGATAGAACCGCCTGTACGTAATGCACAAAATGATTAAATGTTAAAAAAACAAAAACGGACAAATAAATAAAAATCTTTATCGCGTAGGGGCGGTTCTATCGAGTCCCCGCAATCTATGTTTCGAGCAGAAATAATAATAAAAAAATATCACAATTTTTCATCTTAAAATTTCCACTTTTTCCCCCGAAAAATTGATAATACATTTGTATAGGCATTTTTCGTAATGCGAAATTTCACACCTGGTAGCATATCGGTGTTTGTCCCATTATCTTACATTAGAATTCGTCAAAAGTTAAATTTACGCTGTAATTAACACTTTATCTGTCCCACTGCCTTGAAGCATATACAACGTTGACGGCCAGGGCTTTTCCCGTTCTATTTTTAGAAGCGGAAGTGCGTCACGAAAAAAACTATAAGGGTCGTCGTCTTTCCATGGGAAACATTTGTGGAAGGCTGGAAGCTTCTACGATGAAAACTGTGTCTGCTATCGTGTTCACAAGGTTCCGGACGGACACACACACTAACACAAACACACACATGGACGCAAGGTACCGAGGCTATATCCCCGTCACAACGTTGTTGCGAGGGGATAAAATAGGGTTGTCAGAAGACAACGTACCTCGCCTATGGTACCTAAGTTGAATGAAGGCAAGTGAAATTTTAATAACACACTATTTGACCCAAAATGTCGATTTCTCTTCAAAGGAGCCCAACAGATTACAACAATTAAAAGACAACCAGAAAGTGTCCCTATGAATCACTAAACAAGAAATCTCATTTTAGGGCTTCTGTTTCACAAAACAATAAAATTTCAGTTTGCTGTTGTTGCCCCTAAAAAAGAGCTAAAAAGACGGCGAACTAATCAGAATGAATTAAATATCATTTTAAAACACATTTTTTTTTTTCAGTTTTTGACAAAAAATCATCAAACGTGCAAGTGATAATAGCAGTAAATATGCTTAAATAAAAGAAAAGAAAGAAAGAAATAAACATCCACTGTGACTTGAACTCACGCCCCACTTGCGGTGCAAAATTGAACTTTTTGCACATAGTCCAGTAATTTATCCACTGCGCCACGAGATTCGTCGATATGAGTCAGTGAATTCAAGCAATATAGAGCATATATACGAATATATTTGATAATTTGTTTTCTGTTTGTTTGTTTGTTTGTTTGATTCGAGGTTTAACGTCCCCGTCAACACTGTATAGGTTCATTGCTTTCTGTACAACCGAGGGACGTACAAGAATGCTAAAATATAGAACAGTCACATTAGTTTTTCATTTTCTTGCTTTAGGCATCAAGCTGGAAGCACGGATCACATTTGACTGGTACAAAAACGTGGAGCACGATTTTCCACTGCGCATCATGGGCGGAGCTCAGTCGTGCTCCACGAAATGTCTCCAGTCGAATACTGTCAATGTCGGCGTAAAAGTGGCAATGTATTTGTATATGCGTGTTTGCGTAATGGTCTGTAAATGCGGTACTATCGTACGATACGGATATGTCGTATTAACGAACGTGTAAGAGTACATAGAAATATATATTTGCGCATCGCGGTTCGTAGGCTAAAATCTAGATAAAGTCAAGGACTCAAACTGTGTTGTGGCAATAAAAGCAAGGATCTTCAATTTTAAAACTTTCACTTGCAGAGTAATAGATTTACTTATAATACTGTTGCGTTATTATAAAAAAAACATCCCTGTTTGCTTGTTTGTTTTGGCTTAACGTCCCCACAACACTATTTAGGTCATTTTGGAGGCGTCGCTTCCAATTTTTGGGACTGTTACCTAATATTGAGCTGAAAATACATCGCAAGCCCAGGATTTTGGATTTACATGCAAGGACGGCCCGACTCGTAACACTTTGCCTTGGCAGGCTTTGGCCCCTCATTAACGAGGCCGGCACTGCATGCCCTTAAATTACCATTTAGTCCCTGGGGATTGACAATATCTGATGAATTGTAGCTAAAACAAAGCAGCAAGAAAACATATTTCTACCACTGTCGTTAAAAGTGATATCCACTATATTCATAGTGGCCTCCGTTAGGTATATCTAACGAGTACCCACAACCTTGGAGCGGGAATAAAAATGATAATATTTTATACTTAGCGGTGAAATCAGTGCCTATGTGTAACAAATAAAAATGATATGATCGCATTATGAATTTAATTGAGGTTTTATGTCCAAGTCAACACTAAGGGTATTGTTGGAGACATTAGCCCCAGTTTTGCGGGACGTTTACCCAACATTGGGATGAAATTACATCTCAAGCCCTGCCGCCAAACAAACCAAACGGACAGTCCAACTCGCATCACTTTGCCTGGCCATCATAGTGTAGTTTATATTTTCTTGTCTTTCCATTGTGGAAATGTGAAAATATTTGAGGGTACTGATGAGGCCTTAGTGGCCGAAACTGGCTAGTCTGGCCCAGAAAAACTTGTACACACCATATTTTTCAGTTTTGGGGTGTATTCTTTGCCTCCAAAGGATAACCCTTTCACAGAACATATTATGACCTTCCTCGTACCCCCCCCCCCCCCCGTGGACGTAAAACCTCAAACGAAAAAAAAAAAAAAAAAAAAAAAAAATATTCGGCCCCGCCCATTGGGGCTTGAAGAAATAAATGGGCTGAATGATGCTTCCACGCAGAGCTGAACCCGACCGCACACGAGTACTGGTAAACTGCTTAGAGGATCTAGGCCTGTCCAGTCAAAGCGATGCGAGTTGGAGCACTCATTCTTATAAACCCTATTGGTTTCATTGGGCGACAGGGCTTGAGATGTCATTTCATCTCAAAGTCGGGGAAAAGTCCCACAAAATTGGAAGCAAAGTCTCCAAAGTGACATCAAATTAAACAAACAAACAAAAAAATTATGACCTTCTTCGCGGTTTACCAGTTCAGCTCCACGTGGAAGCATCATGCAGCCCAACATATTTCTCCAAGCCCCGATTGGCGGAGGTGTGGGGGCGGGGGGGGGGGGGGCTCTTGTACATTGTAAAAAACACATTGCGTAAAATAACATGACCATGTTATTTTTACAGTAGCCGCCCGTACTACATTTTTGGCCGAAATAACGTTGAATAATAATAATAACAATGAAGTTGATGATGAAGTGGTCATGCTACTTACCTTGTAAACCAGAGGTAGCAGAATTGACCCCATGCTTCTCCAGACTTTCAGATTGGTCTTTAAACAGAGGTCCCAACACTGTTTGACCGTAGCTGTTGGTGAGACTTAAACTCAAACACTCACTCCTATGAGTGAGTGAATGTTTGAGTTTTACGTCCCACCAACAGTTAAGGTCATGTGGATACTGTACCTCGGTTTAAAGACTCATCCGAAAGTCTGGAGAAGCCCGGGGACGATCCTGCGACCCCTGGTTTACAAGGCGAGTAGCCTAATCACTACACCACAGAGGCTTCTGTAACTCCTATGAAGGCTGTATCTTAAATTCTTCAAAAGTTATGACAATTGGGTCAAAGGTCAATGTCATCGCTCAAAAGTTTTGAATGGTAGTTCACAGGTCAATGGCACAGGTCAAATCTTATATGAGTGGGAATCCCCTGACACAAGGAACCTACATGCCAAATATGAAGGCTCTATCTCAAACGGTTCAAAAGTTATGTTAAAATACTCTACTGATCTACTTTTTGATTTGACATGACCCATATTCGAATTTAACATTCCGAGCAAGTTTTATGATGATTTGACTAAAACTGTGGCCTCTTAGAGTGTTCAAACCGTGTTTCTGTGATTTGACCTGCTGCCCTTCTTTTTGACCCGACATGACCCATATTGGAACTTGACCCAGATATTGTCAAGATGATCATTCTGCGCAAGTTTGATGATGATCGGACCAAATTTGGGGTCTCTAGTGTGTCCACAAGGTTTTTCAACAATCTGACCTACTGACCTACTTACTGACCAGATGCGACCAGTATTCGAAATTAACTGAGATATTGTCAAATGATCATTTTGAGCAAGTTTGATGATGATCGGACCAAAACTGTGGCCCCTAGTGTGTTCAGAGGGTTTTTCTATGATTTTATCTACTGACCTACTTTTTAGACCGACATGACCCATATTCGAACTTGACTCAGATATTGTCAAGATGATCATTCCGGGCAAGTTTGGTGATGGTCGGACCTAAACTGTGGCCTCTAGTGTGTTCACAAGGTTTTTCTATGATTTGACATACTGACCTACTTTTTGACCTGCCATGACCCATATTCGAACGAGACCAAGATATTATCAAGATGATTATTCTGAGCAAGTTTGATGATGATCGGACCAAAACTGTGGCCTCTAGTGTGTTCACAAGGTTTTTCTCTGATTTGAACTACTGACCTACTTTTTGAACCGACATGACCCATATTCGTACTTGACTCAGATATTGTCAAGATGATCATTCTAGGCAAGATTGATGATGATTGGACCAAAACTGTGGTCTCTAGTATGTTCACAATGTTTTTCTATGATTTGACCTACTTTTTGACCCGACATAACCCGTATTCAAACTTGACCGAGATATTGTCAAGGTGATCATTCTGGGAAAGTTTGATAATGATTGGACAAAAACTGTGACCTCTAGTGTGTTCACAATGAATTTCTATGATTTGACCTACTGACCTACTTTGTGACGCGACATGATCCATATTCGAACGTGACCACGATATTATCAAGATGATCATTCTGAGCAAGCTTGATGATGATTGGACATAAATTGTGGCCTCAAGTGTGTTCAGAAGGTTTTGACCTACTGACCTACTTTTTGACCAGACAACACCCATATTCGAACTTGACTGAGATATTGTCAACATGGCAAGTTTGATGATGATCGGACTAAAACTGTGGCCTCTAGTGTCTTCACAATGTTTTTTTCTGATATGACATACTGACCTACTTTTTGGCCCGACATGACCCATATTCGAACTTGACCCGGATATTTTGTGGTGGTACAAAATGTGTGCAAGTTTAGTTAAAATCAATTCATAAATGAAACAGCTATCATGCAGACAAGACCTAAATAGGCAATTTTTGCCCTTTCAGGGGCGTAACTCCGTAACGCATGATGGGATATGGCTGGTTCAAGAAAGGATCCCAGATCTCATGGTGGTACAAGTTCTGTGCAAGTCTGGTTAAAATCAAATCCTAAATGAAGATGCTATCGTGCGGACAAGAAATTGTTTACGCACGCACGCACGCACGACGGACGAAATGTGATCACAAATGCTCACCTTGCCATTACGTGACAGGTGAGCTATTAATAAAAAAAAACAACACTTCCCCACCGACGAAAAAATACCAAAAATATTTAATCTCGTGTGTTGAACACATCAAAATCTTCGCACGCTTGCACGCTTCGTCTCGCACCTAAAATAAGACAAATTATGCTTTTAAGGCATATTTAGAAGGTTTCATACATATTTTGTTTGTATTTGCTACATCCAGTGTGCTCTAGTGGGAGACCACCTTTATGATAGTTCAAAAGTGGTCTTAGAAGCCACTTTTGAACAGTCCAAAGTTGGTCTTAATATAGGAACTTTATTGTATCATTTACGTATAGATTTGTAAATCCCAGTTTCTCTATATGAAGCGGAGTTTACAAGAGCGTTGATTTTAAACACCGGGTGCTGGTGTTTTGGTTAATTATTGTCATTGTAGACTTAGGCGGTGCTTCTGCTGTGGTTCATTATTGTCATTGTATTCCTAGGCGATGCTAGATCTATTGTAAATCTAGACGGTGCTTCTGCTGTGGTTCATTATTGGCATTTTATACTTTAGTTAGGTTATGCTTCTGTTGTGGTTTTTTATTGTCATTGTAGATCTAGGCGGAGCTTCGGCTGTGATTCACTATTATCATTGTCGTTGTATTCCTAGGCGTTGCTTCTTTTAATGTTTACGATTGCCTTTGTATACCTAGGCGTCGGTTTCGTTGCATTGTATACTTAGGCGATGCTTCTGTTGTGGTTTACTATTGTCATTGTAGACCTAGGCGGTGCTTATGCTGTGGTTTAATATTGTCATTGTATTCGGTTGCGGTTTATTATTGTCATTGTAGATCTAGGCGGTGCTTCTGCTGTGGTACATTATTGTCTTTGTAGATCTAGGCGGTGCTTCTGCTGTGGTTCATTATTGGCATTTTATACTTAGGCGATGCTTCTGTTGTGGTTTATTATTGTCATTGTATTCCTATACGAAGCTTCTGTTGTGGTTTATTATTGTCATTGTAGATCTAGGCGATGCTTCTGTTGTGGTTTATTATTGTCATTGTATACCTAGGGTGGGCTTCTGTTGTGGTTTATTATTGTCATTGTAGATCTAGGCGATGCTTCTGTTGTGGTTTATTATTGTCATTGTAGACCTAGGGCGGGCTTCTGTTGTGGTTTATTATTGTCATTGTAGACCTAGGGCGGGCTTCTGTTGTGGTTTATTATTGTTTTCGTAGACATAGGGCGGTGCTTCTGTTGTGGTTTATTATTGTCATTGTATACCTAGGGCGGGCTTCTGTTGTGGTTTATTATTGTCATTGTAGATCTAGGCGATGCTTCTGTTGTGGTTTATAATTGTCATTGTATACCTCCGGCGGTGCTTCTGTTGTGGTTTATTATTGCCATTGTAGACCTAGGGCGGTGCTTCTGTTGTGGTTTATTATTGTCTTCGTAGACATAGGGCGGTGCTTCTGATGTGGTGTATTATTGCCATTTTAGATCTAGGTGATGCTTCTGTTGTGGTTTATTATTGTTATTGTAGGTCTAGGCGATGATTCTGTTATGGTTTATTATTGTCATTGTAGATCTAGGCTGTGCTTTTGTTGTGGTTCATTAATGTCATTGATTTCCTAGGCAATGCTTCTGTTGCGGTTTATTATTGCCATTGTATACCTAGGCGGTGTGTTTGTTGTATTGTATACTTAGGCGGGGCATCTGAGGTGTTTTTATTGCCATAATATACCAAGGCGGTGCTTTTGTTGTCGTGTATACCAAGGCGGTGCCTCTGTTTATTTTTATCATTGTATACCAAGGCGGGGATTGAATTTATTATTGTTTATTATTGTCAACTAGGCTGTGCTTCTATAACTTTTGTTACTGTAATTTTGTACCTAGGTAGTGGTTAATATAGTCATTGTATACCTAAGTGGTGCTTCTGTTGTGGTTTACGTTTGTCATTGTATACCTATGTGGTGCCTCTGTTGTCTTTTGTTTTGTCATAGTATGCCCAGGGGATGCTCATGTTGTGGTTTATTATTGTCATAGTATGCCTAGGCGGTGTTCCTGTTGTGGTGTATAATTGTCATTGTATACATAGAGCGGGGCTTCTGTTGTGGTTTATTGTTGTCATTGTATACTTAAGGCGGTGCTCCTGTTGTGGTTTATTTTGTCATAGTATGCCTAGGCGGTGCTCTTGTTGCGGTTTATTATTGTCATAGTATGCCTAGGCGGTGCTTCTGTGGTTGTTTATTATTGTCATTGTATACCTAGGGCGGTGCTCCTGTTGTGATTTTTTTGTATACCTAGGGCGGTGCTCCTGTTGTGATTTATTATTGTCGTTGTATACCAAGGTGGTGTTCCTGTTGTGGTTCATTAGTGTTATGGTATACCTAGGGCGGTTCTCCTGTTTTGATTTATTATTTTTATTGTATACCTAGTGCGGTGCTCCTGTTGTGGTTTATTGTTGTCATAGTATGCCTAGGCGGTGCTCCTGTTGTGGTTTATTATTGTCATAGTATGCATAGGGCGGTGCTCCTGTTGTAATTTATTTATGTTATAGTATGCCTAGGGCGGTGCTTCTGTTATGGTTTATTTATGTCATAGTATGCCTTGGGCGGTGCTCCTGTTGTGGTTTATTATTGTCAAAGTATGCCTAGGGCGGTGCTTCTGTTGTGGTTTATTTATGTCATAGAATGCCTAGGGCGGTGCTCCTGTTGTGGTTTATTATTGTCATAATATGCCTAGGCGGTGCTTCTGTTGTGGTTTATTGTTGTCATTGAATGCCTTGGGCGGTGCTCCTGTTGTGGTTTATTTTTGTCATAGTATGCCTAGGGCGGTGCTCCTGTTGTGGTTTATTTTTGTCATAGTATGCCTAGGTCGGTGCTCCTGTTGTGGTTCATTTTTGTCACAGCATGCCTAGGGCGGTGTTTCTGTTATGTTTTATTATTGACCTTGTATACATTGTGAAGTGCTCTTGATGTGTTTTTTTTTTCATAGTGTGCCTAGGGTGGTGCTCCTGTTGTGGTTTATTATTGTCATTATATACATTATATACCGGTGCTTATGTGATGCGTTTGTCATTGCAGCAGGTATGGCCTGATAATGTGTTAATCATATTGTTATTATTATTATTATTATTATTGATTACCGTTTGACATTTTCCCTTTTTAGTGGGTTGTGCAGGTGAGATTCTTTCCTTCTGGCTTTCTCATCACGGAAACACGCCTATATAATTTTGACCACCTTGAAATCCATTTTTATAAAGTAAAACTGGGGTTTACAGAGGTAAACCTTATTTTTACTTCTTCTCTAAAAATATAGATTGTTGGTTTTCGTAGGAACCGTCTCTATGAGGCGGTTCTAACGACTACCCACAATCTACATGTATATTTTGAGCAGAAATAAGAAAAATATCACAACTTTTCATCTTAAAACTTTCGTCTTTTCGGTGGTAAAATTTACAATGTATTTGTATAGGCCTGTATTCGTAATGAATTCGATGATGTCGTTGTTTTATGTCCATACTTCTTTTCCTTTCTTGTCGTGAACAGAAGGTGTGAGGTAATTGTGTCTATTCTTTCCCTTTCAGTAGAAGCCTCCCTTGTGTAGTGGCTAAGCTACTTGCTTTATAAACCAGGGGTCGTGGGTTCGATTACGGGCTTCTCCAGACTTTCGGACGAGTCTTTAAACCGAGAGAAAACACGCCCCTATATAAGTTTGACCCCTTTGAACCCCACTGTAGTAAAACTGGGGTTTACAAGGGTAAACATTATCTTTCTTATTTCTGAGCAGAAATAAGAAAAAAAATATCACAAATTCTAATCTTAAAATTTTCGTTTTGTCTGTGGTAAAATTTACAATGCATTTGTATAGGCGTTGGTTAGATGTAAAACTCAAACCACTCACTCATCCTTCCCTTTTAGTTTGCAAGATACGACGTTCGTGTATCTTTTAGTACAGCATAAACTTTCAACAGTTGAGTGATTTTATTTATTCTGGAATGATAGCGTGTAACCCGTGCACGTCATGCTAGCGATAGAGTGTCAGCTATAAAAGCCACAATGCAGCAGCTGTGAATATACATTTTCTCTACTGAAATCAACGACAACATCTTCAGGTTAGTAAAAGTTTTTTTTGAAATCCTAAAAAAAGGGTAGTTAAAGTTTACGCATCTTTTGGTCATTTTATGCACCCGCCATTCGAAGTAATGGTGGAAGGTCATATAGCGTTACCCCCGTCCGTCCGTTCGTCCGTAACTTAAGGACTATACAAAATGGCTGACAACCTGTATTGAAAATTTGACAAGTGTGAAGATGAAAATTGTTATCCCCGACCGAATAGGTTCGGGGGATATAGCGATCACCCTGTCCGTCCGTCCGTTGACGCAACCTTGTGATGGCCATAACTCCTATACCCTTTGAGATATATTGATGGTACCTGGCACAATTGTTCACAAGGCTGAGACGGTGTGTCATGCACAAGAACCACAACTTTGGGTGCCATGGTTTTTTAATTATCTCCCCTTCTGATAATATAGAATCACTACCTTGTGATGGCCACAGCTCCAATACTGTTATATATCGATAGTACTAGGGACAGTTGTACATGAGGTTAAGCAGGTGTGTCACGTGCAAGAACCACAACTCTGGGTGCCCTGGTTTTTGATTATCTCCCCTGACAATATAACATTGTGACGGCCATAACTCCAATACCCTTTGAGAAATATTGATGGTACTTAGCACAATTTTATACAAGGTTGAGACGGCGCTTCATGCCTAAGAACCACAACTCTGGGTGCTATGATATGGGAGTAATCTCCCCTTCCAATATGTTCTGTCATTAGTCCGAATTTCACTGATAGCATTAGATTACCCGATAAAAGCTCAATTTTTACTGCTGAAGCGAAAGCAATTGATATTGCACTGTATGATATTGGAGATCAGTATGAAAAACAATTTATCATTTTTTCAGATTCTCTTTCAGTTCTAAAGGCTCTTAAAGATCAACAGCACAAATCCCTTCAACAAATTTTAAGAAAATTCCACTATCTTTATCTCTCCAAGGAGATTATTTTCTGCTGGATTCCCAGTCACATCAATATTCGTGGAAATGAGTTGGCGGATTTAGAAGCTAAATCTGCTTTATCTTTGCATGTTACAAATTTTAAAATTCCCTTCAGATTTTAAATCTAACATTAATAAATATATCAAAAACAAATGTCAATCTATTTGGGGAAAAAGAAACCGATAATAAATTATTCAAAATAGAACCTAAATTTCACAGTAAATGCTCTTTCTCTAATTACAGTAGGAAAGACCAGACTAAAATTACCAGATGTTGTATTGGACACACAAGACTAACTCATTCTTACATATTACAAAACGAACAAGCACCTTTCTGTGTATCCTGTAACGAACCGTTCACAGTTAATCACTTTCTCATTTCATGTGTAGAATTTCATCATATACGCTCAAAATATTTTAATGTTACAACAATGAAAGATCTTTTTAATGACATACCATCTTATCAATTAATCAATTTTCTTAAAGAAATCGGACTTTTTAACAAACTGTAATCATTAATATTTTAACTTTTAAACTTCAATAACAATTTTATATCTAATACCTAATTATTTTAGACCCTATATGCCCTATTAGGGTTGAGCGTCTTTAAACAAAATATCCATCCATCCTTCCAATATTCTCCCCTTCCAATATAACAGTATGACCACCTTGTGATCACTGTACCTCCAATACCCTTTGAGTCATATTGATGGTACTTTGTACAGAAATACATGAGCTTAAGCAGGCATGTCATGCGCAAGAACCGCAATTCTGAGTGCCCTGCTTGTTTAGTTATCTCCCCTGACAGTATAATCTTGTGATGGCCATAACTGCTATACTTTTGTTACATATTGCTTGTTTAATTCTGGTGCACTTTCTATTGGTGAACAATCTTCTAAAGGCCATATTGGCTTTTGGTCGAGGGATTTGCCATCTCTTCCGATGGCTATTTTTTTAAGAAAGAAATTATGACTAATATGATTTTTTTTTTATTAATTCCATGAAAGCACTACATTTTGGCTTTATGTAGCTCTATTGCTACTAACATTTAGTTTTCAAAACGCAAAAACAATCAGGATGAAAATTGTCAAATTTCAAACGTCACTACAGAGCTGTCATTTCATCCAATGTTTCTTTTTAGCACATCAGTACTTTGTATAACCTCTCCTAACAAAACCTACCAATGGTTTTCAAAAATTCATTCCCATTACAAAGTTGATTAAATTTTCATCTTGCCACCTCCATGCACTTGAAGTTGAAGAAACATGGCTGCTCTTGAGCACATGGTGAAAACATGTAAACAAAAAGTAGTTCCTTCTATTTACCGTGGTATGAATTGATCATGAGTTTGTTTGATCTGAAGTTTAATGCCCCATCAGCACTTGAGGTTATTTTGGCGATGATGTTTCCAGTTTTGCGGGAGTTTACCCGACATTTGAGATGAAATGACATCTCAAGCCCTGCCACCCAATGAAACCAAAATGTTATATTCATTGGAGGGTTTGACTTACACCACTTTGCCTGAGCAGGCTTTGTTCTTCTAAGTGGTATCAGTACTCGTACAATGTATGGTCAGCATCAGCTCTGCATGAAAGCACCATGCAGCCTGATGTATAAATCCAAGCCCTATCGCCGGGGCCCCAACCTCTGGAGAGTAAAAAATGTACTATTTTCATCCTTTACCTATTGTATACAAAATCAAATCTTCCACTTCACACGCACTTGTTTCAAAGACAAATCTACCGTCTACCTTCTCAAGGTAGAGGGTAGATTTTTTTCCTCTATGAAACGAGTGCCTGTGTTCCACTTTATATAATAGCGCTTTTGTTAGTTCGTTCGACTGTTTAAACGTTCGAACTATCTTTAATTAGTTTTGACCACAAGCGTTTATATGGCATAAACTACGTTAAGGAAAATTTAGATGCGCTACTTTTAAATCCGCACACGCACACACGCGTCGGACATGTATTGAAAACATTAAATCCAGCGTTTTACAGGTTTATTGCTGAATGTTGTCCATAATATAATGACTTTTTACTATTACAAAACTGGCTATATGTTCCACTCCCCGTGGAGCCCCAACCAACTATCGGCCCCGCGCCAGCCCGGGGGTAGTAATATGGCGCCTGCCTTCGGGAGTGGCAGTGGTAAGACCCCACCGAAAACCGTCCCATTGCCGAGACCACCCGGTGCCTCGAAATAGGTGGCTGCCTTCAGCTTCTGTAGCAGTTGGGTAAAAGCCTCCAACATACAGAACAATCGACCGTTCAACCGGTTCTATCTTGTGAATAGAACTGTTCAAATGCATCTTACAATTTTTTTTAAAATTTATTACGCGAGATCTATCCTTTTAAACCTTTCCTATCTCATGTTACTACCACGCTGCATTTGTACGTGTATCATCATTGTTGGTGGGTCGCGCACCACAAAGAAACCTCATCTGTATATGTTTGTACTGTGTATGTGTCACTTTTTCATGCTCCTTCACTCTGCACATCAAACAATGAAAGATGCATTTTTGTATACGTTATTAGATAAGTAAATTGGGGTTTCATGTTACCCCAAAATAATTTTATGTTACACCAAAGTTAACAGAATCAGATACTTATCACTAACTTCTTAAATGTACGTCATCATCTAACACAGCTTATTTCTTTATTAGCTTATAAAATCCTTTGTTCTTTCGGAAACTTATCACCTCAATAATTTCTTATCAAAATAGTGGATCTCATATTTAGCAAAAGATCTACTATTTTCAGAGCCAAGCTTTTATTTAAGCAAACGTTTTCGGCCTCCCTTGTCTGTAGGGAATAAAATGTACAGGTCACTTTCCTTCTGTAGTGAATGAGAATGAAATTCCTTGTTGAAACAGGAGCCACTTGTGTGCCGTGAGTGGCGTCTCGTATGCTGGAAGAAGGGATCCTGATGATTGAGAAAAGCCCAGGGATCTCCAGCTTTTCAACACATCATTTTGGCCCATATTTCAGATAGACGAGGGGTTTGGGCTAGATCCGGCCTGAATCAATCGGCTGTCGTGCCAAGCTCTAGAATTGCACAGCTTGTCCTTACCTTCCTTCTTTCTTTTTTACGTATCTTTATGGTACAAACCGGGTGTAATTTTGTCTGATTCCTCTATCTTTGAGTGTTATTTGATGGGCGGCGGCTGATGGATCAATCGGTGGGCTTGTACTGGGGAAATTCAGCAGAAACTTCTGTAAGGGAGAGAATACGGGTGGGGATGGATTCCAACTGTTCATCAATTTTTCTTTGAAATCTAAGTGCATAGTAGGAAGACATAAAACAGAAGTGGAGCGGAAGGACTCTGGTCCTGTCATCGAGTATAATAGCAATGTAGCCTTGGCGTTGGAAATAGGAGATCCATTTCCATTAAACGTCCCCTTGTAGGCCTCCAAGGAGGGTGGGGCGCATAGCTATCGAATCATAAATTTTCACCATGGGATCCAACAATAGGAAAAGACCATTAATGGACTTATCTGATGACGATCCGGAACCGGTTACATTCAATTTCAAAGCAAATGACAATTTTGCAAGATTTTGTGATTTCTAGCAAGGAAGAGAAGGCCATTACAAGTCTCTCACCATTTATAATCGAAAAACAAATAGAATCAATCATTGGAACACCTAAAAACGTCAAAAAATTAAAAAATGGAACTCTTTTAGTGGAAACCAATCGAAAAACTCAAACTGAAAATCTTTTGAAAATCAGCAAATTTTTTAACTTGAACGTATCTGTCTCGGAACATAAAACGCTAAATTCATGCAAAGGAATTATCCGGGACAGAATGTTAAACCAGGAATCAGAAGCCAGCATTGTGGAATATCTTAAAGATCAAGGAGTAATGGCCTGTAAAAGATTTAAAATTAAAAAAGATGGAAACCTTATTGATACAAATACATTACTACTAACATTTAATACCACTTCCTTGCCAAAATCACTAAAAATATTTTACAGAATAATACCGGTCGAAATGTACGTACCAAATTCTGAGGTGTTTTAACTGTCAGAGGTTTGGTCACCATGAAAATGATTGTTCTGTCCCTGATGGATCGGTTTGTGAGAAATGTGGTGGAACCGATCATCACTCAAAACTGCAAGAACCCTCCAAAGTGCGTGAACTGCGGAAAAGATCATGTATCAAAATCCAACGTCTGTGAAGTGTGGAAAACAGAAAAAGAAATTATGAAAATTAAAGTCACACAAAACGTAACATATTTGGAAGCCAAGAAAATTCAGCAAAACAAACCAGAAACCACATTCGCCAAAGTTGTTCAATCAGTTTCCAGCAAACCTGAAACCAAAGAAACATCAACACAATTCAACGAAAAAGATTTTGAAATTAAACCCCATTCTAAAGTCATCACTTCTACTTTTAAACCCAAAACTACATCGTCGCAACCTACTTCTACGCATCAATCAAGATAGGAAATAAAACCCTCAATTTCACAGACCAGTTCACAAGCACATACCAAAAATTCAAGCAGATCTCACTCCTGACCCAAATCAGGGACAGCAGATCAAAAAGAAAAAAAACGGCAAAGAAAAACATAGGATCAAACCCAAATAGTAAAGGGGCGTCGGCTGATCCAGTCAAATTGGCAAATCAGTACGGCACCCTTCAGGACATGGAATTGGAGGTGGACTCCTCCATGTTGTCTCAAAGTAATAGAAAATATAAGGATTAAGTTCTTTATTTTAATCTTCTCTCCATTTAATCATGGATAAGAAGTCAATAATTCAATGGAATTGTCGAGGACTGAAAGCCAATTTTAACGAACTTTTAATTTTATCTACACTTTTTTCTCCTAATGTCATTTGTCTCCAAGAAACTTTTTTGAAAACTACATGTATTAATTTCAAAGATTTTCAAAGGTTACAGTATGTACAATCATATCACAACGGATAATCAGAAGGCATCAGGAGGTACATCAATCCTGGAAAAATCTGACGTTCCTCATAGGAAAATAGATGTAAACACTAATTTACAAGCTGTTGCTGTAAACGTCACTTTATCCAAATCCATAACGATTTGTTCTGTATACCTTCCACCACACTATAATTTTTCTAAACAAGAATTAGAAAATTTAACAAATCAATTACCTAGTCCTTATATATTATTAGGAGATTTTAATAGTCACAGCAAATTATGGGGTTGCTCGGATACAAATGACAAAGGAGAAATCATAGACAATTTTATTGCTGAAAATGATTTATGTTTATTTAACGATAAACAACCAACATATCTTCATTCTCCCACAAGAAATTATTTTGCTTCAGATCTTTCAATTTGCTCTCCAAGTATTTATCTAGATTTTGATTGGTCTGTTGTGGACGATCTCCATGGGAGCGATCATATTCCGATAGTAATTGAAGAAATTGCATCGACCCATGAGGATCGTCACCCCAGATGGAATTTGAATAAAGCAAATTGGGAAAAGTTTAATCAATTATGTGATGAAAAACTCGACCCTGAACTTTTTGAAACTGCAAGTGATATACAAGATTTTACTGATGAATTGATTGATATTGCTGAAAAATGTATTCCTAAATCCTCGACTTTTTAAAAAAGAAACAGACCTTGGTTTAATGAAGTTAAAACTTCAATCAATAAAAGATTATCTGCATTACGAAAATTCAATAAACAACCAACAAAAGAAAATGTTATCAATGCCAAACATATGCGAGCTAAAGCTCGCAAAACAATAAAATCGGCCAAAAAAGCATCTTGGCAGCAATACGTCTCCAAACTGAATACCAGAACACCAACGAAGAAAATATGGGACATGATTCGAAAAATTAGTGGCAAAAACAAATCAAATAAACATGTCCATATCAAATCGAACGGAAATATATGTTCAACGGCTAAAGACATTTCCAATGCCTTGGGGGAAAATTTTCAGAAAAACTCCTAGCTTAAATTATTCAGAAAATTTCCAAAATATTAAACAAGAACAAGAGAAAGAATTCAAATTTTTCCTCATTAAATCATGAAACATATAATTTACCTTCACTACTAAAGAATTATTAGATGCTCTCCATAAATCTCATGATACTGCTGTTGGTCCTGACGACATACACCATCAAATTTTAAAACATTTACCCAACAAGGCATTGGAAACATTATTAAATATTCTAAATGATATTTGGATCACTGGAAAATTCCCTGAAAACTGGAGAAAAGCTACCATTATTCCTATTCCGAAACCTAATAAAGATCATACTGAAGCCACTAATTACAGACCTATTGCTTTGACAAGTCGCTTATGTAAAACAATGGAGAGAATGATTAATGATAGGTTGGTTTGGTTCTTAGAATCAAACCAGCTTATCACTAAATTTCAAGCTGGTTTTAGAAAAA
Source organism: Lucinisca nassula (assembly GCA_963580285.1). Classification (NCBI taxonomy): domain Eukaryota; kingdom Metazoa; phylum Mollusca; class Bivalvia; order Lucinida; family Lucinidae; genus Lucinisca; species Lucinisca nassula. The sequence continues at coordinate 88,046,478 of OY757025.1, read as the reverse complement.
AACAGCTCTACTAATGATCATTTGATTCGCTTAGAATCATTTATACGTGATGCCTTTATCAAAAAAGAACATGTCGTAGCTGTATTTTTTGACCTAGAAAAGGCCTATGATACGACTTGGAAATATGGCAGCATGTAAGATTTACACAACTTGGGCCTTAAAGGCCGATTGCCACTTTTTGTTCAAAATTTCTTGTCCGATCGAACATTTAATGTTCGCATAGGAAATACATTATCGGATCAAGAACAAGGTGTACCACAAGGTAGTATTTTATCACCAACCTTGTTCAGCATAAAAATTAATAATATAGTTAAATGTGTAAAAGACCCAGATTGTTCGCTTTTTGTTGACGATTTTGGAATTTTTTATCGTTCCAAAAATATGGAAACCATTGAATTTAAACTCCAAAGTTGTTTAAATAATATAGAAACTTGGGCAACAGAAAATGGTTTTAAATTTTCTAAAACAAAAACTCAGTGTGTTCATTTCTGCCAAATTCGAAAGTTGCATTTAGATCCTGTACTGACTATATACGGCAGTCCAATTCCAGTCGTCACTGAGGCGAAGTTTTTGGGTCTTTTATTCGATAGCAAATTGTCTTTTATTCCTCATATCAAAGCTTTGAAAGCTAAATGTTTAAAAGCTCTTGATATTCTTAAAGTCCTGTCCAGTTCCGACTGGGGAGGAGATCGCACTGTTCTTTTAAATCTTTATAGATCTTTAATTGGTTCCAAATTGGACTATGGTTCCATAGTCTATGGATCTGCTAGGAAATCTTATTTAAAATCTTTGGATACTATATATCAAGGTTTACGTTTAGCACTAGGTGCATTTCGCACTTCACCTATTGAAAGTCTTTATGCTGAATCAAATGAACCATCACTTTATGTAAGAAGAGAGAAATTGTCTCTTCAATATGCTACCAAATTAGCTGCTAATCCACGAAATTCAGCATATGACTCGGTTTTTAATCCAAATTATGAAAGATTCTACAATAACAAACCATCTGCTATAAAACCTCTTGGCATGAGAATAAAACAGTTACTCGAAGAGGCCAATATAAATATTCAAAATATACAATCGTTTTCTTTTCCATCGAAAGAACCATGGGTGTTGAAACCACCAAGGATAATTTTAGATTTGGAAAAAAATAAAAGATCCGAAGTAGAATCTCATATATTTAAGAATGAATTTTTAGAAATCAAATCAGATTTTAAACATCACATCCCCATTTACACTGACGGTTCGAAACAGGATGAGAAAGTTGCTTGTTCTGTCATTAGTCCGAATTTCACTGATAGCATTAGATTACCCGATAATAGGTCATTTTTTACTGCTGAAGCGAAAGCAATTGATATTGCACTCGATCATATTAGAGATCAATACGAAAAACAATTTATCATTTTTTCAGATTCTCTTTCAGTTCTAAAGGCTCTTAAAGATCAACAGCACAAATCCCTTAATTCAACAAATTTTAAGAATTCCACTATCTTTATCTCTCCAAGGAGATTATTTTCTGCTGGATTCCCAGTCACATCAATATTCGTGGAAACGAGTTGGCGGATTTAGCAGCTAAATCTGCTTAATCTTTGAATGTTACAAATATTAAAATTCCCTTTTCAGATTTTAAATCTAACATTAATAAATATACCAAAAACAAATGTCAATCTATTTGGGAAAAAGAAACCGATAATAAATTATTCAAAATAGAACATAATTTTCACAGTAAATGCTCTTTCTCTAATTACAGTAGAAAAGACCGGACTAAAATTACCAGATGCCGTATTGGACACACAAGACTAACTCATTCTTACATATTACAAAACGAACAAGCACCTTTCTGTGTATCCTGTAACGAACCGTTCAGTTAATCACTTTCTCATTTCATGTGTAGAATTTTATCATATCCGCTCAAAACATTTTAATGTTACAACAATGAAAGATCTTTTTAACGACATACCATCTTATCAAATAATCAATTTTCTTAAAGAAATCTGACTTTTTAACAAACTGTAATCATTAATATTTTAACTTTTAAACTTTAGTAACAATTTTATATCTAATACCTAATTATTTTTAGACGCTATATGCCCTATTAGGGTTGAGCGTCTTTAAACAAAATATCCATCCATCCATCCAAATCCATTGATCTAACAAATTTTCAAACGTTATTTTGAATTGTCATCAACAAAAACCATTTTATTTTGTTTGATTCCTAGTCATATCAACATTCAAGGAAATGAAGTAGCAGATAAAGAAGCTAAATCTGCATTAAATCAACAGCCGGCTAACATCAATATTCATTTTTCCGATTTTAAACATCATATTCGAAAATATATACAAAATCGTTGTCAGAACTTATTGGATAAGCAACATTTCAATAAACTTCATGAAATCAAACCAAATTTTATTCAATCCTAATCGAAAAGAGCAAGTCGTACTGACCCGGTGTAGAATAGGTCATTCTCATGTCACGCATTTTTTCATTTTAAAAGGTTTAGATAAGACGCAGTGCATAGCCTGCGCACAAGACTATACCATTAAACATATTTTAATTGAATGCGCTGACTTTGGAATCATCCGGGATAGATTTTATCATGTTAACAATATATTTGAACTTTTAATCAAATACATTATAAACAGATTTTATCATTTCTAAAAGAAATCCAGATTTTTAATAAATTGTAAATAGCTACGTTGAGTCAAAATTCTTAATGTCTTAACAGTTTTCATTATCCCGTACAATCTTGTTAGAAAATTATTAGACGCCATATGACCAATAGGTTGAGGTGTCTTTAAACAATATCACTCACTTAAAGTCCTGTCCAGTCCCGACTGGGGAGATAACACTGTTCTTTTAAATCTTTATAGATCGTTAATTCGTTCCAAATTGGACTATGGCTCCATACTCTATGGATCTGCTAGGAAATCTTATTTAAAATCTTTGGATACTATACATCAAGGTTTACGTCTAGCACTAGGTGCCTTTCGCACCTCACCTGTTGAAAGTCTTTATGCTGAATCGAATGAACATCACTGTATGTTAGAAGAGAGAAATGGTCTCTTCAATATGCTGCTAAATTGGCCTCCAATCCACGAAATTCAGCATATGACATTGTTTTTAATCCAAATTACGAAAGATTCTACAATAACAAACCATCTGCTATTAAACCGCTTGGCCTAAGAATCAAGCCATTATTTGAGGCCAATATTAATAATATTCAATCTTTTTCTCTAGCATCAAAAGAACCATGGACGTTAAACGCTCCAAAGATTATTTTAGATCTAAATAAAAAAAAATCTGAAGTAGAATCTCATATTTTTAAGAACGAATTTTTAGAAATCGAATCAAATTTTAAACATCATATATCCATTTACACTGACGGTTCGAAGCAAGATGAGAAAGTTGCTTGTTCTGCCATTAGTTCAAATTTCAGACAGCATTAGATTACCTGATAATAGCTCTATTTTTACCGCTGAAGCGAAAGCAATTCATATTGCACTATATCATGAGATCAATCCGAAAAACAATGTCATTTATTCAGACTCCTTTTCTGTATTAAAGGCTCTGAAAGACCAACAGCACAGGAACCCCTTGATTCAACAATTTTTAAGGAGATATCATTATCTTTCTGTTTATAAGGAGGTACTATTCTGCTGGCTTCCAAGTCATGTTAATATCCTTGGAAACGAATTGCCAGATTTGGAAGCCAAATCGTTATCGTTAAATGTTACGAATCTAAAAATGTCTCTCTGATTTTAAATCTAACATCAATCAATATATAAAGAACAAATGTCAATCTATTTGGGACAAAGAAACTAATAATAAATTAAATAAAATTCAACCTAATTTTAATTAATCAATGTTCTTAAACAAAACGGTCTTTTTAACAAACTGTAATTATTAAAATTTTAATTGTTTAATCTTGCACAATTTTATATTTAATATTTAACTGTTTTAAACGCTATATGCCCTGTTAGGGTTGAGCGTCTTTAAATAAATCATCCATCCATCCATCCTATCGAACCGGCGTCCTGATCACCAGTCAGACAATTACGTCATCTGCCTGCCGGGATGGCTGTTAAAACGGCGTATGTGCATGTGCGCTTTTAGAGCCACTTGGCCATATTGATCCTAGAGTCGGTACTTCAGTACTACATATGCACGACTCGGTTTCTTTTAGAAACTGATAACAGGCGTTTACCTAAACGCATAATTCGTAGACATTTTCTCATAACGTGGCTAAAATACCTTACTGAACTTTTTCTTCCAGAATGAATACCTTCCTTGGTCTTCTCGCGCTGGCATTACCACAACTGGTTTCCGCCTTATTCTTCAACTCAGCATCACTTGCTCACAGTAAGTACACATACACTACTGTCTCGGTCGGTAGTTTTCTCTGGGCACTGGTTTCCTCTACAAAGTATGAAATGTCCTCAATATACTCCAAAAGTATGTAACCCAGCAGGCACTTGACGTAATTGTAATGTCAAATACAGTTCGGTCCATACCTTGATTTTACTTGTCCTCGAGACGTTTGCCAGCTGGGAACCAAACTAAGTTTGAATAATTATCGTCGACCATATTTTAAACCTAACATATTGCTATTCACGTCACTATCGCAGGCCAGTGGATTTAAACGGCAAAAGTGACGTGACTATTCTCGGATTGGAAATGCCCAAATCAAATACTTATCCAAATGTCTAGATGTTTGTTGCCTCCCGGAGGCAATTCTAACATTGTCTATAGCATTCATTTCTTGAGTAGTGGAAAAGACCTTATATAGCCACACTCCTGACTGATTCTTTATAACGGCAAATTCATAACGACAATAGTATAACATACTTATAGCGCGGGTCCTCTGTATACTTTTAACAACGGTTGAGTCCTCGTACATGCAAGAATCCCCTCCGGAGAACCTAAAAACCCCTTGGTCTTGATATTAACCTATAAACCGGTTTTCTGGGCCTGAAGTGAGTTTTTGAGGGACGCTAATTTCGTAGTTTTGCTTGATGTAGACTCTGACACTGTGTCATTAAACGATGAAGACACTCGTTAAGCCCAATTGTGTAGACGAAGGGGATTTACAAAGAAATTATCTATAATTTTTATAAAATTTGTAGGTGCTAAGCTGTTCTACACAGCGTCCTCTAACTAAATTCGGAGCAGAGAAAAATAAGTGAAGATGCAATTATTCGAAAGATCACAAACACTACCATAACTATCGGTAACCTTAGAAATGCTAGTTCTGTATGGGCAGCAAGCTAACCAGGATCTATGCCCCGCATGCATTTGACCAAAAGTTGCTTCAGGTTGTATAGGTGTAACATAATTAGCAGGCTGGTTTAGTCTGCACGGAGCATGCATGCTTGAAGACCCCATGTTTGCTTGACGCGCCCGTATGTACAAAACATTCCAAGTTAAGTTTTCGTTGATACATTGTCCCGGTCAGCACTCAACGTATTGATGTTGATTTAATATTTAATGTCTGTTCTGCCCCCCCCCCCCCCCCCCCCCTGTCTATATTTTACTCGGGCATCCGTCACACAATTGTCTCGGTTCTCTGAAATTGAAAACTGTACAAGCTGTTGTCACGAAACCTATATATTAACATTAGACTACTGCAGAGCGCAAGAACTCTCGCAAATTATACATTTAGTTATCTCCCTTGCAAGTTTGTCGGTCACAAATCGTGTATATATGACCAAATAGTGTCTGGTCAATAACATGTCTCATTTTTAAATGGATTTTGAAATTACTTAGCAGAAATGTTAAACATGCAGACTGTGTCGCGCGCATGTCCAATGTCGGTACCTCGAAGGTCGAAGTCGTACTAAGATGTCAAAGGTCGAAATAAGCGAATTTTAATGTTCGATCAATAACTTTCTTAAACCTGGATTGTGAAATAAGAAATAACTTTGCAGTTTTATTAACCATGAAACGATGTGTTCCGCAAGTCCCGGTTCGGTGCTCACAGGTCAAAGGTTAAAAAAAGTTCGTGTCCAGTCAATAACATTAATTCTGGATGACTTTTTAGTGTTCACAATCATTAGACGATTTGTCGTGTGCACGACGAAACTAAACTTAGGTCTTGGAGGTCAAAGGTAAGAAAGGGCCTTTCGTGTACGGTCATTAACTTTAATTTCGATGATTTTTTTATGCCCCGCCATTCAAAGAATGGTGGAAAGGGAATATAGCGTCGCCCCTGTGCGTCCGAAACGTAAACGCGGTCAATAACTTCCTTATTTCTTGATGGATTTTAAAATTACTCCGCGGAAATGTTAACAATCATGAGACTTGTCCAGTGCAAACTCGGGTCCGTACCTCTAGGGTCATACTAAGAGGTCAAAAAAGGGTCCGAAACTTAAACGAAGTCAATAACTTTCTTATTTCTGGATGGATTTTGAAATTACTTTGTAGAAATGTTACACATCCCGAGTCTGTGTCGCGTGCAAAACCCAGGTCCGTACCTCCCAAGGTCGTACTTGAAGGTCAAAGATCGAAATAAGGGTCCGAAACTTAAACGCAGCCACTTATTTACATATTTCTGAATGAATTTTGAAATATTGAAATCATAACCATCATGAGACGATGTGACGCATGCAAACCCCAGATCCGTACCTCCAAGGTCATATTTAGAGGTCACATGGCAAAAAAGGGTCCAAAACTTACACACTGTCAATAACTTTCTATGGATGAATAAGAGTGAGTGTTCGAGTTTTACGTCCCAACAGCTAAGGTCATACGGAGACGGGACCTGTTTCCAGACTCATCCGAAAGTCTGGAGAAGCCCGGGATCGATCCGGGAATCCCTGGTTTACAAGGCGAGTAGCGTAACCACTACACCACGGAGGCTTCCATATGGAAGAATACAGTCCAACCTGTATTAAGCAAGCACCTAAGGGATGCTCGAAATGTGCTTGCTTAAGACAGGTGCTTGCTTAATACTGGTGAATTTTAATGTATTTGCCTTTTTGGGGAACTAAATTCATGCTTGCTTAAGACGGGTTGCTTGCTTAATAGAGGTGGCCACTATGACGGGTTTGACTGTACTAACATATTTTCAGGCGGCCATCGGTGTCCTATGGACGCATTTCTAGTTTAAAGTTACTTTGCAGAAATGTTCACAATCATTAGATATGTTGCACAAAACACCCAGGTCAATACCTCCAATGTCTAGATCATACGTAGAGGACGAAGGGGAGGGGCATACATTTGTTTTTATAGAAACAAATTCTAGCTTTTACCAACTAAGACGTCTGTCCAAGCGCCCGAAGAAACCGCAAGGGTTTAACGCGTGACAATCATAACACTTGACTTTAGACTACGTAAGCGGTTTACCCGTACTCTGGGAATTCAATTGGTTCCATGTCTGAGCGGAAGCAAAATTCAGTCTAATGTTAGTGTTGCTCTTTATCACACAAATATATCTCTGACCCCCTTGAACCCCTTTTCTATAGTTAAACTGGGAAAAATTTCATTTTTTTCTGCTCTAAAATACAGATTTTTGGGTACACGTTATAAACGCCTCACTGAGGCGGTTCTAACGAGTACCCAAAATGTAGGTTGAGCGGAAATAAAAACAACAGTATTTTCATATAATGGGTTGTAAATTTTACCGCTGAGAAACTATTTGTATAGGCGCGTTTTCGTAATCCCTAAGGAACAGCAACATGGCATTTATCTGCTAGTTATGATTTCTGATTTTCCCAATTAATAATTAAGTCGACCCCCGCCCATCGGGACTGGAAGAACTATTAGGGCTGCATGATGCTAACACGCAGACCTAAAACTGACCCGCACACGTGTAGTGTTAAACCGCTTGGAGGATCGAAGCCGGGCCGTCCATGCTCATAAACCCTATTAGTTTCATTTGAGGGCTTGGTGTCATTTCATCTCGATGTCGGGTAAAAGTCCCACAGAATTGGAAGAAAGGTCTCCAAAATGACGTATAGGGTTGACAGGACGTTATACATCGAATCAAACTAAAAATATAATGATTAACTATGCGACGGTATTAGTCCTTAAGATGCCAGTCACAACAATTGTCTGCTTTGCTTGTCTACGTCCTGTGTAGATACAGATCAGACTGATCATACTAGATCCGTTTCCACTGAGTTTCCATTGTATCCCAAAATATCTGAAATTTAAATATTCAGATTAAGTAAAGACATTTTCAGATGCAGTTTTGTCATTTTAAGGTTTGGACAAAATCAACACTCAGCCAGATTTGTAACAATTTCTAGTTTTGGGAAATGGCCAGCTGATACCGGTGTAAATGATCTCCCCACACTACAATGTGACTGGAGTCTTAGGGGACTCCACTAGCTATCCCCACGCTTTTTAAAAAGCGTTAATGGATATTGTGAACGCCTCCGTCTGTCCGCCCCTCCGTCACGCTATCTCCTCCTTAACCACCGGCTGGAATGCAACCGTACTTGCCATCACGTGAACAAGTCCGTGAAATGAAGACCCCCCTAAACCCCACTTTATATAGAGAAAACTGGGGTTTACGGGGGTGTTCATTATTTTAGGACGCTAACAACAACATAAGAATTTTATAGATTTAATCTTTCAGGTCGAATGGTAAACAAGTACCAGGTATGCAGCATAATACTATTGTGTATAGACAGAATGGATGATTATTGTCGCTGGGAAGTGGCAGGCATCCCGGACGCCATGAGGTTCAACTGTTAACAGAGTCAAGCTACAATGATTGTCTCCAATTAGATAGATTATAATATTTGAGCTGTGCACTCAATTGTTCCTTTACTATCCATATTAGATTAATATTTCCATATAAAATTATATTAAGCAATGCGATTCCCAATTCAAATTTACTTTCTGTTTTCCTATAAAATTTCCATTCCGATTTATTCCATCCTAATATTGAAAAATCCTGCCAATAATAAGTATGAGGAACGACGACTGGAAACTCCGTGGAAGCCCATGCTCCAGCTTAGTGCCGGACCTCTAAAATTCCAATTCCGGACAATTTTCGAACTTAAGATTGAGTTAAAAACATGAAACTTGTAGCTTATATTGAAAATAACTTTTAGTGACCTAAGACCGGCTTGATTGTCTGGTTGTGCCGTCGGCTAGGTTCCCAACAAACAAGACGGCCGTAGGCCTGTTTACTAAATGGTTTGATGATCAATACAAACTAGTCTTTAAGATTTAGATTGAATGGAATATGCTGAACCTACATGGCGCCCAAAATGGCCGCTGAATTCCGCCACAGCAACTTCGAGCTGTGCAGCAGCGAGAATTTGCCCCCCAATTCAGCGGGATAAATAAGACGAGAACGATATTTATACAAATGATTTAGTGATCAAGAAGTTATGACAGAACAACTATTTTTGAAACACGACTTAAACATTGGGGTCATAAACAGTTAAAGCTTGGTCTGCCAAGAACCTACAGATAGCCTCCTGGAATGTATCTAAGAATATGGCATTGCCAATTAATGACAAATGGGTGCCATCAGCTTTTAATAGGCCTGGAGTGCTGTCAATTGAATGTTTAATGGAACGACCATTGGGTAGCTCCCTGCAAGCCTGCCGCCCCGCTCTGTTCACACGCTTCCGCTTGTTGTCCAATTTCTTTAAATTCCCAGGGGTGTTTGTGATACCCCTCCAGTGGGTCCTGATAAGGATGTCGGACCATACAATGATGGCCTCTGGGAACACCGATGATATATATGACAGGTGCTTGTTGAGATCTTTTATTATTCTAGCCACTTTTGTAGAAACAATGTCATTCCCCCCAACATGAATGATGACCATTTTAGGGGTGCCATCGAAGAGCAGGGCGCGCTGAAAACGAGGTAGTAGGCCATCCAGCCGCATGCCACTAACACCCATCCACTTGATGGTTAACCCCGTACCCAGATTAGGCGAACCCCTAAGGGCCTGAAGATCTTCTTCCAGGTGGTTAATAAGACTGTCCCCGATTAACCAAATTTCTGAAATAATAATTTATAATGCAGTGAACTTTGAAGTATGGACCCTTTCCCAGGGTCAAAAAGTTTATTATTTCCTTGGGATTTACCCAATTGATGAGCGAAAAACCCCAAATTGCAATTGTGCGGGAAAGAAACATTAAAATCTGACAATTTTATATGCCATGTAGGTGGGACAAACACCAGACTATCATTTTAAAACAAAGGAATGATCCAGATTGGATCACTGAGTATGTTTTGATATTTAAACTTCTCCCAATGACTGCAATTCTCGTGCTATTTTCCCAATGCCCAGGACCCAATTCCCAAAATACTGAAAATGAACACCGAAATTGTTAAATGGTAGGGGATTTCTTAAGGTGCTGAGAAAAGAGACCATTATGGTCAGGTTCTGTTAGCTTAAGGAAAAAACATGGTTCGCATTAATTTCTAATATATCGTTCTACTGTTGAGGACCGCCACCTCCCAAGCCTTTTGATAGTTTCATGATCGAAGCCCAAAGAGGCCAGGTCTGAGGCACGGCCAATCCTGAATGAATGAGAGGTGTATAGATGTGATGGAAGGCCCAGTGCTTGGATTGCCTTCTTCAGGACCCCACCAAACTGGCTACGATTTACGGGAGACCCATTTGCTTGAATGAATAGGTACCCTTCTGTGGCTGGGCGAACTTGTAGAAATTGAGCTGCTGCTGTAACACAACAGAATGTTCTGTCAGTAGATACAGGGATGCTGATTACTGTTGGTGGGCCAGATTGGTTAGTTTTGGAAATACGAATAGAGACCAATAGTGCTGCCCGGTTTACTGCTAATTTCAAATCGGAAGCTAGCAAAGGCCTATTCGCATGGGCGATACCAGTGAAAACCACCTCGCTAACTCGAAGAAAGCCAAAGTAGGCCAGCAAATAAGCTGACCTGAAAAGTAAGGTTTCATAACTTGATGTGCATATCTCGGGTAGCGCTGCACAAATTCTCACCAATAGAGCTTTAGTAATAGGGGCACGAATGTCACGTCTTTTCCTCAGCCGTTTACATCCCTCTAAAAGTTTTTTCGCCACAAAAGACTCCAGGGGGTCAGCCAGATTGTGTAGCTTATGAAAATAGCTTAGTCCAGCCGCATAGGTGCTTATTGTGGCAGGAGCATAGCCAATGGTAAAGCAATAAGATAAAAATAGAGTAAGTTGACTTGATGGTATCGGCCATAAATCTGGCAAACTGTAACGAACTCGAAATTGTTGGAAGGCTGACCATGCATTCTTGTAAACTGCATGGGAGTTGTCAGATAAGCTCGCTGCTAAGAGGTTTTTAGCGTTCAGGAGAAGATGTTCCATAGATGGTCGGGCACCGGAGTCTGGGTCTGGTCGGCATCTGGTACGAGCTGACGGAACCTCTGAAATTGAAACCTGCTTAAAGCATCAGCTATGCCATTTGCAGCCGAACTGATGTGTTGGGCTTTTACGGCAACATTTAGGCGCAAACACTGTAGTGTGAATGCCCTTAAGATGGTCATGGCCCTGTCAGATTTGGACGTCATGGAGTTCACTATGTGCACCACTGCCAAGTTGTCCACACGGAAAAGGATCTTCTTATTACGAAGTGATTCCCCCCAGATATGCAAGGCCACCAAGAGAGGGAACAGTTCCAGGGCCGTGATATCCCCAAGGATGCCCTGTTCCGACCAGGAAAGAGGCCAAGGAGCACAGGCCCACTTCCCCCCAAAGAAGGCCCCAAAACCAAGGCTAGATCCACCTGCACTGTCTGTGAACAACTGGATATCCTCATTAGACACCCAAAACCTATCATGGAACACTGAGACACCGTTAAAATCCCGGAAAAATTCCAGCCAGAGCTCCAAATCTCTCTTCATATTACGAGTAATACGAAGATAATGGTATGGCTTAGACAAGCCACAGGTAGCATTTATAAGCCGGCGACAAAAGGGCCTTCCAGGGGTTATTGCCCGACATGCGAAGTTGAGCGAACCAATAAGTGATTGCATTTGTTTGAGCGTGCATTTATTGCGAGTCAGCAGCTCTTGAATTTTTTTGTGAAATTTCATCAATCTTTTCCCTTGGGATGCGAATCACCATTTCGACCGAGTCTATTTCAAGGCCTAGAAAGCAAAGTTTAGTTGTAGGTCCTTCAGTTTTTTCACTTGCTATTGGTACACCCAAAACAGCCATCTGTTGTTCAAACACTGCCATGATACTTGCACATTGACAAGTACCCTTTCGCCCCCCCATGAGAAAGTCATCCAGATAGTGAAGGAGCTTCCCCAAAACAGAGTGTCTCGCAACATTAAACTCAAGAAATGTCGCAAAAAGTTCCCAAGTACGACATGCAATGCTGCAGCCAAATGGCATGGCTTTGTCGAAATAAAATTTTCCATCAAACTTGAAACCAAGCTGGTCAAAATCATTAACTGCAACTGGGAGCAGCCTAAATGCTGACTTGATATCAGACTTGCCCAAAAGACAACCTTCCCCAGGTCCTGTACCAAATGTATGGCCTTATCAAAGCTGGTGTATTGGACAGAGCAGAGCTGAGGGTCAATAAAGTCATTAACTGAATCACCACTTGGGAATGACAAGTGGTGAATGAGGCGGTACTGGCCAGGTTCCTTCTTGGGCACCAAGCCTAAAGGGGAAACACGTAAATTAGGCAAGGGTCTGCCGTCGAAAGGCCCAGCAACCCTACCAGCCTCTATTTCCTTTTCAATTTTTTGGCGTACAATCTCAGGATTTGACCGCGCTGACTGCAAGTTTTTGGAATCATACGGAGCCCGTCTCCCTGAGTAATGAAGCGGGAAACCATATGAAAAACCATTAATCAGCAGGGTTGCCTTGTCCCGATCATAGCCATCCAACTCACTAATAAGGTTCTGGATGTTAATAGGGGATTTAGCTAAAGAAAAGACGTCACTTGTGGGGTCTTGCAGTGCATAAGGAAAAACCATGGGACCTGGGTCATCTGAAATTGAAAAAACAAAAATTTTTACTGATCCGGCACTAATACCAACGAATTTAGTGTCAAAAAGTGAAATGGTCATGAATAGAACCATCAGGTCACACGTCACGTCCCGAATCAACACAAGTGAAAAAGAAAACATACCATATTCGTTCCCATTACCACACCATGCACTTAGGATTTACAAAATTGCCTTCAAAATGCGTGGTAAAATATCAACCCAATATCATTATTCACATTATAATAAATCTGACAGACAACTGAATCGCTGAAACTGTAAAAGTGCTAAGAACAGCAACAGCAATGTTTTCCAGACTTTGTACAGTTTTTGAGGTCAGACGCCAGGACAACCCTGTACTTGTGCAATATTTTCCGGAAGTTAGTTACCCTGGTGCGCTTATTGCGGCCTGTATGGCAATTGGGACGAATACGGTAAATCGCATCAATGAACCCTTCGAACAATAAGAAATCCTACCCACAAATCAAAAGACCTTAAGGTCAATTAACCATTTACAGCCTGGGGCCCCGTCTCGAAAAGGTTTTCCCCCCACGAAAGTGAGGGTTGAAACCCCTCGTTGGTCGAAAAGATTGGCCTCCCCTGATGGCCCTTGGGTTTAGCTTGAAGCAAGACACACGACCGTGATTGTTGCCCCCGCAGAACGAGCATGCATGGGGGAAACGGCAAGTGGGGAAGTTGCAAAACCCATTATTAAAGTCAAGGCAAGCAGAGGGCCTGAAAGATGTTTGGGGTTGGGCTGGTTGTGCCGCCATGTTAGTCATAATTCTCAGCCAAAGGTCAGAGTTGAGCTTGTTCCATGGCTGCACGTTAGTGCCCTGTCGCATGCGGAACTGCTCATCATATGCCCTCCAAGACAAGGACGTGGATCGGGCAGCGGCATCCCGTATAATACTCATATAATGCAAGAGCTCTTGAGATTTGTCAGGGTATTTCTGCAGGTATATAGAAGAGAAAATTAGGAAAGCATCAGTCCATTTCTCTATGTTCGGGACGGTGCCTTTGTGAATAAGCTCGGGCCGAGTCTCCAAGCATCCACTCTTTGACAAATGCACCAGACCCGAAGCACAGATTCGCTGTAATTCCATTGCCCCTTTCAAGAGCAGGTCAATGTTAATATACTGATTTGACCAGATTCTTTGGCAAATTTGATGTGGCACATGGCAAGAAATTTCCTCGCTGCCCAGCTTAATCAAATCGCCGCCGAAATTAAAATTGATTATAGCAGTGCCAGTAGCATCCTGTAGTACCGATGGGCACGTGCCATTTTGGACAGATTGAGTGCCTGTTGGTGCCTGCAGAGCTTGGGTAATGTCTTGCGGTACAGCAAGCGATGTAGAGAGGTTTGTGCCAGACTGGCTAGTGGTGGTTACTCCCCCACTAGTGCTGCCATTCTGGCTCTGCAACTGTGCGCCGTTTGGAGCACCAGAATCGAGTATTAAATCGGCTTGTGGCAAGACTGGCTGAGGTTGGGTTAAGTCTGTGCCAATTTGGGGAGTAGGAACGTTCAGACCTGTGACCATGTTGCCGTTTGAACTCATCTGGGGGGCATTCCCAGGGGCAGGATTGTGCACGGGCACCTCAGCCCTGTTTTGGCATGCCTGAGCGAAATCTCGGAAAATACGCTCAAAATCTATGGGGTTAGGCGATGTGGCGATATTGTGTGAGGGTCCTTGTAGCATTGTGTTACCTGTGGGCTGCTCCTGGCTTGGGCCAGGTTTCGGATCCCCCGCAAGTTGAACGACCTCATCAACATCCACAGTTTTCGCCCGCTTCGAGCGAGTCTCGACGCCCCTCTGCATTGTGGCCCCGGTTGCGGTCCCTTTAGACGATCCCTTCCTTTTTCCCATTGCAAATAGCCGTAGGATTGACGATCGCTGTCGTGGATTTAATGCCTTTGAAATTCCCTCGCCTGTTACTTTTGCTGCGAAACGGAAAAGGAAGCAATCGGCGAGCATGCGCCGAAAGCTGAAAGCGCTCATTGAATTTGATTTTCCAAACGCCTAGACGATACAGAACAAATATGGCCGCCACTGATGCGGAAGTAATGTTTATTTCAACATTAATGGATTATATACGCCCCAAAATTGTGATTCGAATTAGTTGATTCAGCGGTGAGGTAGGCAAAGCAATCCTGAATCCATGCTAGCGCCAAAATAAACGTGACTATCGCCTAGACGATAGTCAGGATTATTTTTCTTATTTCTGTTCCAAGACATAGGTTGTGGGTACTCGTTAGAACCGCCTCACTGAGGCGGTTCTAACGAGCACACACAACCTATGTTTTGAGCATTTATAAGAAATATCGAGGATGTTCATCAGAAAAGTAGCCATTTTGGAGATGTGAAAAACGCACTATGTCTTACGGGTGTGTTATCGTAATGCTACATTACTTCCTTACATGGAACCGCGCAAGAGGGACGTTATAGTTGGCTCCGCCCAAAGGGGCCATCTCAACGGGTGATAAGGTATAGCTACTGTAAGTCGACCTATCGCCTTAGCGCCTACATTTCTAACAGATTAAAATATAACTTCATACAGATGTTCCTTATGAAAATATCACGAAAATGTCTAGAGCAAGTTTGACTTTCAAGGTCGTGGCCTCGAGGTCAAGGTCCCTGTGGCTATTATTAGAAAAACTTTGTTATCGCTCTAGTGCCTACATTTCTTGACCGATGTCAATATAATTTCACACAAATGTTCCTTATGACAATATCTTGAGTGAGTTGACTGTCAAGGAAATGACCTCATGGTCAAGGTCACTGTAGCTATTTTTAGCTCGCCGTCACGTGACGAGGTGAGCTTTTGGGATCACTTTTTGTCCGTCGTGCGTGCGTGCGTAAACAATTTCTTTAAACGACATCTCCTCCTAAACCACTGATCGGATTTTGACCAAACTTCACAGGAATGATCCTTAGGTGGTCCCCTTTCAAAGTTGTTCAAATGGTTCCGGTCCATTGCACATCTAGGTCACAGGAGCCAAAAATAGATTTTTTTCACCAAAAACTTAAAAAATCTTCTTCTCTGAAACCACAAGGACCAGGTCTTTGATATTTGGTATGAAGCTTCATCTGGTGGACCCCTACCAAGATGATTCAAATTATAGTGCTGGGGCCAAAAATGCCCCCGCCCCGGGTCCCTTTGGTTTTACATAGGCTTATATAGGGAAAATCTTCTTCTCTGAAACCACAAGGCCAAGGACTTTTATATTTGGTATGAAGCTTCATCTAGTGGACCCCTACCAAGATTGTTCAAATTGTAGTGCTGGGGCCAAAAATGCCCCCGCCCTGTGGCCCTTTGGTTTTACATAGGCTCATATAGGGAAAATATTTAAAAATCTTCTTCTCTGATACCACAAGGCCCAGGACTTTGATATTTGGTATGAAGCTTCATCTAGTGGACCCCTACCAAGATTGTTCAAATTATAGTGCTGGGACAAAAAATACCCCCGCTACGGGGCCCTTTGGTTTTACATTGGCTTTTATGGGGAAAATCTTTAAAAATCTTCTCTGAAACCACAAGGCCTGGGTCTTTGATATTTGGTATGAAGCTGCATCCAGTGGACCTCTATGAAGATTATTCAAATTATAGCCCTGATACCAAAATGTCCCTGCTCCGGGGCCCTTTGGTTTTACATAGACTTATATAGGGAAATCTTTAAAAATCTCTATGAAACTGCAAGGCCAAGGCCTTTGATATTTAGTATGGAGCTTTATCTAGTGGACCTCTTCCAAGATAGTTCAAATTATAGCCCCGGGGCCCTTTGGTTTTACATAGGCTTATGTAGGGAATATCTTTAAAAAAAATCTTCTTTTCTGAAACTGCAAGGCCCAGGTCTTTGATATTTGATGTGTAGCTTCATCTAGTGGACCTTTGCCAAGATTGTTCTAATTATAGCCTTTGTTGATGTTTGGTATGAAGCTTCACGTTTAAGACCTCCCTCAACATTATGCACATTAAAGCCCTGGGGCCAATAATGGCCATCTCTGGGGCCCACTTGTTACACTATGGATCAGGTGAGCGATCCAGGGCCATCATGGCCCTCTTGTGTTTTATATTAGGATCACTTTTTGTCTGTCATCCGTGCGTAAACAATTTCTTCAAACGACATCTCCTCCCAAACCACTGATCGGATTTTGACCAAACTTCACAGGAATGATCCTTAGGTGGACCCCTTTCAAAGTTGTTCAAATGGTTCTGGTCTGCTGCACATCAAGGTCACAGGGGCCAAAAATAGATTTTTTAGCTCACCGTCACGTAGTGACGAGGTGAGCTGTTGGGATCACTTTTCGTCCGTTGTGCGTCCGTGCGTCCGTAAACAATTTGTTTAAACGACATCTCCTCCTAAACCACTGATCGGATTTTCACCAAACTTCACAGGAATGATCCTTAGGTGGTCCCCTTTCAAAGTTGTTCAAATGGTTCCGGTCCGTTGCACATATAGGTCACAGTAGCCAAAAATAGATTTTTTTCACCGAAAACTTAAAAAATCTTCTTCTCTGAAACTCAAAGGCCCAGGTCTTTGATATTTGATATGAAGCTTCATCTAGTGGACCCCTACCAAGATTGTTCAAATTATAGCCCTGAGGCCAAAAATGCCCCCGCCTTGGGGCCCTTTGGTTTTACATACTTATATAGGGAAAATCTTCAAAAATTCTCTTCTGTGAAACCACAAGGCCCAGGTCTTTGATATTTGGTATGAAGCTTCATCTAGTGGACCCCTACCAAGATTGTTCAAATTATAGCCCTGAGGCCAAAAATGCCCCCGCCTTGGGGCCCTTTGGTTTTACATACTTATATAGGGAAAATCTTCAAAAATTCTCTTCTGTGAAACCACAAGGCCCAGGTCTTTGATATTTGGTATGAAGCTTCATCTAGTGGACCCCTACCAAGATTGTTCAAATTATAGCCCTGAGGCCAAAAATGCCCCCGCCCCGAGACCCTTTGGTTTTACAAAGACTTACATTGGGAAATCTTTAAAAATCTTCTTCTCTGAAACTGCAAGGACCATGTCTTTGATATTTGGTATGGAGCTTCATCTAGTGGACTATTATAGACTTTGTTGATATTTGGTATGAAGCTTCAACTTTTTAGACCTCCCTCAACATTATGCACATTATAACCTTGGTCAATCATGGCCCTCCCCGGGGCCCACTTGTTACTCTATGGATCAGGTGAGCGATCCAGGGCCATCATGGCCCTCTTGTTATAAAAGAACTGTCATCGCTCTAGTGACTACATTTATTGAGGGATTTTTATTATCCCCATGATTTTAAAGAAAGCATTGGGGATATTGTGAACGCAACTGTCCGGTCCGTCCGTCACGCTCTCCTCCTTAGCCACCGGCTGGAATGCAACCATATTTGCTACATAACATCGTTACATGGCGAGGGCGTGCGAGAGGGATGCTGTTATTGGCTCCACCTAAAGGGACCATCTCAAGTGGTCAAAAGGTAAGTCTGCTAGGTGGCAAGCCGTAGGGATTTGTGATGGCTTGCGATAGACTCCTCGCTCAAGTTAGCCTGAAAAGGGGAGCAATATTTGCTTTCTGGAAAGCATGGATTTCCATGGAGCCAAGTTTTCAAAAGCACTGGTTACATAACAAAGCGATCCTAAAATAGCGGGCCTTTTGGCAAACTGTCTAATTATTTTTGCAATGATAAAAATTGTATGTTAATACTACAAGGTATGGGCAGTACAGTGTTTAGTACCAGAGCATATGCCCTATGACAAGCAGAACGACCTTTTTTGTAACTCACTGTTGGGTTGGTTGATTTGACGTGTAGCGTCCCAGTCAACACTTTGTTATTTTGGAGACGTAGTTTACAATCTTGGGGACTTTTACCCGACAGATGAAATGACATCTCGAGCCTGTCTCCCGATGAAACAAATATACTACTCAAAGTTTGATACGGATCACTTTAATGCAAAATAATTTTTGGATGAATTAATCAGCTGATTCCAAATTTGATACATAATGATAGAACACGTATCCTTCACAAAACCTTGATTAATTTTGTCAGCTGGTACTGCATTCAAGCGTGACAACAGCAACCGTCTTGGCACCCCCAAAATTTGCTATAACACAAAGGGATTTGGACAATTGATTTTGCACAAATTTCCAAATTTGTTTAGTGCCCCGCGCCTGCCCGGGGGGTAGAAATATGGCGGCTGCCTTCGGGAGTGTGGCAGAGTGGTAAGACCCCACCGAAAACAGTCCCATTGCCGAGACCACCCGGTGCCTCGAAATAGGTGGCTGCCTTCAGCTTCTGTGGCAGTTGGGTAAAAGCCTCCAACATACAGAACAATCGTCCGTTCGACCGGTATTGTTTTGTAATTCAATTTATTCAAATGCATCTTACCATTTTTTTTTTATGAACCGTTCAGTTAAACACTTCCTCATCTCATGTATTGAATTTAACCATGTACGTTCTAAATATTTTAATAGTACTACGATGAAAGATCTTTTTAATAATGTACCTTTTTACCAATTAATCGAATTTCTTAAAGAAATCGGTCTTTTTAACAAATTGTAATTATTAAAATTTTAATTGTTTAATCTTGCACAATTTTATATATAATATTTGACTGTTTTAGACGCTATATGCCCGGTTAGGGTTGAGAGTCTTTAAATAAATCATCCATCCATCCATCCATTTTTTTTTCACTACGCGAGATCTATCCTTTTAAACCTTTCCTATCTCATGTTACTACCACGCTGCATTTGTACGTGTATCATCATTGCTGGTGGGTCGCGCACCACAAAGCAGAAACCTCATCTGTATATGTTTGTACTGTGTATGTGTCACTTTTTCATGCTCCATCACTCTGCACATCAATGAAAGATGCATTTTAAATACGTTATTAGATAAGTAACTTGTCGATTCGTGTTACCTCAAATTTATTTCATGTTATTCCAAAGTCGGCAGAATCGGATACTTATCACTTAGTTCTGAAGTGTGAGTTATCATCTAACACAGCTTATTTCTTCATCAGTCTATAAAATCATTTGTACTCTCGGAAATTTATCACCTCAATAATTTCTTAACATAATCGTGGATCTCATATTTAGCAAAGGATCTCCTGTTTTCAGAGCCAAGCTTTTATTTAAGCAAACGTTTTCGGCCTCCCTCGTCTGTAGGGAATAAAATATACAGGTCACTTTCCTTCTGTAGTGAATGGGGATGAAATTCCTTGTTGAAACAGGAGCCACTTGTTTGCCGTGAGTGGCGTCTCGTATGCTGGAAGAAGGGATCCTGATGATTGAGAAAAGCCCAGGGATCTCCAGCTTTTCAACACATCATTTTGGCCCATATTTAAGATAGACGAGGGGTTTGGGCTAGATCCGGCCTGAATCAATCGGCTCAGTCGTGCCAAGCTCTAGAATCGCACAGCTTGTTCTTTACTTCCTTCTATCTTTCTTAAGTATCTTTATGGTACAAACCGGGTGTAATTTTTTCTTATTCCTCTATCTTCGAGTGTTATTTGATGGGCGGCGGCTGATGGATCAATCGGTGGGCTTGTACTGGGGGAATTCAGCAGAAACTTCTGTGAGGGAGAGAATATGGGTGGGGATGGGTCCCAACTGTTCCTCATTTTTTTCATTGAAATCTGGGTGCATAGTTGGGAATCATAAAGCAGAAGTGGAGCGGAAGGACTCTGGTCCTGTCATCGAGTATAATAGCCATGTAGCCTTGACGTTGGAAATAGGAGATCCATTTCCATTAAACGTCCCCTTGTAGGGCTCCAAGGAGGGTGGGGCGCATAGCTATCGAAACATAAACTTCAACCATGGGATCCAACACTAGAAAAAGAGCTTTTTTAGACTTATCTGATGACGACCCGGAACCGACAACATTCACTTTTAAAGCAAACGAAAATTTGGCAAGATTTTTAGTGGTTTCGAGCAACGAAGAAAAGGCCGTAACTACACTCTCACCTTTTGTCATTGAAAAACAAATTGAAGCTTTAATAGGAACACCAAAAAATGTTAAATTGAAAAACGGAACTCTCCTTATTGAAACTAATCGAAAATCCCAAACAGAACCTCCTCAAAATCAACAAATTTTTCAACCTTAACGTCTCTGTCACGGAGCACAAAACATTAAACTCATGTAAAGGAATACTCCGTGACGGAATGCTTAAACAAGAATCTGAAGCCAGCATTGTCGACTATTTGAAAGAGCAAGGAGTTACGGCCTGCAAACGATTTAAAATTAAAAAAGACGGAAATCTAATAGACACCAACACTCTACTGCTAACTTTAAACACAACTACGTTGCCGAAATCTCTAAAAATCTTCTACAGAATAATACCGGTCGAAATCTACGTGCCCAATCCTCTGCGATGTTTTAATTGTCAGAGGTTTGGGCATCATGAAAATGATTGTACTGTCCCTGATGGATCTGTGTGTGAGAAGTGTGGTGGTACTGATCACCACACTGTCAACTGCAAGAATTCTCCAAAGTGTGTGAACTGCGGAAAAAATCATCTATCCAAATCAAACGTCTGTGAAGTTTGGAAAACGGAAAAAGAAATTATGAAAATCAAAGTCACTCAAAACGTCACATATTTGGAAGCTAAGAAAAGTCATCAAAATAAACCAGAAACCACATTCGCCAAAGTTGTTCAATCACTTACCAGCAAACCTGAAACCAAAGAAACATCTACACAATTCAACGAAAAAGATTTTGAAATTAAACCCCATTCTAAAGTTATTACCTCTTCTGTTAAACCCAAAACTACATCGTCACAACCTACATCTACTCATCATTCAAGAACAGAATCTAGACAAACTTCGCAGACCAGTTCACAACCTAACGGCAAACATTCTAGCAGATCTCACTCCCGATCCACTTCAGGGACAGATCAAAAAGAGAAAAACGGCAAAGAAAAGCATAAAGGATCAAACCCAAACAGTAAAGGGGCGTCGGCTGATCCAGTTAAACTGGCTAATCAGTACGTCGCCCTTGAGGACATGGAGTTGGACGTTGATCCCTCCACGTTCTCAAAGCCTGATAAAAGGATTAAATTCCTTGTTTTAATCTTCTCTCCATTCAATCGTGGATAAGAAGTCAATAATTCAATGGAATTGTCGAGGACTGAAAGCCAATTTTAACGAACTTTTAATTTTAACTACACTTTTTTTCTCCTAATGTCATTTGTCTCCAAGAAACTTTTTTGAAAACTACAGATAATATTAATTTCAAAGGTTACAGTATGTACAATCATATCACAACGGATAATCAGAAGGCATCAGGAGGTACATCAATCCTGGTAAAATCTGACGTTCCTCATAGGAAAATAGATGTAAACACTAATTTACAAGCTGTTGCTGTAAACGTCACTTTATCCAAATCCATAACGATTTGTTCTGTCTACCTTCCACCACACTATAATTTTTCTAAACAAGAATTAGAAAATTTAACAAATCAATTACCTAGTCCTTATATATTATTAGGAGATTTTAATAGTCACAGCAAATTATGGGGTTGCTCGGATACAAATGACAAAGGAGAAATCATAGAAAATTTTATTGCTGAAAATGATTTATGTTTATTTAACGATAAACGACCAACATACCTTCATTCTCCCACAAGAAATTATTTTGCTTTAGATCTTTCAATTTGCTCTCCTAATATTTATCTAGATTTTGATTGGTCTGTTGTGGACGATCTCCATGGGAGCGATCATTTTCCGATAGTAATTGAAGAAATTGCATCGACCCATGAGGATCGTCACCCCAGATGGAATTTGAATAAAGCAAATTGGGAAAAGTTTAATCAATTATGTGATGAAAAACTCGACCCTGAACTTTTTAAAACTGCAAGTGATATACAAGATTTTACTGATGAAGTGATTGATATTGCTGAAAAATGTATTCCTAAATCCTCGACTGTTTCAAAAAGAAACAGACCTTGGTTTAATGATAAAGTTAAAACTTCCATCAATAAAAGAAAATCTGCATTACGACAATTCAATAAACAACCAACAAAAGAATCTTATCCATGCCAAACATATGCGAGCTAAAGCTCGCAAAACAATAAAATCGGCAAAAAAAGCAACTTGGCAGCAATACGTCTCCAAACTGAATACCAGAACACCAACTTAGAAAATATGGGACATGATTCGAAAAATTAGTGGCAAAAACAAATCAAATAAACATGTCCATATCAAATCGAACGGAAATATATGTTCAACGGCTAAAGACATTTCCAATGCCTTGGGGGGAAAATTTTCAGAAAAACTCCTAGCTTAAATTATTCAGAATTTCCAAAATATTAAACAAGAACAAGAGAAAGAATTTAAATTTTTCCTCATTAAATCATGAAAAATATAATTTACCTTTCACTATTAAAGAATTAATAGATGCTCTCCATAAATCTCATGATACTGCTGTTGGTCCTGACGACATACACTATCAAATTTTAAAACATTTACCCAACAAGGCATTGGGAACATTAAATATTCTGAATGATATTTGGATCACTGGAAAATTCCCTGAAAACTGGAGAAAAGCTACCATTATTCCTATTCCGAAACCTAATAAAGATCATACTGAAGCCACTAATTACAGACCTATTGCTTTGACAAGTTGCTTATGTAAAACAATGGAGAGAATGATTAATGATAGGTTGGTTTGGTTCTTAGAATCAAACCAGCTTATCACTAAATTTCAAGCTGGTTTTAGAAAAAACAGCTCTACTAATGATAATTTGATTCGCTTAGAATCATTTATACGTGATGCCTTTATCAAAAAAGAACATGTCGTAGCTGTATTCTTTGACCTAGAAAAGGCCTATGATACGACTTTGAAATATGGCATCATGAAAGATTTACACAACTTGGGCCTTAAAGGCCGATTGCCACTTTTTGTTCAAAATTTCTTGTCCGATCGAACATTTAATGTTCGCATAGGAAATACATTATCGGACACATTTGATCAAGAACAAGGTGTACCACAAGGTAGTATTTTATCACCAACCTTGTTCAGCATAAAAATTAATAATATAGTTGAATGTGTAAAAGACCCAGATTGTTCGCTTTTTGTTGACGATTTTGAAATTTTTTATCGTTCCAAAAATATGGAAACCATTGAATTTAAACTGCAAAGGTGTTTAAATAATATTGAAACTTGGGCAACAGAAAATGGTTTTAAATTTTCTAAAACAAACTCAGTGTGTTCATTTCTGCCAAATTCGAAAGTTGCATTTAGATCCAGTTTTAACAATATACGGCAGTCCAATTCCAGTCGTCACTGAGGCGAAGTTTTTGGGTCTTTTATTTGATAGCAAATTGTTCTTTATTCCTCATATCAAAGCTTTGAAAGCTAAATGTTTAAAAGCTCTTGATATTTTAAGTCCTGTCCAGTTCCGACTGGGGAGGAGATCGCACTGTTCTTTTAAATCTTTATAGATCTTTAATTCGTTCCAAATTGGACTATGGTTCCATAGTCTATGGATCTGCTAGGAAATCTTATTTAAAATCTTTGGATACTATACATCATCAAGGTTTACGTCTAGCACTAGGTGCATTTCGCACTTCACCTATTGAAAGTCTTTATGCTGAATCAAATGAACCATCACTTTATGTAAGAAGAGAGAAATTGTCTCTTCAATATGCTACCAAATTAGCTGCTAATCCACGAAATTCAGCATATGACTCGGTTTTTAACCCAAATTATGAAAGATTCTACAATAACAAACCATCTGCTATAAAACCTCTTGGCCTGAGAATAAAACCGTTACTCGAAGAGGCCAATATAAATATTTAAAATATACAATCGTTCTCTTTTCCATCGAAAGAACCATGGGTGTTGAAACCACCAAGGATAATTTTAGATTTGGAAAAAAATAAAAAATCCGAAGTAGAATCGCATATATTTAAGACCAGTTCTGAATTCAGGAGAGAAATTATCCAAATCATATCATTGAAGAGGCTGTCAAAAAGGTATCTTCAATTAGTATGGATGATGCCCTTCAATCAACTTCCCGCACAAATTGTCAGAAAATTGTTCCTTTTGTATGCACATACAACCCGTCTTTGCCTAACATTGGTAAAATTATCAATCAGTACTGGAATCTTCTAAAGTACTCTAAAAGCAAAAGTGTAAGACAGTTGTTTAACTATAAACCTATTGTTGCTTACAAAAGACAGTCAAATTTGCAAGATATGTTGGTTCATTCTCAACTGAAAAAAACAGTAAGGTCTGGTGCTGTTTCAAAATGTAACAGACCCCGCTGTTCACATTGTGCAAGCATCACAGTCTGGTTCATTCACAAGCACAACTTTGTCTTCATGTTTCAATTTAAAAGAAAACTTCACTTGTGCTTCCTCTGATGTAATATACCCCATTACTTGCAAAAAATGTAATTTGCAGTATGTCGGCCAAACCCAGCAAAAATGTAGTCAGAGAATGAACAAACATAAATTTGATATAAAGCATTTTCCTGGCACTCCTACAACAGTTTCAGAGCATTTTAATTTGCCTGGACATAGCATCCAGGATTTTTCCTTTATGCCTATTGATAAAGTTTCTGGAAATTGGAAAAGGCTTATGAAGGAAACTTCCTGGATGCACCGTCTTGGAACAATGACTCCTTTTGGGTTAAACTCCAAAATAATGTATTAGTCTTAAAAAAGTTTTTACTGACTTTACCTGTGTTTGCAGTGCAACTGCATTCCTGTCAGTAATTTGTATCTAATAATGATCCTTTATTTAGACTTTTTACGCCAACTGATGTGTTTCTATTTGACGTCGTCACCATTCACGTCGTGTGACGTCGACGTCATTTCCTGTCTACTTGTTTATTACACTTGATAAAGGCCAATAATGGCCGAAACGTTGTGTTAATAAATAAATAAAACCAATTTGAAGTTGTTCTCTGAAAAAATTTCATGATATATTTAAGAACGAATTTTTAGAAATCAAATCCAATTTTAAACATCACATTCCCATTTACACTGACGGTTCGAAACGGGATGAGAAAGTTGCTTGTTCTGTCATTAGTCCGAATTTCACTGATAGCATTAGATTACCCGATAATAGCTCTATTTTTACTGCTGAAGCAAAAGCAATTGATGTTGCACTGTATCATATTAGAGATCAGTTCGAAAAACAATTTATCATTTTTTCAGATTCTCTTTCAGTTCTAAAGGCTCTTAAAGATCAACAGCACAAATCCCTTAATTCAACAATTTTTAAGAAAATTCCACTATCTTCCTCTCTCCAAGGAGATTATTTTCTGCTGGATTCCCAGACACATCAATATTCGTGGAAATGAGTTGGCGGATTCAGAAGCTAAATCTGCTTTATCTTTGAATGTTACAAATTTTAAAATTCCCTTTTCAGATTTTAAATCTAACATTAATAAATATATCAAACATATCTATTTGGGGAAAAGAAACCGATAATAAATTATTCAAAATAGAACCTAATTTTCACATTAAATGCTCTTTCTCAAATTACAGTAGGAAAGACCAGACTAAAATTACCAGATGTCGTATTGGACACACAAGACTTACTCATTCTTACATATTACAAAACGAACAAGCACCTTTCTGTATCCTGTAACGAACTGTTCAGTTAATCACTTTCTCATTTCATGTGTAGAATTTTTTATCATATCCGCTCAAAATATTTTAATGTTACAACAATGAAAGATCTTTTTAATGACATACCATCTTATCAAATAATCAATTTTCTTAAAGAAATCTGACTTTTTAACAAACTGTAATCATTAATATTTTAACTTTTAAACTTCAATAACAATTTTATATCTAATACCTAATTATTTTAGACGCTATATGCCCTATTAGGGTTGAGCGTCTTTAAACAAAATATCCATCCATCCATCCAACCGGTCTAGCACGTGCCGTCTCGTCAACGGAACACGTACAACAGGCCTCATGGCATTAAGTCCGAACTCGTGGAGCCCGTTTCTGACAGTTTGTGCAGAAGTTCGTACTACAGTTCCGTTCCTAAGCTCGTTATGCAAACGCCTAGCGTACAGGAACCGTTGACGTCGAGACTCTATCAACAACAAACGGTTCCGACGTTGAGTTGTAGCCCTTTCTCGATACCGCCGTGTCTGTTAGGATTTCCATGGGTAAGATGCCGACTCCACATTCGGGAAACCACGCTCGGAGACGCATTAAGAATCCCAGCAACACGACGTTGAGACGTCATATTCCAACATTCCGACGCCACGATTCATTTCTTCGGGGCTCAGACGGTTTCTTAATTGTCCTCTAGGCATTTTAGTGTTTCACAAACTATAATGAATAATAAAAATAAAAAATGAGTACATTTTACGCTTGGTAAAGGAACACTGGCAAGTTTGATTGGTCTGTTAGAAAGCAGTGCTACGCAAGATTTTGGCGGTGCATGAATTCATTTGCGAAGTGAGAAGTGTGCACTTTTATGAGTACTGAACTGCACAGGAGTTCTTGTTTCAGATATTTACCAATATACGGAGTACAAATTCTGTCAAGAAATTTTAAATTTTCAGTGCAAAATTTGGTATATAAAAAGTGATCCCTATCAAACTTTGAGTTGTATATAACGGGCGCCCTTTTACTATTTAATCCGATTTTAATATCCATAAATCGAATTATGGACATCCATAATTCGATTTATGGATATCCATAATTCGATTTATGGATATCCATAATTCGATTAATGGATATCATTTATTCAGATCGATTTATGGATATCTATAATTCTATTTATAGATATCCATAATTCCAATTATTGATATCCATAAATCACCACCAAATCTTTTGGGATTAATGATTACTCCCTAAGACACGTGATTGTTTAATGTAATAATCTTCAAAATCTTCAAGGTCTTCATCATCGCTGGAAGATGATGGCCAGTCAAACGGACCACTCTGCTGTGCACCCTTGTCAGCCCGTCGGGTGTCCAAAGCAACGGACCCCATACGCAGAACGCCCGCCATGTCTGCAGTTAAATATCGGAACCAGCCGTAAGATCTGGAAATTCAGGCCCTCTGGAATCACCTCTGAGGACAGCGCACCTAAGGACACTGGAAGTCGGACTTCAGATTATAATGATCCAAACAGGCAATCAGTGGATGCTTTCTGGAGAAAAAATGTTCATGGTCGTTATATATAGTATTAAATATCTATCGGCCCCCGTCCATCGGGGCTTGGAGAAATAGATGGGCTGCATGATGCTTCCACGCAGAGCGGAAACCGACCGCACATGGGTACTGGTAAACCGCGTAGAGGATCTAAGCCTGCCCAGGCAATGCAGTGCGAGTCGGCCTGTCCATGCTTATGAATCCTATTGGTTTCATTGGGCAGCACGGCTTAAGATGTCATTTCATCTCATTGTCGGGTAAAAGTCCCACAAAATTGGAAGCAAGGTCTCCAAAATGACCTAAACAGTGCTGACGGGGACGTTAAACCTCAAATCAAACAAACAAAACATATATCCATATAATACTCTACTTGAGGTGTATGGAATACCAGGCAGATTCAGATATCTCAAGCCCCCAACCCATTGGGACCGGGAGAAACGGATTTGGTTGCATGAGCTGAGAGTACTGGTAAACAGTTTAGGTCTAAGCCTGTCCTAACAAAGTCGTGCGAGACGATGGGCGACAGGAATACTTGTTTGTTTGTATTTGAGTTTAACGGCCCAGTCATCACTAATTTAGGTATTTTTGAGCCTGTCAGTTTACCTATCCACAATTTTCCTGGGCAGGCATATTCGTAAGCAGTTAACAAGTACAGTGCACATTCTTTCGCCAGAAACTGACAACTGCCCTTCTTCAGTCAGCGGAAAGGAGAGAATGACCATAGAAAATATTTCGTGATCAATCTCCACGAAAGAATGTTGCAGACCCTGGCAGGTATCGAACCCGCGTCCTCCTGATCACCAGTCGGACGCGGATCCGCCTGAGCTACCGAGGCCGGCGGGATTGAGATATCATTTCATCTCGATGAAGGCTTAATGCCCAACATAATTGGAAGCAATGTCTCAAATAGCCTAAATATACTACTCGAAGTTTGATAGGGATCACTTTTTATATACCAAATTTTGCACTGAAAATTTAAAATTTCTTGACAGAATTTGTACTCGGTATATTGGTAAATCTCTTAAACAGAAGCTCATGTGCAGTTCAGTACTCATAAAAGTGCACACTTCTCACACTTCGCAAATGAATTCGTGCACCCCCAAAATCTTGCGTAGCACTGCTTTCCAACAGACCAATCAAACGTGTCAGTGTTCCTTTACCAAGCGTAAAATGGACTTCATTTGAGTTTGTGGAACACTAAAATGCCTAGAGGAAAATTAAGAAACCGTCTGAGCCCCGAAGAAATGAATCGTGGCGTCGGAATGTTGGAATCTGGCGTCTCTCAACGTCGTGTTGCTGGGATTCTGAATGTGTCTCGGAGCGTGGTTTCCCGAATGTGGAGTCGGCATCTTACCCATGGAAGGACTCTGGTCCTGTCATCGAGTATAATAGCCATGTAGCCTTGGCGTTGGAAATAGGAGATCCATTTCCATTAAACGTCCCCTTGTAGGGCTCCAAGGAGGGTGGGGCGCATAGCTATCGAATCATAATTTATCACCATGGGATCAAACGCTAGAAAAAGAGCATTTTTGGATTTATCAAATGACGACCCGGAACCGACTACTTTCAATTTCAAAGCCAATGACAATTTTGCTCGATTTTTAGTGATTTCGAGTAAGGATGAAAAGGCCGTTACTACTCTTTCACCGTTCGTAATTGAAAAACAAATTGAATCTTTAATAGGCACACCAAAAAACGTAAAAAAATTGAAAAATGGAACCCTTTTAGTTGAAACGAATCGTAAAACGCAAACTGAAAATCTACTCAAAATTAACAAATTCTTTAATATGAATGTCTCTGTCACGGAACATAAAACATTGAACTCATGTAAAGGCATTATCCGTGACAGAATGTTGAAACAGGAAACAGAAGCCAGCATTGTCGAATACCTTAAGGATCAAGGAGTAACGGCCTGTAAACGCTTCAAAATCAAGAAAGACGGAAATCTAATAGAAACAAACACTCTCCTACTAACTTTTAATTCAACATCCTTACCGAAATCACTAAAGATCTTTTACAGAATAATACCGGTTGACGTCTATGTACCAAATCCTCTGCGTTGTTTCAACTGTCAGATGTTTGGTCATCACGAAAACGACTGCACTGTCCCTGATGGATCTGTTTGTGAAAAATGCGGTGGAACCGATCATCACACCCTTAACTGTAAGAATCCTCCAAAGTGTGTGAACTGTGGCAAAAATCATGAATCAAAGTCAAATGTCTGTGAAGTTTGGAAATCAGAAAAAGAAATTATGAAAATTAAAGTAACACAAAACGTAACATATTTAGAAGCAAAGAAAATTCACGAAAATAAACCAGAAACCACTTTCGCAAAAGTTGTACAGTCCCTTGCCAGCAAACCTGAAACCAAAGAAACATCTACTCAATTCAACGAAAAAGATTTTGAAATTAAACCCCATTCTAAAGTTATTACCTCTTCTGTTAAACCCAAAATCACATCGTCACAACCTACTACATCGTCACAACCTACTACATCGTCACAACCTACTACATCGTCACAACCTACTACATCGTCACAACCTACTACATCGTCACAACCTACTACATCGTCACAACCTACTACATCGTCACAACCTCTACATCGTCACAACCTACATCTACTCATCATTCAAGATCAGAATCTAGACAAACTTCACAGACCAGTTCACAACCTAACGGCAAACATTCTAACAGATCTCACTCCCGATCCACATCAGGGACAGCAGATCAAAAAGAAAAGAACGGCAAAGAAAAGCATAAAGGATCAAACCCAAACAGTAAAGGGGCGTCGGCTGATCCAGTAAAACTGGCTAATCAGTACGGCACCCTTGAGGACATGGAGTTGGATGTTGATCCCTCCACGTTCTCAAAGCATAATAATAAAAGATAAAAGGATTAAATTCCTTGTTTTAATCTTTTCTCCATTCAATCATGGATAAGAAGTCAATAATTCAATGGAATTGTCGAGGACTTAAAGCCAATTTTAACGAACTTTTAATTTTATCTACACTTTTTTTCTCCTAATGTCATTTGTCTCCAAGAAACTTTTTTGAAAACTACAGATAATATTAATTTCAAAGGTTACAGTATGTACAATCATATCACAGCGGATAATCAGAAGGCATCAGGAGGTACATCAATCCTGGTGAAATCTGACGTTCCTCATAGGAAAATAGATGTAAACACTAATTTACAAGCTGTTGCTGTAATCGTCACTTTATCCAAATCCATAACGATTTGTTCTGTATACCTTCCACCTCATTATAATTTTTCCAAACGAGATTTAGAAAATTTAACTAATCAATTACCTAGTCCTTATATATTATTAGGAGACTTTAATAGTCACAGCAAATTATGGGATTGCACGGATACAAATGACAAAGGAGAAATCATAGAAAATGTTATTGCTGAAAATGATTTATGTTTATTTAATGATAAACAACCAACATATCTTCATTCTCCCACAAGAAATTATTTTGCTTTAGATCTTTCAATTTGCTCTCCAAATATTTATCTAGTTTTTGATTGGTCTGTTGTGGACGATCTCCATGGGAGCGATCATTTTCCGATAGTAATTGAAGAAATTGCAGCGACCCATGAGGATCGTCACCCCAGATGGAATTTGAGTAAAGCAAATTGGGAAAATTTTAATCAATTATGTGATGAAAAACTCGACCCTGAACTTTTTAAAAATGCAAGTGATATACAAGATTTTACTGTTGAATTGATTGATATTGCTGAAAAATGTATTCCTAAATCCTCGACTTTTTCAAAAAGAAACAGACCTTGGTTTAATGATGAAGTTAAAACTTCAATCAATAAAAGAAAATCTGCATTACGAAAATTCAATAAACAACCAACAAAAGAAAATCTTATCCATGCCAAACATATGCGAGCTAAAGCTCGCAAAACAAAAAAATCGGCCAAAAAAGCATCTTGGCAGCAATACGTCTCCAAACTGAATACCAGAACACCAACTAAGAAAATATGGGACATGATTCGAAAAATTAGTGGCAAAAACAAATCAAATAAACATGTCCATATCAAATCGAACGGAAATATATGTTCAACGGCTAAAGACATTTCCAATGCCTTGGGGGAAAATTTTCAGAAAAACTCCTCTAGCTCAAATTATTCAGAAAGTTTCCAAAATATTAAACAAGAACAAGAGAAAAAGAATTTAAATTTTTCCTCATTAAATCACGAAAAATATAATTTACCTTTCACTACTAAAGAATTATTAGATGCTCTCCATAAATCTCATGATACTGCTGTTGGCCCTGATGACATACACTATCAAATTTTGAAACATTTACCCAACAAGGCATTGGAAACATTATTAAATATTTTGAATGATATTTGGATCACTGGAAAGTTTCCTGAACACTGGAGAAAAGCTACCATTATTCCTATTCCGAAACCTAATAAAGATCATACTGAAGCCACTAATTACAGACCTATTGCTTTGACAAGTTGCTTATGTAAAACAATGGAGAGAATGATTAATGATAGGCTGGTTTGGTTCTTAGAATCGAATCAGCTTATCACTAAATTTCAAGCTGGATTTAGAAAAAACAGCTCTACTAACGATCATTTGATTCGCTTAGAATCATTTATACGTGATGCCTTTATTAAAAAAGAACATGTCGTAGCTGTATTCTTTGACCTAGAAAAGGCCTATGATACGTCTTGGAAATATGGCATCATGAAAGATTTACACAACTTGGGCCTTAAAGGCCGATTGCCACTTTTTGTTCAAAATTTCTTGTCCGATCGAACATTTAATGTTCGCATAGGAAATACATTATCGGACACATTTGATCAAGAACAAGGTGTACCACAAGGTAGTATTTTATCACCAACCTTGTTCAGCATAAAAATTAATAATATAGTTAAATGTGTAAAAGACCCAGATTGTTCGCTTTTTGTTGACGATTTTGGAATTTTTTATCGTTCCAAAAATATGGAAACCATTGAATTTAAACTGCAAAGGTGTTTGAATAATATAGAAACTTGGGCAACAGAAAATGGTTTTAAATTTTCTAAAACAAAAACTCAGTGTGTTCATTTCTGCCAAATACGAAAGTTGCATTTAGATCCTGTTCTAACTATTTACGGCAGTCCAATTCCAGTCGTCACTGAAGCGAAGTTTTTGGGTCTTTTGTTCGATAACAAATTGTCTTTTATTCCCCATATCAAAGCTTTAAAAGCTAAATGTTTAAAAGCTCTTGATATTCTTAAAGTCCTGTCCAGTTCCGACTGGGGAGGAGATCGCACTGTTCTTTTAAATCTTTATAGATCATTAATTCGTTCCAAATTGGACTATGGCTCCATAGTCTATGGATCTGCTAGGAAATCTTATTTAAAAACTTTGGACACTATACATCATCAAGGTTTACGTCTAGCACTAGGTGCATTTCGAACTTCACCTATTGAAAGTCTTTTTGCTGAATCAAATGAACCATCACTCTATGTAAGAAGAGAGAAATTGTCTCTACAATATTCTACTAAATTAGCCGCCAATCCACGAAATTCAGCATACAATACCGTTTTTAATCATAATTACGAAAGATTTTACAACAACAAACCATCGGCTATTAAACCGCTTGGCCTCCGAATCAAACCATTGTTTGAGGAGGCCAATATAAACATTAATAATATTCAACCTTTTTCCCTTCCATCAAAAGAGCCATGGACGTTAAGTGCTCCGAAGATTATTTTAGATTTAAATAAAAATAAGAAATCCGAAGTTGAATCACATATTTTTAAGAACGAATTTTTAGAAATCAAATCCAATTTTAAACGTCACATTTCCATTTACACTGACGGTTCGAAACGAGATGAGAAAGTTGCTTGTTCTGTCATTAGTCCGAATTTCAGACAGCATTAGATTACCGGATAATAGCTCTATTTTTACCGCTGAAGCGAAAGCAATTGATATAGCACTATATCATATACGAGATCAATCTGAAAAACAATTTGTCATTTATTCCGATTCCCTTTCTGTTTTAAAAGCTCTGAAAGACCAACAGCACAGGAACCCCTTGATTCAACAAATTTTACGAAAATATCACTACCTTTCTGTCTGCAAGGAGATTATATTCTGCTGGCTTCCAAGTCATGTTAATTTTCGTGGAAATGAATTGGCTGACTTGGAAGCCAAGTCGGCATTATCGTTAACTGTTACAAATTTAAAAATTCCTTTCTCTGATTTCAAATCAAACATCAATACATATATAAAGAAAAAATGTCAATCTATTTGGGACAATGAAATTAATAATAAATTAAATAAAATTCAACCTAATTTTTACAGTAAATGCTCTTTTTTGAACTATAGCCGAAAAGATCAGACAAAAATTACGAGATGCCGTATTGGACACACACGACTCACACATTCCTACATTTTAAAAAACGAACAAGCACCTTTCTGTATATCTTGTAACGAACCGTTCACTGTTAAACACTTTCTCATCTCATGTATTGAATTTAATCATATACGTTCAAAATATTTTAACATTACTACAATGAAAGATCTTTTTAATAATGTTCCTTTTTACCAATTAATCAATTTTCTTAAAGAAATCGGTCTTTTTAACAAACTGTAATTAATAAAATTTTAATTGTTTAATCTTGCACAATTTTATGAATAATATATTTAACTGTTTTAGACGCTATATGCCCCATTAGGGTTGAGCGTCTTTAAATAAAACATCCATCCATCCATCCATCCATCTTACCCATGGAAATCCTTCACACAGACACGGCAGGGTCGAGAAAGGGCTACAACTCAACGTCAGGGCCGTTTCTTGTTGATTCAGTCTCGACGTCAACGGTTCCTGAACGCTAAGCGTTTGCATAACGACCTTAGGAGCGGAACTGGATTACGAATTTCTACACAAACTGTCAGAAACGGGCACCACGAGTTCGGACTTAATGCCATGAGGCCTGCTGTATGTGTTCCATTGACTAGACAGCACGTGCTAGACCGGCTGGACTTTGCCAGAACTTACGTCAGGTGGACGGTTCGTGACTTAACGCCAGTACTGTTTATTGAGGAGTCCGAATTTCTGTCTAAACTTCACTTATGAACGTCAATTAGTGTGGCGAATGTCTAAAGAGCGATTCGATGGCTTGGATGTGGCAGAGCATGATCGCTATGGAAAGGGGTCAGTCATGGTTTGGGCTGGAGTAAGCGTGAACGGTAAAACAGACTTGTACGTCGTTGAAAACGGAACGTTAATTGCAGTGAGGTACTGTAATGATATTCTTGATGAGTTTGTAAGACCATATGCAAATGCTATCGGCCCGGACTTTATTCTGATGGACGATAATGCCCGTCCCAACCGTGCCAACGTCACAGATTTCTATCTGGAACATGAGACAATCGTTCGTATGGACTGGCCTACTCGGTCACCGGACTTAAATCCGATTAAGCATGCGCAGGACATGCTTCAGCGTGCTGTTTCAGCCCGACCTGTGCAACCGAGGACTTTACAGGAGCACAAAAGATGTATTGGTTGCTGAATGAAAGCTGATTCTACAAAACCGGATACAGACTCGGATTACGAGCATGCGCAGGCGATGTCGTTCTGTAATTGAAGCCCGTGGACGCAATACACGTTATTAGGCACGTTTGTCTAAACAAATTTGCAAATTTGTGAAAAATCAGTTGTCCAAATCCCTTCGTGTTACGGCAAATTTTGGGGGTGCCAAGACGGTTGCTGTTGTCACGCTTGAATGCAGTACCAGTTGACAAAATTAATCACTAGGTTTTTTGAAGGATACGTGTTCTATCATTATGTATCAAATTTGGATTCAGCTGATTAAATCATCCAAACATTATTTTGCATTAAAAACGTGATCCCTATCAAACTTTGAGTAGTATAGTATTATAAAGGGGACGTTAAACCTCAAATCAAACATCTCTCCCACACCACAGGCCACCACTAAGCCTACCCTACATTACCTCCACCTCCATCCCGGCTTTTATTACACGCCTTTATCGGAAACCTGACGCGAATAGTCAGTTTTTTTTTTATTGCAAATGGAGCAGTCATTATTCATTAGGTTTATTTGTAGAGGAGAATTATGGATATCCATAATACGATTTATGGATATCAATAATTCTATTTATGGATATCCATTATTCAATTTATGGATAACGTAATTTGAATTATGTATCTCCATTATTTATGGAAATTATGGATAATCTATAAATAGTAAAACGGCACCCCATACAAATAGGGTTAATTAGCATGTACGGTCAGCCTCGCACCGCAGTTTCTGGAGACTATCCTCTAAACGGTTTACCAGTACTACTGTCCGGACCGGAATCGGCGCTGCGTTGAAGAATCGTGCAGCCCCTATGAGCGGGGGGCCGCACGCATTTTTGGGATCTAAAGCAGAAACCGTTTGTTAGCCAATCGTCTGCTACATTAATGTTTGGTTTCTTCTAAATAAACCAATGCATACCTATATTTATAACAAAATATGTATTTTGGCGATCCATCCATCCGTGTAACCATTAGGAAAACGTGTCCGTGTTAAATTGTGACGTCCAACATGCTGTCAGAATTGTGGGTTAAATTATAACCCCTTATTTCTGCTTTCAATATCGATAGAGGCGGTTCTAACGAGTATCAACAATCTGTGTTTGTGAGCATAAATAAGGCAGACGTTTACCTCGGTAAACCCCATTTCTCTATAAAGTGGGGTTTAAACGAGTCTTCG
Organism: Lucinisca nassula; assembly: GCA_963580285.1. NCBI lineage: Eukaryota > Metazoa > Mollusca > Bivalvia > Lucinida > Lucinidae > Lucinisca > Lucinisca nassula. The sequence continues at coordinate 88,009,701 of OY757025.1, read as the reverse complement.
TTTCACGGACTTGTTATCGTGATGTACTGTAGTACATCACGATAACAAGTCCGTGAAACGAAGACTCGTTTCGTGATGTACTGTAGTACATCACGATAACAAGTCCGTGAAACGAAGACTCGTTTAAACCCTAACTAACTAAGGTTGAAGTATATTTTTGATTTACAATTTTCAGCTTGCTACCCCAATGGTACAATTATAGTAACCAACCCAGACAGTGGTACCTACACCAACGTGGTAGCTGTTGAGGATACAGGCAGCAACTCTGCTGCCGACTGCAGTGTCTCGGTCTTTGAAGCAACCGTAGAGATCACAAACTGTGCCTTGGTAATTATAATTTCCACAGGACATATCCGTCCATACGTCGCAAAACAAATGCCAACACCCAAAGGTGCCTTTTAGTATAAAACTTTGGATAAAAATTTGGATTAAGTGCTACTTCGATGGCTTAAAGTCATTTATTCTTGATTATTGAGGACTATAATTTCATTACATAATATTATGTAGCCCTCAGTGCTCACTGAAGAGAAGACCCGTCTCCAACAGGTAAGGGACCGCCTTGGGGGGGGGGGGGGGAATAAATTACTTACTGTTGACTGTACATTATTGATTTTCCCCTTAAGTGTCTCGGTCAGTGGATTCAACAAGAGCTAATCACCCTATTAAAGCCCGCCTTCGATCTGCTATAGTCAGTATATCACAGGGGGCAATAAAACCATTATGGACAGACGCTGTGTTCTACGGTTACAATATAAATGCCTTTAAGCCGCGTGCCAGCCCTTCGAGACTGTGGCAGTGGTAAAACCCAACCGAAAACAGTACCCCTGCCGAGTCAACCCCTGCCTCGTAATAGGTGGCTGCCTTCAGCTTCGCTGGCAGTTGGGTAAAAGCTTCAAACATACAGAACAATCGTCCGTTCGACCGTATTTTTTTTTAAATAAGTTTGTTCATATGCATCTTGTATTTACGAAATTCATTACGCGACATCTACAATTTTTAAGCCTTTGCTATCTCGTGATACTACCATGCTGCATTTGTACGTGTCATCTGTGCTTGTAAGCCGCACACTGGACTGAACACGACCTCATCAGTGTCGAACATGTGTTTGTACGGTCTGTCACTTTTCATGCTCCATTACTCTGCACATCGAACAATGAAAGATTCATTTTGTATACGTTATTAGGTGAGTAAATTGCCATTTTGTTACTCCAAAGTTAAGGTCATGCTTGGGTCAAAGGTAAAATGGTCTCGTGTCTAGTCAATAACTAATTTCTGGATGCACTATTAAATGAACTTTGCAGAACTGTTTATCTTCATCAGACGTGTCGTGCGCAAGATCAAGGTCCTTACCTCTATTCTAAGGTAATAGTTAGAGGTCAATGATCAATAGGAGCATTTTTCCGTGTAGGTTCCATAACCTTTGTTATTGATGGACTTAGTTACTTTGCACAAATGTTAACCTTTGTTAGATGTGTCGCGCACAGACCCAGCTCAAGACCTCCAATGTCAAGGTCTTACTAAAGACACGTTTTGTAAAAAAAAAAAAAAAATAAAATAAAAAACAACTAGTTTACCTTCGTCTCAGAGCTGTAGGTTAATTAAGATTCCTGATAATTGCCTTCTCTTCTGTTTTTAAGTTTGTGGTTGGTCTTTATGATCATCATTATGACCATAACTGTTAGCAAGCACAAACGCAATCAATCTCTTCACATTTAATTTTAATTACTTGTTGCAATATGTAAGAATTATTTCAAATGCGTAGGTTTCGGTTTTATACCAATTTGTCTAAAGCCCATTCTCAGTTTTTAGCCCAACCCACACCAGATTCCGTAAATAGTTTCTACATTAACTCGCAATTGTGTAATTATGATTTGGCGATTAGTCCTCTACATTTTCTTCCAGGACCAAGACATCGTCATTCATTTCTCTGATCGTGCGGCAACCGCAGGTGCCGACTCCATATTTGGAGGTGACACTGTGGATTCCTATACCATCCACTGTGACCAAATAGCGGACGCCGGAGTAGATCGTACAGTAGAGGACAGCCTAGCTGCCACGTAAGTGCCTTGATCAACCCAGCAGAAAAAACGCCAGTTAATGCGGAAAACATACAAGTTGCCTTGCAGTCACAATCTTTCAAACAATACTTTGTTAAATACAAGATTCTGTCCACATTAGTTTCTTGAACAGAGGCACGTCCATTATTACTAATTTTACGAATTGCAATTTCGATTTCGTTTGGGAACAAATGTTATCAAAGCGTTTCTAGACTACTAAAAGCGTTTCTCGACTACTAAAAGTAGCTGCAATTCTGTACAAGATTCTCAGCTCTCGTTGAAGACTAGCCTTAACCCTTGTCCTGCTAAGCCCGGATATGCCTTATATTTCAAACAATGAAGATCCAGGTCAGATGACGAAAACATCTGATCAGGATCTACATTGTTTGCCATTCAGATTGTGAATTTGTTGCAATAATTTGCATCAAGTAATCCGATTGGTTGATAATCGGTAGTGGGTGTGGCATACATGAATATTCAGCAGGACGAAGGTTAAAATGCAGACAATGCAAACATTTCTTTCGAGATTTCATTTGCATTGCAGCTTTACGGCCCAGTGAACAATACATTTAGGTATCCACTATCCTAGACAGGCTTATGCATAAGCGGGTAACTGGTACAGTGCAGTCATTAGCCAGAAACTTGAAAACTGACATTCCTGAATCAGCGGAAGGTAGAGAATGATCGTACAAACATTTCAATCAACTTCAACGAATCTTGCAGACCGCGGCAACTATCAAACCCAGCTTCCGATAACGGCCTGGAGATTTTAATGAAAACTCGACTGTCACATGACAAGATGAGCTTTTGTGATAACCTATTGTCCGGCGTGCGTCCATAATTTTTCAAAGAAATCTCCTAAACCACTGATCGAATTTTGACCAAACTTCACACGGATAATTCTTAGCTTGTCCCCTTTCGTGCAAACGTGGGAATGATACTCTGAAACAAGTTTGACTTTCAGGATCCTGAACATAAGTAGGTCACCGTAGCAGTTAGAAACTTTTTCATGGCTCTAGGTAGCACCTTCATTTTACCAAGAATTCGATACTCCGCACAAATGGTATATGTTCAAGCAAGATTAACATTCAGGGTTTTTTAATTCCAAAATCACTCTAGCTATTTTTAGAAAAACCTTGCTATGGGTAATGGATTATGCTACAATGAACAGAATAGACACCAGAGCTAAAAATATCCATACACTAAAATGACCCAGTCATAAAAAGCTACATTGATGTTGATAAAATTCCCCAGAAATTTCCTTACGGCACTGTCAATCAATTTCTCGAACCCTGCACTCTACCTTATATTACCTACCTTTTCATTCGTACATCCGGGGCGAGTATTAAGGGCATCATGACGCTCGTATACAGTCTTGTAGGCAGTTGTGCATTGTGAATTATTACTTCTGAAATGATTTTGCTCCTTGCTTCTTGCAGTTTAGAGACATCAACAGAGGCGGCCGTGACCCCAAGTTTCGTAGTATCCACAGAACTACGTGGAATTTCTTCACTCACAGCCGCTGAGGTAACGGAGGCTGATGTTGGAGACTCTATCTACTGGACATTAGACGTACCAAGTAAATCATTTTATCTTGATATACCATGTTCTGCTCAGTGATACATCAAGCCGTGACTGGTTTTGCTTGTGTATCAGAGCATTTATACAGAGCTTAACAAGTCGTCAGACTTCGCAGGTTCTATTCGGGTGGCACACATTTTTGTCACACCTACCGTAGCATGAATACTTTGGCATGCTAGTTAACGTCCGTTCGTCTTTCCGCTATCAACTGACCTACATTCTCGGGTGGTCGGTACAGAACGGGTGCTTTGTTGGATGCTTTTGCATAGTTAGCCGCACCCCCTATTCCAAAGTTTTTAACTTAAACTATTAGTAAAATTCAATATCACACCACACCAATCTTATAGCCTCGGTAGGTCGGTCAGATGCGCGTCCGACTGATCAGAACGCGGGTTCGATACCGGCCATGATATACAAGATGTTACTGAACAATTGATTGATATTGCTGAAAAATGTATTCCTAAATCCTCGACATTTTCAAAAAGAAACAGACCTTGGTTATGAAGTTAAAACTTCAATCGATGAAGTTAAAACTTCCATCAATAAAAGAATCTGCATTACGAAAATTTAATAACGACCAACAAAAGAATCGTATCCATGCCAAACATATGCGAGCTGAAGCTCGCAACACTATAAAAACGGCCAAAAACATCTTGGCAGCAATAAGTCTCCAAACTGAATACCAGAACACCAACGAAGAAAATATGGGAAATGATAAGAAAAATTAGTGGCAAAAACAAATCTAATAAACATGACCATATAAAATTGAACGGAAATATGTTTAACGGCTGAAGACCTTTTCAATGCCTAAGGGGAAAATTTTCAGCAATTCTAGCTCAAATTATTCAGAAAGCTTCCAAAATATTAAACAAGAACAAGAGAAAAAGAATTTAAATATTCATCATTAAATCACGAAAAATATAATTTACCTTTCACTACTAAAGAATTATTAGATGCTCTCCATAAATCTCATGATACTGCTGTTGGTTCTGATGACATACACTATCAAATTTTAAAACATTTACCCAACAAGGCATTGGAAACATTATTAAACATTTTGAATATTTGGATCACTGGAAAATTCCCTGAAAACTTGAAGCTACCATTATTCCTATACCGAAACGTAATAAAGATCATACTCAAGCCACTAATTAGACCTGTTGCTTCGACAAGTTGCTTATGTAAAACAATGGAGAGAATGATTAATGATAGGCTGGTTTGGTTCTTAGAATCAAACCAACTTACCACTAAATTTCGAGCTGGATTCCGAAAAAAACAGCTCTACTAATGATCATTGGATTCGCTTAGAATCATTTATACGTGATGCCTTTATTAAAAAAGAACATGTCGTAGCTTTATTCTTTGACCTCGCAAAGGCCTATAAGACTTGGAAATGATTTACACAACTTGGGCCTTAAAGGCAGATTCCCACTGTTTATTCAATTTCCTATCAAATCGCATTTTTAATGTCGACATAATAAATACATTATCGGACACATTTGATCAAGAACAAGGTGTACCACAAGGTAGTATTTTATCACCAACCTTGTTCAGCATAAAAATTAATATAGTTAAATGTGTAAAAGACCCAGATTGTTCGCTTTTTGTTGACGATTTTGGAATTTTTTATCGTTCCAAAAATATGGAAACCATTGAATTTAAACTCCAAAGGTGTTTAAATAATATAGAAACTTGGGCAACACAAAATGTTTGCAAATTTTCAAAAACAATCTCGGTGTGTACACTTCTGCCAATTACGAAATTTACATTTAGATCCTGTTTTAACTATATATGGCAGTCCAATTGCAGTCAATGAGGCGAAGTTTTTTGGCCTTTTATTCGATAGCAAATTGTCTTTTATTCCTCATACCAAAGCTTTTAAAGCTAAATGTTTAAAAGCTCTTGATATTCTGAAAGTCCTGTCCAGTTCCGACTGGGGAGGAGATCGCACTGTTCTTTCAAATCATTACAGATCTTTAATTCGTTTCAAATTGGACTATGGCTCCATAGTGTATGGATCTGCTAGAAAATCTTAATTAAAATCTTTGGATACTATACATCAAGGTTTACGTCTAGCACTAGGTGCCTTTCGCACTTAACCTATTGAAAGTCTTTATGCTGAATCAAATGAACCATCACTATGTAAGAAGAGAGAAATTGTCTCTACAATATTCTACTAAATTAGCCGCCAATCCACGAAATTCAGCATATAATACTGTCTTTAATCATAATTACGATAGATTTTACGACAAACCATCGGCTATTAAACCGCTTGGCCTCCGAATCAAACCATTGTTTGAGGAGGCCAATATAAACATTAACAATGTCATACATTTTTTTTTTCCTTCAAAAGAGCCATGGACGTTAAGCTCTCAGAAGATTATTTTAGATTTAAATAAAAATAAGGAATCCGAAGTAGAATCACATATTTTTAAGAACGAATTTTTAGAAATGGAATCCAATTTTAAGTCACATTTCCATTTACACTGACGGTTCGAAACAAGATAAGAAAGTTGCTTGTTCTGTCATTAGTCCGAATTTCACTGACAGGATTAGATTACGCGATAATGGCTCTATTTTTACCGCAGAAGCGAAAGCAATTGATCTTGCACTATCACATAAGATCTCAATCTGAAAGACATTTCATTATTTATTCCGATTCACTTTCTGTATTAAAAGCTAAAAGATCAACAGCACAGAAACCCCTCTTTTCAAGAAATTTTAAGAAAATATCCCTATCTTTCCGTCTCAAAGGAGATCATATTCTGCTGGCTTCCCAGTAACGTAAATATCCGTGGAAATGAGTTAGCTGACTATTACCAATTTAAAAAATCCTTCAGATTTATAATCGAACAGTAACATAAAGAATAAATATCCGTCTATTTGGGAAAAAGAAACTAATAATAAATTTAATAAAATTCGATCGAATTTTCATACCAAATGCACTTTTTCGAGTTATAATAGGAAAGATAAGACTAAACTTACAAGATGCCGTATTGGACCCACACGACTCACTCATTCCTACATATTTATAAACGAACAACCACCGTTTTGTATATCTTGTAACGAACCGTTAAGTTATACACTTTTCTCATTTCATGCGTAGAATATTATCATATACGCTCAAAATATTTTAATGTTACAACAATGAAAGATCTTTTTAATATCTTATCAATAAATCGATTTTCTTAAAGAAATCGAACTTTTTAACAAACTGTAATCATAAATATTTTAACTTTTAAACTTCAATAATTTTATATCTAATACCTAATTATTTTTAGACCTAATATGCCCTATTAGGGTTGATTCCAAACAAAATATCCATCTACTTGGGCGGGGAGGCGGGGTTTAAATCGATTTTACGTGGCAAATCATAGCCCTCATTTCCGTCGCGATTCATACAATTTGTTCAATCCGCATGACGGCCTTGTCCCGCATGGGAGGGTATATATGAAACCTGAAGACTAATTTTTATTGCTCTTGCATACTAACGTATTGCTTTTTCATACTTGAATTTCTTGACACTGATTTTGTTTTGCAGGCGATTACTATGCCCTACCTAGTTGCACAGCTTATTCTGGTACAGACAACACTGGTACATCAAAAGCTTTATTTACCAACGGGTACGTAAATTAATCATTGTACATATGCTTGCTTTTAAATGTGTTAGTCTAGGCTAGTTGCATGGTCTGCTAAAGTTTATATCTGAATTTTGTAAAACTTTGCAGCATGTACAAAGTTAGTCTGATTTGAGCACTGATATAAAATTAAATACCTTCGATTTGATTACGTCGAGAATCCCTTAATTTTCTGATTTTAGCCCAGTTTTTCATCTATGCTAACACATGTACCGTTTACGAGAGCTTCTTACTCGGGTTTATTTAAGATGACGGCTTTACGTCATCTTAAACTAGGTATTCAAGAATTTCATAAGTTTGTTTTGGCCCCTGCAGACAAGGCCGCTAACGTCGTCGTTGTGTGACGACTCCACTGTTTACACGCTTAAGCAGGAGCTTGGTGGTACTTAGGCCTATGAACTTCAGCCTTTAGCTGAAGAAAGACTTATAGTAGATAAACAGGTTTGTCTTTCAGCCACCAAGTTTGCTGTGTTAACGAAGGCCAAGACAAGGTTCCTACGCTATACTGGTTACCAAAACTTCATAAAAAACCTTACAAAGCACCGTTTATTGCAAATTCTAGCTCTTGCACTACCACTGAACTTTCTAAATTATTAACTTCCTGTCTTACTGCTATTAAAACGCATGTAATTAAATATTGTGATAAAGTCTTTGAAAGATCAGGAAGAAATCTGTTTTGGTCTATAAAAAATTCGAATGAGGTTTTAAATAAATTGAAATCTAGACATTTTCGTGCTTCTAGTCTATCTACCTACGATTTTTCCACTCTTTACAATACACTTCCTCATCTTATAAAAGAAAAGCTTAATGATTTAATTGAATGGGCTTTTCACAGAAGATTCTCTCTATCTTGCATGTAATGTCAGAAATGCATTTTTCTCTTCTAAAGAGCATAAGAAGTATACAATTTAGTCATGCCAGAAAGTGTGATGCCCTCACCTTTCTACTTGACAATATTTATATTCGATTCGGTACTAAGTTATTTAGACAAAATGTGGCAATTCCGATGGGTACTAATTGCGCACCTCTTGTGGCTGATCTGTTCTTGTACTGTTATGAAAGAGACTTCATTTTGTCGCTTTCCATTGATAACCAATCTGAAATTATTGAAGCTTTAAGCTCTACTTATAGGTATTTATATGATTTATTAAATATTGATAATACCTATTTTGATGGTTTGATCAGTCAGATTTACACCCTAGAACTTCAGTTAAATAAAGCAAATTCTTCTGATACCGAGGCCCCGTTTTTGGATTTACATCTATCTATTGTAGATGGGTTTGTTTCGTGCAAAATGTATGATAAACGCGAGAACTTTGATTTTGAGATTGTAAATTTTCCTTTTGGATGATGTTCCGCGTGCCCCATCCTATGGCGTTTATATTTCGCAATTCGATTTGCTAGTGTAGTCATGTAACTGACTTCAACACTCGTAATAAATTATTAACGGCTAAACTCCTTAATCAGGGTTATCGGTACCATAAACTACGCAAAGCCTTTTCAAAATTTTATAGACGCCATTCTGATTGAATTCAAAATTCAATAAGAGACTTAAATCTCTTCTGCAACAAGGTCTATCGGAACCCGAATTTTATGGTGACTTAGTATATAAATTCAGAAAAATATATAACCGCAATGACTTCAGCACCCAATTTCGTAAAATCATTCTTCGATATAAAAAGATTGGATACAACATGGATATTATACGACAGACTGCATGCATGGTAGTTAACCCAATCACGGTTGGCAACTTTGCTTCCCTCTTTAATTGCACGCCGGTGGGTCAGGTCTTAGATTGTATGACTGCTCCAACGTAAAGGCTTATTGAGAATTAGAGATAATGCTGGTTGGTGCCTGATGCTCTCTGGTCGGGCTCATCGGAGTCTAACTGTTGGTTTTGCTCCAGCATTTCAGTGGTTTCTTGCTGTAGTCCTCACCGTTGTCTCACCTCTGTGGTTCTTTGATTTGTGTTCACGGAGATGTTGCACTGCACTGAGTTAGGAGGCCTTCATGCGGACTGAACAAATTATTTGTCTGAATCGCAACGGAAGTAAGGGCGAGGATTGTGGCCACTTAAAATGGATTTAAGCCCCCCAGTGGAAATCTTCCACTGACCGTTCCAAGGCGGCTCTTCTGTGGAGATTTATTTATGTTGTTGTTTGTTACATACTGTGTGTATCACTTGTCTTTTAATTTTGGATGGTAATATGGCCATTTTGACGGTAAGTAACTGTCCTTATGGCCTTCCTTTGTTTAGGTTTCCATTATGGTCTCGTCGCTTAATGTTTGTTTCTTTCCCTTTGGTGTCTTTTATGGGAGGAGTAAGTTAATCGTTTCAATTCCTGATCTTGTTTTACATAAATTCCTGATTTTTGTTTTACTTCTACTTTGTAAGAAATGCAGAATTTAGAAGTCTGCGTGATTGTAAGACGATTCCAGATCTCTAGATCTGGATCGAACTTGATTAAATCGAGTAACTTTGGGAAAAAAAAATCTTCCGGGACAAATACAGCAAAATATTCTTAAACATTTTTTTTTGTGGAAATAAAAGCAGTTCACAAATACTGCTGTTTCAATTATAGCAAAATAAGTTGTTAAATAAATATATTGAAAGCTGTTAAAATGAGCAGCTAAAATACATATCTCTGAGAGCGATTTCGGCTGGAACTAATGTACCTTAGTAACCAAAAATACAGCTGAGCTCCTAGTTACCTAGGTTTACCATATATAAAATTATGCTTTTCCTATGACCTATTTATGATGTCATGGCAGTCGGCTAAATCGGCAACCACAGGTGTTCCTCTGATAATACTAGTACGCGTATCATTGGTAGCTACCCAAGTAGTCTACCTACTTTAGTCGAAGTCTACCTAAATGTACATGTAATTATGCATTGCACTAGCATTTGCAAAACATTCAATAGGGCTCAAACGGTTTAAAGTGAATAGCTGATGGTATATTTTAAAATAAGAGTAAATTGCAGTTGTATATCTATTTGATGATTCCCTTGGTGTATCAGAATTAAATGTGTAGAGATTCTGCTCATTATCAAACTTGAATGAGCAACTTCTCAGCTTGAATCACGTGATCCTTTTTAAAAGCAGATTTGGAAGAGCTTTCCGAACAACCATCGGCGACACTGGATTAATGGTAACTTTAAACGTAAATCACGTGCGTTTAAACGAAACAATACTAGACTGAAGTGACTGTCAATTATATTAAATCATTGACGCCACTCTATGCTTTCATTTTTAAGTTCATTACCTGTTTCTGTTTTACGTCTTCTGGACACCGAGGCGAATAAATTCTACGATAGTTCTCATCAGTTATATGATGCGGCTCTCTTAACTAGAGGCTATACTCAGCATACTCTCCGTCCTTACATTGATTCTGAAATTAATAATAAACGTCATTTCTTCAAAATATCCTTCAATAATAAGGGTATGTATTTTATAGATTTGCCCAGTATCTTCCGTGAGAGAGCGGTGCTTCCTTCCATTCCTGCTTGTTTTCAAAATACTGAAACACCTATAATTTGCTATAAATATAACAAACCTGTTAGATCTATCATTTTTAATTTCAATAAACTTGTTTCAGATCTTGATATTGATACTAATACTCCTGATTCATGTGATTGTAAAAACTCAAAGTATTGCTATCCTGCTGCTGGTCATGTAATTACTGGCAATTTGAAAATTATTCCTGATTCTAGGATAAGGAATATAATTTCTAAAGGACCGAAATATCGGTTTCCTTCTAAAATTGATTTCAGTAAATGTAGAGATGAAATCGCTACTTCCTTGAATGAATTCGGTAATCGATGGTGTAAGCGAGAGTATGTTGAGTGTAAAGCCCTAAAGGACTGGAAACTTAGCATTTTAAGACTAGTGAATAAACGCATTTCTTTCTATTCTCAAAATACTAACTTCTTACCTCCTAAGCCCAAGACGTCTTTACGTCATCTTAAACTAGGTTTTCAAGAATTTCATAAGAAGTTTGTTTTGGCCCCTGCAGACAAGGCCGCTAACAACGTCGTTGTTGTGTGACGGTTCCACTATGTTAACACGCTTAAGCAGGAGCTTGGTGGTACTAAGGCCTATGAACTTCAGCCTTTGGCTGAAGAGAGAGCTATAGTAGATAAACACGTTTGTCTTTCAGCCACCAAGTTTGCTGTGTGTGTTAACGAAGGCCAAGACAAGCTTCCTACGCTATACTGGTTACCAAAACTTCATAAAAAAACCTTACAAAGCACGGTTTATTGCAAATTCTAGTTCTTGCACTACCACTGAACTTTCTAAATTATTAACTTCCTGTCTTACTGCTATTAAAACGCATGTAATTAAATATTGTGATAAAGTCTTTGAAAGATCAGGAAGAAATCTGTTTTGGTCTATTAAAAATTCGAATGAGGTTTTAAATAAATTGAAATCTAGACAGTTTCGTGCTTCTAGTCTGTCTACCTACGATTTTTCCACTCTTTACACTACACTTCCTCATAATCTTATAAAAGAAAAGCTTAATGATTTAATTGAATGGGCTTTTCACAGAGAAGATTCTCTCTATCTTGCATGTAACGTCAGAAATGCATTTTTCACTTCTAAAGAGCATAAGAATTATACACTTTGGTCATGTCAGAAAGTGTGTGATGCCCTCGCCTTTCTACTTGACAATATTTATATTAGATTCGGTACTAAGTTATTTAGACAAATTGTGGGTATTCCGATGGGTACTAATTGCGCACCTCTTGTGGCTGATCTGTTCTTGTATTGTTATGAAAGCGACTTCATTTTGTCGCTTTCCATTGATAACCAATCTGAAATTATTGAAGCTTTTAGCTCTACTTCTAGATATTTAGATGATTTATTAAATATTGATAATACCTATTTTGATGGTTTGATCAGTCAGATTTACCCCCTAGAACTTCAGTTAAATAAAGCAAATTCTTCTGATACCGAGGCCCCGTTTTTGGATTTACATCTATCTATTGTAGATGGATTTGTTTCGTGCAAAATTTATGATAAACGCGATGATTTTGATTTTGAGATTGTAAATTTTCCTTTTTTGGATGGTGATGTTCCTCGTGCACCATCCTATGGCGTTTATATTTCGCAATTAATTCGATTTGCTAGAGTGTGTAGTCATGTAACTGACTTCAACACTCGTAATAAATTATTAACGGCTAAACTCCTTGGTCAGGGTTATCGGTACCATAAACTACGCAAAGCCTTTTCAAAATTTTATAGACGCCATTCTGATTTAATTTCAAAATTCAATATTGGACTTAAATCTCTTCTGCAACAAGGTCTATCGGAACCCGAATTTTATGGTGACTTAGTATATAAATTCAGAAAAATATATAACCGCAATGACTTCAGCACCCAATTTCGTAAAATCATTCTTCGATATAAAAAGATTGGGTACAACATGGATATTATACGACAGACTGCATGCATGGTAGTTAACCCAATCACGGTTGGCAACTTTGCTTCCCTCTTTAATTGCACGCCGGTGGGTCAGGCCTCAGATTCTATGACGGCTCCAACGTAAAGGCTTATTGAAAATTAAAGAGATAATGTTGGTTGGTGCCTGATGCTCTGTCTCTGGTCGGGCTCATCGGAGTCTAACTGTTGGTTTTCTTTTGCTCCAGCATTTCAGTGGTTTCTTGCTGTCGAGTCCTCACCGTTGTCTCACCTCTGTGGTTCTTTGATTTCTGTGTTCACGGAGATGTTGCACTGATGAGTTAGGAGGCCTTCATGCGGACTGAACAAATTTTTTGTCTAAATCGCGACGGAAGTAAGGGCGAGGATTGTGGCCACGTAAAATCGATTTAAGCCCCCCAGTGGAAATCTTCCACTGACCGTTCCAAGGCGGCTCTTCTGTGGCGATTTATTTATGTTGTTGTTTGTTACTTACTGTGTGTATCACTTGTGTCTTTTAATTTTGGATGGCCATATGGCCATTTTGTGGGAAAGTAACTGTCCATATGGCCTTCCTTTGTTTAGGTTTCCATTATGGTCTGGTCGCTTAATGTTTGTATTTCTTTCCCTTTGGTGTCTTTTATGGATGGAGTAAGTTAATTGTATCAATTCCTGATCTTTGTTTTACTTCTACTTTTCAATTCTCTACTTCGGGTTCTTAAGGTCGAATTAAGCACGACCCTAGACTTGAAACAACTTGCGTTTTGTTTCCAAACGCAACTTTCAGTTTTATTACATGTAGTTATATCTGTCAACAGATGTGCGGATGATGACGACTTGGTAAGCAGTGATTTTACATCAGTTTCATCCATTGTTGCCCTTATCAACCGATACTACGTCACTCTCTACGTCTTCAAATTCTACGACAGCGATGACGTCTACTTTCACTGTACAGTCAAAGTGTGTCCTTCATCGGGGAGTTCAAACTGTGCAGCGGTGAGTACTTTGAAATGAAAAGCATTGGATACGCGATCGAAAGCGAATTCATTTCAAAGTTTGAACACCTCTCAAACCATGTACCCCACAATAAATATGAAGTCCTATGTTGCCCTTGACGACTATGCAGTATAACAATCATTTTTATTCTCGACGGAACATTGGATCACGACGGGAATATTGGATTAAATCTCCCCACTTGAAAGCGATACATGCATTGACTTTGAACTCGGGCATATTTTTCTCGGGCGGGAAATGTGATCTAATGTTCCACGTCGAGAAACAATACATCATACAGTATGAAGAGTATGAGCAACAAGATGCCAGTCAGGAGAGCAATAAGCCTAGCCTACGCTCAGTCTCGTTCATTACATGAACTGTTTAGCCATATTTCATGAAATAAGTGTATGTTATTTTTCTAAATAAATGACAAGTTGGTTTCCTAAATTCCGTTCGGAGAAGTGGCGTCTCGTATGCTGGAAGGGATCCTGATGATTGAGAAAAACCCAGGGATCTCCAGGTTTTCAACACATCATTTTGGCCCATATTTCAGATAGACTAGTTTGGGCTAGATCCGGCCTGAATCAATCGGCTCAGTCGTGCCAAGCTCTAGAATCGCACAGCTTGCCCTTACCTTCCTTCTTTTTACGTATTTTTATGGTACAAACCGGGTGTAATTTTGTCTTATTCCTCTATCTTTGAGTGTTATTTGATGGGCGGCGGCTGATGGATTAATCGGTGGGCTTGTACTGGGGAAATTCAGCAGAAACTTCGGTGAGGGAGAGAATACGGGTGGGGATGGGTCCCAACTAATCCTCATTTTTTTCATTGAAATCTGGGTGCATAGTTGGTAGTCATAAAACAGAAGTGGAGCGGAAGGACTCTGGTCCTGTCATCGAGTATAATAGCAATGTAGCCTTGGCGTTGGAAATAGATCCATTTCCATTAAACGTCCCCTTGTAGGGTTGAAAGGAGGGTGGGGCGCATAGCTATTAAATCATAAATTATCACCATGGGATCAAACGCTAGAAAAAGAGCATTTTTGGATTTATCTAATGACGACCCGGAACCGGCTACCTTCAATTTCAAAGCTAATGAAACCTTCGCTAGATTTTTGATTTCAAGCAAGGAAGAAAAGGCCGTTACGACTCTTTCACCGTTTATTATTGAAAAAGATTGATTCGTTAATTGGTACTCCAAAAATGTCAATTAAAAAACGGAACACTTTTAATGGAAACTAACCGAAAATCTCAAACCGAAAACTCTTAAAAATCAACAAATTTTTCAACATGAATGTTTGTCACGGAACATAAAACTTTAAATTCTTGCAAGGGCATTATCCGTGACAGAATGTTAAAACATGAATCTGAAGCCAGCATCGTGAGGTATCTGAAAGATCAAGGCGTAACGGCCTGTAAACGCTTTAAAATAAAAAAGACGGAAATCTCATCGACACGAACACACTTCTTCTGACATTTAACACCACTTCCTTGCCGAAATCACTAAAGATTTTCTACAGGATAATACCGGTTGACATCTACGTGCCCAATCCTCTGCGATGTTTTAATTGTCAGAGGTGTGGACACCATGAAAACGATTGCACTGTCCCTGACGGGTCGGTTTGTGAGAAATGCGGTGGCACTGATTATCACTCAAAATTGCAACAACCATCCAAAGTGCGTGAACTGCGACAAAAAATCATCTCTCCAAATCAAATGTCTGAAGTTTGGAAAACGGAAAAAGAAATTATAAAATTCAAAATAACACAAAACGTAACATATTTAGAAGCAAAGAAAATACAACAAAATAAACCAGAAAACACATTCGCCAAAGTTGTCCAATCCCTTACCAGCAAACCTGAAACCAAAGAAACATCTACACAATTCAACGAAAGATTTTAAAATTAAACCCCATTCTAAAGTTATTACCTCTTCCGTAAAACCCAAATCCACATCGTCACAACCTACTACATCTACTCAACATTCAAGAACAGAATCTAGACAAACTTCAGACCAGTTCACAACCTAACGGCAAACATTCTAACAGATCTCACTCCCGATCCAAGTCGGGGACAGCGGATCAAATAGAAAAAAAAACGGCAAAGAAAAGCATAAAGGATCAAACCCAAACAGTAAAGGGGCGTCGGCTTATCCAGGAAAACTGGCTGATCAGTACGGCACCCTTGAGGACATGGAGTTGGACGTTGATCCCTCCACGTTCTCGAAGCATAATAAAAGAAAGGATTAAATACCTTGTTTTTAATCTATTCTCCATTCAACCATGGATATGAAGTCAATAATTCAATGGAATTGTCGAGGACTGAAAGCCAATTTTAACGAACTTTTAATTTTATCTACACTTTTTTCTCCTAATGTCATTTGTCTCCAAGAAACTTTTTTGAAAAATACAGATAATATTAATTTCAAAGGTTACAGTATGTACAATCATATCGCAACGGATAATCAGAAGGCATAAGGAGGTACATCAATCCTGGTAAAATCTGACGTTCCTCATAGGAAAATAGATGTAAACTCTAATTTACAAGCTGTTGCTGTAAACTTCACTTTATCCAAATCCATAACGATTTGTTCTGTCTACCTTACACCTCATTATAACTTTTATAAACAAGAATTAGAAAATCTAATTAATCAATTACCTAGTCTTTATATATTATTAGGAGACTTTAAGTCACAGCAAATTATGGGGTTGCTCGGATACAAATGACAAAGGAAATCCTAGAAAATTTTATTGCTGAAAATGATTTATGTTTATTTAACGATAAACAACCAACATACCTTCATTCTCCCACAAGAAATTATTTTGCTTTAGATCTTTCAATTTGCTCTCCAAATATTTATCTAGATTTTGATTGGTCTGTTGTGGACGATCTCCATGGGAGCGATCGTTCTCCGATAGTAATTGAAGAAATTGAATCGACCCATGAGGATCGTCACCCCAGATGGAATTTGAGTAAAGCAAATTGGGAAAATTTTAATCAATTATGTAATGAAAAACTCGAACCTGAAATTTTTAAAACTGCAAATGATATACAAGATTTTACTGATGAATTGATTGATATTGCTGAAAAATGTATTCCTAAATCCTCGACTTTTTCAAAACGAAACAAACAATGGTTTAATGACGAAGTTAAAACTTCGATCAATAAAAGAAACTATGCATTGCGAAAATTTAATAAACGAACAACAAAAGAAACTCTTATCCATGCCAAACATATGCGAGCTAAAGCTCGTAAAACAATAAAATCGGCCAAAAAAGCACCAAAACTGAATATCAGAACACCAACGAAGAAATATGGGACATGATTAGAAAAATTAGTGGCAAAAACAAATCTAATAAACATGTCCATATCAAATCAAACGGAAATAATTGTTCAACGGCTAAAGACATTTCCAATGCCTTGGGGGAAAATTTTCAGAAATTCGTCTAGCTCAAATTATTCAGAAAGTTTCCAAAATATTAAACAAGAACAAGAGAAAGAATTTAAATTTTTCTTCATTGAACCACGAAAAATATAGTTTACCATTCACTACTAAAGAATTATTAGATGCTCTCCAAATATCTCATGATACTGCTGTTGGTCCGGACGACATACACTATCAAATTTTAAAACATTTACCCAACAAGGCATTGGAAACATTATTAAATATTCTAAATGATATTTGGATCACTGGAAAATTCCCTGAAAATGGAGAAAAGCTACCATTATTCCTATTCCGAAACCTAATAAAGATCATAATGAAGCCACTAATTAGACCTATTGCTTTGACAAGTTGCTTATGTAAAACAATGGAGAGAATGATTAATGATAGGCTGGTTTGGTTCTTGGAATCAAAACAGCTTATCACTAAATTTCAAGCTGGATTTAGAAAAAAACAGCTCTACTTATGATCATTTGATTCGTTTGAAATCATTTATACGTGATGCCTTTATTGAAAAAGATCATGTCGTAGCTGTATTTTTTGACCTTGAAAATGTCTACGATACCACTTGGAAATATGGCATCATGAAAGATTTACCCAACTTGGGCCTTAAAGGCCGATTGCCACTTTTTGTTCAAAATTTCTTGTCCGATCGAACATTTAATGTTCGCATAGGAAATACATTATCGGACACATTTGATCAAGAACAAGGTGTACCACAAGGTAGTATTTTATCACGAACCTTGTTTAGCATAAAAATTAATAATATAGTTTAATGTGTAAAAGACCCATTTTGGATTTTGGAATCTTTTATCGATCCAAAAATATGGAAACCATTAAATTTAAACTACAAAGATGTTTGAATAATATAGAAACTTGGGCAACAGAAAATGGTTTCAAATTTTCAAAAACAAAGTGTTCATTTCATCCAGTTACGAAAGTTGCATTTAGATCCAGTACTATGTACGGCAGTCCAATTCCAGTCGTCAATTAGGCGAAGTTTTTGGGTCTTTTATTTGATAGCAAATTGTCTTTTATTCCTCATATCAAAGCTTTGAAAGCTAAATGTTTAAAAGCTCTTGATATTCTTAGTCCTGTCCAGTTCCTACTGGGGAGATCGCACGGTTCTTTTAAATCTGTATAGATCGTTAATTCGTTCCAAATTGGACTATGGCTCCATAGTCTATGGATCTGCTAGGAAATCTTATTTAAAATCTTTGGATACTATACATCATCAAGCTTTACGTTTAGCTTTAGGTGCCTTTCGCACTTCACCTGTTGATAGTCTCTATGCTGAATCTAATGAACCATCACTTTGTTAGGAGAGAAATTGTCTCTTCAATATGCTACCAAATAAGCTGCAAATCCACGCAATTCAGCATATGAATGTTTTAACCCTAATTATGAAAGATTTTACGAAAATAAACCCTCCGCAATTAAACCTTGGCCTAAGAATACGACATTTACTTAAAGCCAATATTAATGTCCAAAATATTCAATCATTTTCATTTCCATCGAAAGAACCATGGACATTAACTAATCCAAAGATAGTATTAGTTCATTCACATATTTTTAAGAACGAATTTTTAGAAATCAAATCACATGTTTAACCTTGCATTTCCATTTAAACTGACGGGCCTCCGTGGCCTAATGGATAAGAGCGCTGACTCTTAGTCATTAGGTCTCTCACCGCCGTGGGTTCGAGCCTCGCTCGAGTCACGTGTGAGACGCCAAGTTCTGCAACGGAAGGTCAGGTGGTTTTTCTCCGGGTACTCCGGTTTTCGCCCACCTATGATTAACGATCGGCTCGATATGAGTGAAATAATCTTGAAAGGGCCGTAAAACCAAAATCAAAAAAAAAAAAAAATTCCATTTACACTGACGGTTCGAAACAAGATGAGAAAGTTGCTTGTTCTGTCATTAGTCAGAATTCACTGATAGCATTAGACTACCCGATAATAGCTCTATTTTTTACCGCTGCAGCAAAAGCAATTGATATCGCACTCTGATCACATTCGAGATCAGCCTGAAAGACATTTCATCATTTATTCAGATTCCCTCTCTGTACTAAAAGCTCTGAAAGATCAACAGCTCAGAAACCCCTTGATTCAAGAAATTTTAGAAAAATATCATTACATTTCCGTCTCAAAGGAGATCACATTCTGCTGGCTTCCCAGTCATGTAAATATCCGTGGTAATGAGTTGGCTGATTTGGGAGCCAAATCAGCATTATCGTTAACTATTACCAATTTAAAAAATTCCTTCAGATTTAAAATCGAACATAAACCTATATATAAAAATAAATGCCATTAAATTTGGGAAAAAGAAACTAATAATAAATTAAATAAAATTCAACCCAATTTTCATACTAAATGTAATTTTTCGAATTATTTTAGTAAAGACCAGACTAATCACAAGATGCCGTATCGGACACACACGACTCACTAATTCCTACATATTAAAAAACGAACAAGCACCTTTCTGTATATCTTGTAACGAACCGTTTACAGCTGAACACTTTCTCATTTCATGTGTAGAAGTTTTTAATATACGCTCAAAATATTTTAATGTTACAACAATGAAAGATCTTTTTAATGACATACCATCTGATCAATTAATCAATTTTCTTAAAGAAATCGGGCTTTTTAACAAACTGTAATCATTAATATTTTAACTTTTAAACTTCAATAACCATTTTATATCTAATACCTAATTTTTAGACCCTATATGCCCTATTAGGGTTGAGCGTCTTTAAACAAAACCTCCATCCATCCATCCATCTGTTGAGAAAATCTGAATCATAGATTTTTCCGTTTCTTCTTTTTAATACTCCTTTTAGCCCATACATCACTATGGAAAAACTCAGACCCGACCCTCCGCGATTTCTCCTCCAAGTCGTACTGTACTGTCCCTGATGGATCTGTTTGCGAAAAAATGCATTGGAACCGATCACACCATTAACTGCAAGAATCCTCCAAAGTGCGTAAACTGTGGCAAAAATCATGTATCCAAGTCAAATGATGAGTTTGGAAATCGGAAAAAGAAATTATGAAAATTAAAGTAACACAAAACGTAACCTATTTAGAATCAAAGAAAATTCACGAAAATAACCAGAAACCACATTCGCAAAAGTTGTACAATCACTTGCCAGCAAACCTGAAACCAAAGAAACATCTATACAATTCAACGAAAAAGATTTTGAAATTAAACCACATTCAAAAGTAATTACTTTGCGATGTGGTTATTGATTTTACAGTCAACCTACTACATAGTCACAACCTACATCTACTCATCATTTAAGAACAATCGGACAACTTCACAGACCAGTTCACAACACTCAACATTCTGGCAGATCTCGCTCTCCATCCGCGTCAGGGACAGCGGATCGAAATGATAAAAACGGCAAAGATAAACATAACGGATCAAACCCAAACAGTAAAGGGACGTCGGCTGATCCAGAAATACTGGCTAATCAATACGGCGCCCTTGAGAACATGGCGTTGGATGTTGATCCCTCCACGTTCTCGAACAATAATAGAAGATAAAGGATTAAATTCCTTGTTTTAATCTTCTCTCCATTCAATCATGGATAAGAAATCAATACTACAATGGAATTGTCGAGGACTGAAAGCCAATTTTAACAAACTATTAATTTTAACTACACTTCTCCTAATGTCATTTGACTCCAAGAAACTTTTTTTTGGAAAACTAGATTAATTTCTCAGGTTACAGTATGTACAATCATATATATAAAAATAAATGCCAATCAATTTGGGAAAAAGAAACTAATAATAAATTAAATAAAATTCAACCAAATTTTCATACCAAATGTACTTTTTCGAATTATTATGGAAGCCAAGTCGGCATTATCTTTAACAGTTACAAACTTAAAAATTCCTTTCTCCGATTTCAAATCAAACATCAATAAATATATAAAGAAAAAATGTCAATCTATTTGGGACAATGAAACTAATAATAAATTAAATAGAATTCAACCAAATTTTTACAGTAAATGCTCATTTTTGAACTACAGCCGAAAAGACCAGACAAAAATTACGAGATGCCGTATTGGACACACAAGACTCACTCATTCCTACATTTTAAAAAACGAACAAGCACCTTTCTGCATATCCTGTAACGAACCGTTCAGTTAAACACTTCCTCATCTCATGTATTGAATTTAACCATGTACGTTCTAAACATTTTAATATTACTACGATGAAAGATCTTTTTAATAATGTACCTTTTTACCAATTAATTAATTTTCTTAAAGAAATCGGTCTTTTTAACAAATTGTAATTATTAAAATTTTAATTGTTTAATCTTGCACAATTTTATATATAATATTTGACTGTTTTAGACGCTATATGCCCGGTTAGGGTTGAGCGTCTTTAAATAAATCATCCATCCATCCATCCATCGAATTATTATAGTATAGACCAGACTAAACTCACAAGATGCCGTATTGGACACACACGACTCACTCATTCCTACATATTAAAAAACGAACAAGCACCTTTCTGTATATCTTGTAACGAACAGTTTACAGTTGAACACTTTCTCATTTCATGTATTGAATTTCATCATATACGCTCAAAATATTTTAATGTTACAACAATGAAAGATCTTTTTAATGACATACCATCTTACCAATTAATCAATTTTCTTAAAGAAATTTGACTTTTTAACAAACTGTAATCATTAATATTTAAACATTTAAACTTCAATAACAATTTTATATCTAATATCTAATTATTTTTAGACGCTATATGCCCTATTAGGGTTGAGCGTCTTTAAACAAAATATCCATCCATCCAAAGTTATCAGAATCAGATACTTATCACTAAGTTCTGAAGTGTACGTTATCATCTAACAAAACATATTTCTTTAGTAGTTTATAAAATTTTTTGTTCTTTCGGAAACTTATTACCTCAATTTCTTACCAAAATCGTGGATCTCGTGTTTAGCAAAGGACCTCCTATTTTCAAAGCCAAGCTTTTATTAAAGCAAGCGTTTTCGGTCTCCCTTGTCTGTAGGGAATAAAATATACAGGTCACTTTCCTTCTGTAGTGAATGGGGATGAAATTCCCTGTTAAAACAGGAGCCACTTGTTTGCCGTGAGTGGCGTCTCGTATGCTGGAAGAAGGGATCCGGATGATTGAGGAAAGCCCAGGGATCTCCAGCTTTCCAACACATCATTTTGGCCCATATTTCAGATAGACGAGGGGTTTGGGCTAGATCCGGCTTGAATCGATCAGCTCAGTCGTGCCAAGCTCTAGAATCGCACAGCTTATTCTTTACTTCCTTCTCACTTTTTATGTATCTTTATGAAACAAACCGGGTTTAATTTTTTCTTATTCTTCTATCTTTGAGTGTTGCTTAACGGGCGGCGGCTGATGGATCAATCGGTGGGCTTGTACTGGGGAAATTCAGCAGAAGCTTCTGTGAGGGAGAGAATATGGGTGGGAATGGATCCAAACTATTCAACTTTTTTCTTTTGAGAACTAGATGCATAGTTGGGAGACATAATGCAGAGGTTGAGCGGAAGGACTCTGGTCCTGTCATCGAGTATAATAGCAATGTAGCCTTGGCGTTGAAAATAGGAGATACATTGTCATTAAACGTCCCCTTGTAGGGCTCCAAGGAGGGTGGGGCGCATAGCTATCGAAACATAAATTTCAATCATGGCTTCCTTAAAAAGACCCGATCGGACAACGACGACTATCAAGAATTTCCCTTGTTATCGGAAACAACTGAACGATTCTCAAGATTTCTTACCGTCAAATCAACTATCGAAACAAAGATAACCTCCCTATCACCTTTCATTATAGAGAAACAAATGAAAGGATTGATAGGGACGGTTAAATCGGTTAAAAAGTTGAAAGATGACTCCTTGTTGGTAGAAACGGCTTCAAAAATCCAATCGGACAACTTTTTAAAATTCAACACATTTTACAATCTGCCCATTTGTTCCATTCACGGCTCCCTTAACTCTTCAAAAGGTATTGTAAAAGACAAAATTCTTAAAGGTGAGTCAGAGGCAGATATTTTGGAATATTTATCAGACCAAGGAGTCACCAACGTCAAAAGATTCACGATTAAAAAAGGAAAAATCATAGAAACAAACACTTATGTTAACTTTCAACAAAGAAACTCCTCCCAAAGCACTTAAAATTTTCTACAGAATCGTTCCAGTTGAAATGTATGTACCAAACCCTCTGCGTTGCTGTAACTGTCAAAGGTTTGGTCATAATGAATCAAGATGTCCCGAAGACATAGGATCAATTTGTGATAAATGCGGTACTGGTGGTCATGACCACCATACAAGCCAATGCAAAAATGCTGAAATGTGTGAACTGTGGTGAAAGCCATCTATGTAGATCAAATCGCTGTCAGATTTGGAAAAATGAGAAAGAAATCATGAAAATTAAAGTTTCCAATCACACCACTTACTTTGAAGCCAAAAAAAAATTTTGAAAATAAACCAGAATTTATCTTTTCGCAAATCTTTCAATCTGCAGCTCCAAAACCAGAAAAGAAAGAGGTAGCGTGCCAATGGGATAAAAATGGCGGCAAAATCACGGAGAGTTCAAAAGTAATTATTCCAAGAATAAAACACCTGTCCATTCTTCTCAAACTGCTTCAACATCATCTTCACAATCTTCTCAGTCTTCTGCATCTAGCAAATCAATCTTCTGCTTCTGTTAAACAGAGATCATCTCAACACTCCGAAAAACCCAGTTCACACTCGGGACACACGCCAAGACCATCATCACGAACAAGGGATAAAGATAAAAAAGAATCGCCAAACCCACACCAAACCAAAACTTCTAACGGACAAAAGATCAGATCCTATCAAAATAGCAAATAGCTATCAGGATCTTGATCCAGACCAAGAAATGGACAGTGATTAATATTATTTATCTCTTCATTTTCTCAAGGATAAAACAAAACACAATAAAATAATTCAGTGGAATTGTCGAGGAATTAAAGTAAATTACAATGAAATATTATTACTTATATTGTTATTTTCTATTCAGGAAACTAAATTAAAACAGTCTGACATTATAAACCTTACAAATTATTCGGCTTACCATTATATCCACAACGATGGCTTAAAAGCCTCGGGTGGAACTTTCATCTTGGTAAAATCTGATACTCCTCATAGCTCAATCGATCTTACTACAAATCTACAAACAAAAGCTATAAAAGTCTCCATGTCCAAATCCATTACTGTTTGTTCCGTCTACGTACCGCCTCAATCCCATCTAGATCAGAATGATCTAGAAAACTTAATCCTTCAACTTCCTCGTCCTTTTATATTAATGGGTGATTTTAATGGACACAACCAACTTTGGGGTTGTTCAGATTTGAATGATAAAGGTAAAATTATCGAAGACTTTATCACTGAGAATGATTTATGTTTATTAAATGACAATAAACATACGTATTTACATCCAGCTTATGGAACCTATTCCTCCATTGATTTATCCATGTCATCCATCACTTTAGATTATGAATGGTCGGTTCACGATGACCTTCATGGGAGCGATCATTTTCCTATCATTATTAATGGAATTGAACCAGCAAATGACGTTTCTTTACCAAGATGGAATTTCAAAAGCCGATTGGGAGAAATTTAAAACACTTTGACGGTATTCTACTGGTAGGTTTCGTGAAATTCCACGTAGGAGTGCGGTGCCTAGTCGTAATAGCTGGTCACATGGTTCAATCAAATATTTTATTTGTGTATAGCTCATAAGCGACCGTGGTGCACGAAAGGTTCGACTTTTCCTTCGAATAGAATCGTGCTCTACGATCGCTTATGTATTTGATAAATATTTGATTGGACCATGTGATCGGCTATTACAAGAAAGCCACCACACTCCTGCGTGGAATTTCACGGAAATTTCACGAAACTTCCCAGTCGAATATGGCCTTTGTGAAGATAAATTACAATTTGAGAATTTTACTAATGAAATTGATCCAATCAGGTCTTTTTTCAGAATCGCTTTTAGAAATATCTCACGAGTGTATTCCTAAATCCTCGACAAATCCAAAGAAAAATAGGCCTTTGTTCAATGAGGATTGTAAAGAAGCTATTAAAAATAGAAAAATAACTTGAAGTTAACAGACAACCGTATGTAGGTAGGATATTTAATAAATCTTCTGAAACCGCAAGGCCCAGGTCTTTGATATTTGGTATGTAGCTTCATCTAGCTTGACAAGATTGTTCATTGTATAACCTTTGTTGAGGTTTGCTATGAAGCTTCACCAAAGACCTCCCTCAGCATTATGCACATTACAGCCCTGGGGCCAATAATGGCCCTCCCTAGTACCCACTTGTAAGACTATGGGTCAGGTGAGCGATCCAGGGCCATTATATATCTCTTATCAATAAAAGAACTCGCATGAGCCTTAGACAATCGGAGAACTTGCCTCTGATCGGCCCATTCATGTACATGGATTCTATTGGTTAACCATTTAGTTTCCGGCAATAACCGTGAATATTTAATAACCTTAATTTCAGAGCTGCAGCAAGAAAAAGCGAAGCATTGACAACAGTACATTAGAAGCTGGCGACAGATTCTTTGAGGCCAACAGAGTACTACATATACTACCTGCAGGCAGTGGAGCACCAGTACTACTAGGTAATATTACATTAATGGTATCCCTTCAGTACGTTTTATTCGAATGTCTAGAATTTTTCTATAAAAGGTTGACGTTTTAGAAGTAAAGAATACACTGCAAATCTAAACTATACAGTGTACAATTCTTTCTGGACCAGATTAGCCAGCCCGGCTAATACTCGCAAATACTTTCAAATTCGGTAGAATCAAAGATCCTGAAGGCAAAAAATACAAACTACACTATGAAGGACGGAGAGATTGAGCCTCCGTGGTCTGCTAGTTAAGCTACTATCCTAAAAAAGCTACATTGTCTTTGGTTCGATTCCGGGATTCTCCGGACTTACAGATCCAAATGAACTTAAAATGTTTGTGGTTTGTATAGTGTACCTCTTGTATACATGGTTGTTGATTCATCAAATGTGAAAGCTAATTAGATTTATCCAATATCTATAGCTATTATCTGAAATAAGTAACGCTTTTGGTTTCTAATCGCTTTCAGATCAAACATTACTATAAATCTCTTAACGGATTGCTAGTTCAGCTTGCAAAATTATCCCTCCCACAACCAAGTTGGGAAATATAGCGATTGTCCCATATGTAACGTTTGTAATTGCTCTAGAGCCTACATTAATTCATGGATTTCTTAGTAATTTCATAAACGCGATGTTTATGATAACATTACGATAACACACCCGTGTGAATTGCTGCATTTTTAAATATATCAAATGGTCGTTTTTCTGATATATTGTGGGTGCTCGTTAAAGCCATTTATTCTTGATTATTGAGGACTATCATTTCATTACATAATATTATGTAGCCCTCAGAGCTGACTGACGAGAAGTCCCGTCTTCAACAGGTAAGGGGCCTCCTTGGGGAAAATCAATAAATTACTTACGGTTGACTGGTGTACATTATTGATTTTCCTCTTAAATGCCTCAGTCAGGGGATACAAGAGCTACTAATCACCCTATATAGGGCCGCCTTTGATCTGCTATAGGCAGTATATCACAGGGGGCAATAAAACAATTATGACACACGGTGTGTTCTACTGTTACAGAATAAATGCCTTTAAAACTCTCGTTAGTACCCACAGCCTATGTTTTTGAGCAAGAATAAGAATTTCTTTATGTATATCCCGTAAGCCCTAGTCTTTACTATAAAGCTATTGGGATCTTTATTTCATGGATTTTGCAATGACTTCAGCACCCAATTTCGTAAAATGTTTCTTCGATATAAAGATTGGGTACGACATGGATGTTATACGACAGACAGCATACAGGGTATTTAACCCAATCACGGTTGGCAACTTTGCTTCCCTCTTTAATTGCACGCCGGCGGATCAGGCCTCGGGTTCTATGACGGCTCCAACGTAAAGGCTTATTGAGAATTAGATCTCATTCAAGGTAATGTTGGTTGGTGCCTGATGCTGTCTGGTCGGCCCATCGGAGTCCAACTGTTGGTTTTCTTTTGCTCCAGCATTTCAGTGGTTTCTTGCTGTAGAGTCCTCACCGTTGTCTCACTTCTGTGGGTCTTTGATTTTCAGTGTTCACGGAGATGTTGCACGGAGTTAGGCCTTCATGCGGACTGAACAAGTTGTCTAAATCGCGACGGAAGTAAGGGCGAGGATTGTGGCCACGTACCATCGATTTAAGCCCCCCCAGTGGAAATCTTTACACTGACCGTTCCAAGGCGGTTCTTCTGTGGCGGTTTATTTATGGTGTTTGTTACTTACTGTATGTATCACTTGTCCATATGGCCGTCCAAAATAAAGACTTTCTGTGGGAAAGTAACTGTCCTTATGGCCTTCCTTTGTTTAGGTTTCCATTATGGTCTAGTCGCTTAATGTTGGGGTTTCTTTCCCTTTGACGTCTTTGATGGGTGGAGTAAGTTAATTGTATCGATTCCTGATCTTTGTTTTACTTCTACTTTGTTCACGTGATCATATCTCGAGCACGTCTATCAGAGGATCTTAAGGTTAAGGTCAATGTGGCTTTTTTCAAATAAAACGGCAATCCCTCTGGCACCGACTATCACTCTAGTACCCCATTACGCAAACAGATCTTTACAAATACATTGCCACCTTTATCGCCGAAAAAAATGAAAATTTGAAGATGGGGAAAATTGTGATTTTATTTCTGCTCAAAAAATAGATTGTGGGCACTCGTTAGAACCGCCTCGAACCGTTCTGAGTACTCCACAATCTATATTTTATAGCAGAAATTAGAAATAAGTATATCCCCGAAAACCCCACTTTTTACTGTTATAAGAGGGGTTCAAGGGGGTCAAAATTATGTAGGCGCGTCTTCGTGATGCGCATTTAGAACTGCATCGGATTTTGCTTCGGGCAAGTTTGGTTTACGCCACATCCGTGTCACACTCGAGACAAGAACACACGGAAAATGTTCAACGCTAACGTAGCTGAGTGAAATATTGAATTCCGCGCAGTTTTACAACTACTGTGAAAATGTATCGGGATTATAGAGTATCTTACATGAGTGCTCATGTATTATTGAATTTATTAAACGAGTTGAGGAAAAGGGATAAAATGCGAGGCTTTGCCGAGCATTTTATCCCGTTTCCTCAACGAGTTTAATAAATTCAATAATGCAGGAGCACGAATGCAAGATTCTATTTATCATTTGACATTTAAAATGAATTTTATTCACGATTGTTTACCAAAATGTCAATTATCCGCCATTAGTAAACGCGACGTCGTTATGGACGTCGTACATGTAACGTTACGGGACGTATCTAGCTAATTTGCATATTTAATCAACTAGTGGATTATCGAAAATATTACATGGCGTTAATACACTCTCAGACGCGACGTCATATGATAGTCTCGTCTGTATATATAAGTAAATTTCTAATATAAGAAAACGATACATACAAGAACCACTACTCTGTTACGTGTTTTCCAGTCAGGAAGTCTTCTGCGAGGAGAATTATATCGCCGGCGATACCTTGTTTAAACAATGTGATATGAGCCATAGGTTTATTGTAAAAATACTAAATATTTATCGCTTAACTAAACCTTTTTTGCAGGAAATGTATGGCTTGTTACAACACTCCTTATGATGTCCAGAAAGTGACTCCGAACTATTGAAGGCCAAACATCACAACTGAACGGACTTGGACATCATTTAATGTCTTTTTTGTTTTTGAATTAAATATTCATTCAGCATACAAATGTCTTATTTTAATAATTTCAGTAATTTCAACACGGTTGAAACGTTACAATTATAAATCGTATTTCACCATTACTCGAGCGAACGCAAAATCCACACGAAAGTAGTTTGTGCTTGAACTGGCACATTCCCCACAGAACTGTGTCCGAATACATTACAATAATACACCCTTGCGACTTAGTAGTACATTTTTTTCCCTTTACGAGATGTGAAAACGTGCAACATTTGTTAAATCCCTGTTTTTTTTCTTACACGACAGATTGTGTGCTCGTTAGAATCGCCTCGTTGACTCTTCTTAAGAGTATCCACAACTTATCTGGGAGCATAAATAATTGAATACCCCCGTAATCTTTCCTGAATAAAGTGGGGTTATTGGGTGTTCATTTTAAGTATTGTTAAATCCCTGTTTTTAGCTAGCCGTCACCTAGTGACGAGGTGAGCTTTTGGGATCACTTTTTGTCCGTCGTCCGTCGTGCGTCCGTCCGTGCGTCCGTGCGTGCGTAAACAATTTCTTTAAACATCTCCTCCTAAACCACTGATCGGATTTTGACCAAACTTCACAGGAATGATCCTTAGGTGGTCCCCTTTCAAAGTTGTTCAAATGGTTCCGGTCCGTTGCACATCTAGGTCACAGGAGCTAAAAATAGATTTTTTTCACCAAAAACTTAAAAAATCTTCTTCTCTGAAACCACAAGGCCCAGGTCTTTGATATTTGGTATGAAGCTTCATCTAGTGGACCCCTACCAAGATTGTTCAAATTTTGGTGCTGGGACGAAAAATGCCCCCGCCACGGGGCCCTTTGGTTTTACATTGGCTTATATAAGGAAAATCTATAAAAATCTTCTCTGAAACCACAAGGCCCAGGACATTGATATTTGGTATGAAGCTTCATCTAGTGGACCCCTACCAAGATTGTTCAAATTTTAGTGCTGGGACAAAAAATGCCCCCGCCACGGGGCCCTTTGGTTTTACATTGGCTTATATAGGGAAAATCTTTAAAAATCTTCTGCTCTGAAACCACAAGGCCCAGGTCTTTGATATTTGGTATGAAGCTTCATCTAGTGGACTCCTACCAAGATTGTTCAAATTTGAGTGCTGGGACAAAAAATGCCCCCGCCACGGGGCCCTTTGGTTTTACATAGGCTTATAAAGGGAATATCTTTAAAAAATCTTCTTCTCTGAAACCCCTAGGCCCAGGTCTTTGATATTTGATGTGTAGCTTCATCTAGTGGACCTTTGCCAAGATTGTTCAAATTATAGCCTTTGTTGATGTTTGGTATGAAGCTTCACTTTTAAGACCTCCCTCAACATTATGCACATTAAAGCTCTGGGGCCAATAATGGCCCTCTCTGGGGCCCACTTGTTACACTATGGATCAGGTGAGCGATCCAGGGCCATCATGACCCTCTTGTGATTAATATTAGGATCACTTTTTGTCTGTCATCCGTGCGTAAACAATTTCTTCAAACATCTCCTCCTAAACCACTGATCGGATTTTGACCAAACTTCACAGGAATGATCATTAGGTGGTCCCCTTTCAAAGTTGTTCAAATGGTTCCGGTCCGTTGCACATATAGGTCACAGGAGACAAAAATAGATTTTTTCACCGAAAACTTAAAAAATCTTCTTCTCTGAAACCGCAAAGCCCAGGTCTTTGATATTTGGTATGAAGCTTCATCTAGTGGACCCCTACCAAGATTGTTCAAATTATAGTGCTGGGGCCAAAAATGCCCCCGCCCCAGGGCCCTTTGGTTTTACATAGGCTTATATAGGGAAAATCTTTAAAAATCTTCTCTGAAACCACAAGACCCAGGTCTTTGATATTTGGTATGAAGCTTCATCTAATGGACCTCTACCAAGATTGTTCAAATTATAGCCCTTGGGCCAAAAAAACCCCGCCCCGGGGCCCTTTGGTTTTACATAGGCTTATATAGGGAAAATCTATAAAAATCTTCTTCTCTGAAACCGCAAGGCCCAGGACTTTGATATTTGGTATGAAGCTTCAACTAGTGGATTCCCCGCGCTAGCCCGGGGGGTAGAAATATGGCGGCTGCCTTCGGGAGTGTGGCAGAGTGGTAAGACCCCACCGAAAACAGTCCCATTGCCGAGACCACCCGGTGCCTCGAAATAGGTGGCTGCCTTCAGGTTCTGTGGCAGTTGGGTAAAAGCCTCCAACATACAGAACAATCGTCCGTTTGACCGGTATTATTTTGTAATTCAATTTATTCAAATGCATCTTACCAATTTTTTTTTCAATTCACTACGCGAGATCTATCCTTTTAAACCTTTCCTATCTCATGTTACTACCACGCTACATTTGTACGTGTATCATCATTGCTGGTGGGTCGCGCACCACAAAGAAGAAACCTCATCTGTATATGTTTGTACTGTGTATGTGTCACTTTTTCATGCTCCATCACTCTGCACATCAATGAAAGATGCATTTTAAATACGTTATTAGATAAGTAGCTTGGAGTTTCATGTTACCTCAAATTTATTTCATGTTATTCCAAAGTTAACAGAATCAGATACTTATCACGAAATTCTGAAGTGTACGTTATCATCTAACACAGCCTATTTCTTCATCAGTCTATAAAATCATTTGTACTCTCTGAAATTTATCACCTCAATAATTTCTTACAATAATCGTGGATCTCATATTTAGCAAAGGATCTCCTATTTTCAGAGCCAAGCTTTTATTTAAGCAAACGTTTTCGGCCTCCCTTGTCTGTAGGGAATAAAATATACAGGTCACTTTCCTTCTGTAGTGAATGGGGATGAAATTCCTTGTTGAAACAGGAGCCACTTGTTTGCCGTGAGTGGCGTCTCGTATGCTGGAAGAAGGGATCCTGATGATTGAGAAAAGCCCAGGGATCTCCAGCTTTTCAACACATCATTTTGGCCCATATTTCAGATAGAAGAGGGGTTTGGGCTAGATCCGGCCTGAATCAATCGGCTCAGTCGTGCCAAGCTCTAGAATCGCACAGCTTGTCCTTATCTTCCTTCTTTCTTTCTTACGTATCTTTATGGTACAAACCGGGTGTAATTTTTTCTTATTCCTCTATCTTTGAGTGTTATTTGATGGGCGGCGGCTGATGGATCAATCGGTGGGCTTGTACTGGGGAAATTCAGCAGAAACTTCTGTGAGGGAGAGAATATGGGTGGGGATGGGTCCCAACTGTTTCTCATTTTTTCATTAAAATCTGGGTGCATAGTTGGGAATCATAAAGCAGAAGTGGAGCGGAAGGACTCTGGTCCTGTCATCGAGTATAATAGCCATGTAGCCTTGGCGTTGGAAATAGGAGATCCATTTCCATTAAAACGTCCCCTTGTAGGGCTCCAAGGAGGGTGGGGCGCATAGCTATCGAATCATAAATTATCAACATGGGATCCAACACAAGGAAAAGAGCATTTTTAGATTTATCTGACGACGACCCGGAACCGGCAACTTTCAATTTCAAAGCCAACGAAAATTTCGCTAGATTTTTGGTGATTTCGAGTAAGGAGGAAAAGGCTGTTACTACCCTTTCACCGTTTGTGATCGAAAAGCAAATAGAATCTATAATTGGTACACCTAAAAACGTTAAAAAATTAAAAAATGGAACTCTTTTGATTGAAACTAACAGGAAAACGCAAACGGAAAATCTACTTAAAATCAACAAATTTTTCAACATGAATGTTTCTGTCACGGAACATAAAACTTTAAACTCTTGTAAGGGAATTATCCGTGACAGAATGTTAAAACAAGAATCTGAAGCCAGCATTATAGAATATCTTAAAGATCAAGGAGTAACGGCCTGTAAACGTTTTAAAATCAAAAAAGACGGAAATCTGATTGACACGAACACACTTCTTCTTACATTTAGTACAACTTCCTTACCGAAATCACTAAAAATTTTCTACAGGGTAATACCGGTTGACATATACGTGCCCAATCCTCTGCGATGTTTCTTTTGTCAGAGGTTTGGACACCATGAAAACGATTGCACTGTCCCTGACGGATCTGTTTGTGAGAAGTGTGGTGGTACCGACCATCACACTATCAACTGCAAGAATACTCCAAAATGTGTGAACTGCGGAAAAGATCATTTATCTAAATCCAATGTCTGCGAAGTTTGGAAAACTGAAAAAGAAATCATGAAAATTAAAGTTACACAAAACGTCACCTATTTGGAAGCAAAGAAAATACAACAAAACAAACCAGAAAACACATTCGCCAAAGTTGTCCGATCCCTTGCCAGCAAACCTGAAACAAAAGAAACCTCCACTCAATTTAATGAAAAAGATTTTGAAATTAAACCACATTCAAAAGTAATTACCTCTACTGTTAAACCAAAACCCACATCATCACAACCTACTACATCGTCACAACCTACATCTACTCATCATTCAAGATCAGAATCTAGACAAACTTCGCAGACCAGTTCACAACCTAACGGCAAACATTCTAGCAGATCACACTCCCGATCCACGTCAGGGACAGCGGATCAAAAAGAAAAAAACGGCAAAGAAAAGCATAAAGGATCAAACCCAAACAGTAAAGGGGCGTCTGCTGATCCAGTAAAACTGGCTAATCAGTACGGCGCCCTTGAGGACATGGAGTTGGACGTTGATCCCTCCACGTTCTCAAAGTCTAATAAAAGATAAAGGATTAAATTCCTTGTTTTAATCTTCTCTCCATTCAACCATGGATAAGAAGTCAATAATTCAATGGAATTGTCGAGGACTGAAAGCCAATTTTAACGAACTTTTAATTTTATCTACACTTTTTTCTCCTAATGTCATTTGTCTCCAAGAAACTTTTTTTGAAAACTACAGATAATATTAATTTCAAAGGTTACAGTATGTACAATCATATCACAACGGACAATCAGAAGGCATCAGGAGGTACATCAATCCTGGTAAAATCTGACGTTCCTCATAGAAAAATAAATGTAAACACTAATTTACAAGCTATTGCTGTAAACGTCACTTTATCCAAATCCATAACGATTTGTTCTGTCTACCTTCCACCACACTATAATTTTTCTAAACAAGATTTAGAAAATTTAACTAATCAATTACCTAGTCCTTATATATTATTAGGAGACTTTAATAGTCACAGCAAATTATGGGGTTGCTCGGATACAAATGACAAAGGAGAAATCATAGAGAATTTTATTGCTGAAAATGATTTATGTTTATTTAACGATAAACAACCAACATATCTTCATTCTCCCACAAGAAATTATTTTGCTTTAGATCTTTCAATTTGCTCTCCAAATATTTATCTAGATTTTGATTGGTCTGTTGTGGACGATCTCCATGGGAGCGATCATTTTCCGATAGTAATTGAAGAAATTGCATCGACCCATGAGGATCGTCACCCCAGATGGAATTTGAGTAAAGCAAATTGGGAAAATTTTAATCAATTATGTAATGACAAACTTGATCCTGATTTTTTTAAAACTGCAAACGATATACAAGATTTTACTGATCAATTTATTGATATTGCTGAAAAATGTATTCCTAAATCCTCGACTTTTTCAAAACGAAACAAACCTTGGTTTAATGACGAAGTTAAAACTTCGATCAATAAAAGAAAATCTGCATTACGAAAATTTAATAAACAACCAACAAAAGAAAATCTTATCCATGCCAAACATATGCGAGGAAAAGCTCGCAAAACAATAAAATCGGCCAAAAAAGCATCTTGGCAGCAATACGTCTCCAAACTGAATACCAGAACACCAACGAAAAAAATATGGGACATGATTCGAAAAATTAGTGGCAAAAACAAATCAAATAAACATGTCCATATCAAATCGAACGGAAATATATGTTCAACGGCTAAAGACATTTCCAATGCCTTGGGGGAAAATTTTCAGAAAAACTCCTCTAGCTCAAATTATTCAGAAACTTTTCAAAATATTAAACAAGAACAAGAGAATGAGTTTAAATTTTTCCTCATTAAATCACGAAAAATATAATTTGCCTTTCACTACTAAAGAATTATTAGATGCTCTCCATAAATCCCACGATACTGCTGTTGGCCCTGATGACATACACTATCAAATTTTAAAACATTTACCCAACAAGGCATTGGAAACTTTATTAAATATTTTGAATGATATTTGGATAACTGGAAAGTTCCCCGAAAACTGGAGAAAAGCTACCATTATTCCTATTCCGAAACCTAATAAAGATCATACTGAAGCCACTAATTACAGACCTATTGCTTTGACAAGTTGCTTATGTAAAACAATGGAGAGAATGATTAATGATAGGCTGGTTTGGTTCTTAGAATCAAACCACCTTATCACTAAATTCCAAGCTGGTTTTAGAAAAAACAGCTCTACTAATGATCATTTGATTCGCTTAGAATCATTTATACGTGATGCCTTTATCAAAACAGAACATGTCGTAGCTGTATTCTTTGACCTAGAAAAGGCCTATGATACCACTTGGAAGTATGGCATCATGAAAGATTTACACACATTGGGCCTTAAAGGCCGATTACCACTTTTTGTTCAAAATTTCTTGTCCGATCGAACATTTAATGTTCGCATGGGAAATACATTATCGGACACATTTGATCAAGAACAAGGTGTACCACAAGGTAGTATTTTATCACCAACCTTGTTCAGCATAAAAATTAATAATATAGTTAAATGTGTAAAAGACCCAGATTGTT
Source organism: Lucinisca nassula (assembly GCA_963580285.1). Lineage (NCBI taxonomy): Eukaryota > Metazoa > Mollusca > Bivalvia > Lucinida > Lucinidae > Lucinisca > Lucinisca nassula. Next base: position 87,974,081 of record OY757025.1, on the reverse strand, counting down.
CGCTTTTTGTTGACGATTTTGGAATTTTTTATCGTTCCAAAAATATGGAAACCATTGAATTTAAACTGCAAAGGTGTTTAAATAATATAAAAACTTGGGCAACAGAAAATGGTTTTAAATTTTCTAAAACAAAAACTCAGTGTGTTCATTTCTGCCAAATTCGAAAGTTGCATTTAGATCCAGTTTTAACAATATACGGCAGTCCAATTCCAGTCGTCACTGAGGCGAAGTTTTTGGGTCTTTTATTTGATAGCAAATTGTCTTTTATACCTCATATCAAAGCTTTGAAAGCTAAATGTTTAAAAGCTCTTGATATTCTTAAAGTCCTGTCCAGTTCCGACTGGGGAGGAGATCGCACTGTTCTTTTAAATCTTTATAGATCTTTAATTCGTTCCAAATTGGACTATGCTTCCATAGTCTATGGATCTGCTAGGAAATCTTTTTTAAAATCTTTGGATACTATACATCAAGGTTTACGTCTAGCACTAGGTGCATTTCGCACTTCACCTGTGGAAAGTCTTTATGCTGAATCAAATGAACCTTCACTTTACGTTAGAAGAGAGAAATTGTCTCTTCAGTATGTTACAAAATTAGCCGCAAATCCACGTAATTCAGCATATGACTCTGTTTTTAACCCTAAATATGAAAGATTTTATAACAACAAACCATCAGCGATAAAACCTCTTGGCCTAAGAATTAAACCATTACTCGAAGAGGCCAATATTAATATAAACAATATTCAGTCTTTCTCTTTACCATCTAAACAACCATGGACGTTAAACTCCCCAAAGATAATTTTAGACTTAAACAAAAATAAGAAATCCGAAGTAGAATCACATATTTTTAAGAACGAATTTTTACAAATCAAATCAAATTTTAAACATCATATATCCATTTACACTGACGGTTCGAAACAGGATGAGAAAGTTGCTTGTTCTGTCATCAGTCCAAATTTCACTGACAGCATTAGATTACCTGATAACAGCTCTATTTTTACTGCTGAAGCGAAAGCAATTGATATCGCACTTTATCACATTAGAGATAAACCTGAAAGGCATTTTATCATTTATTCAGATTCTCTTTCTGTTTTGAAATCTCTCAAAGATCAACATCACAGAAACCCCTTGATTCAACAAATTTTAAGAAAATATCATTACCTTTCCGTCTCAAAGGAGATCGTATTCTGCTGGCTTCCCAGTCACGTAAATATCCGTGGAAATGAGTTAGCCGATTTAGAGGCCAAATCGGCATTGTCGTTAAATATAACTAATTTTAAAATTCCGCATTCAGATTTTAAATCCAACATAAATAAATATATAAATAACAAATGTCAATCTATTTGGGAAAAAGAAACCAATAATAAATTAAATAAAATACAACCAAATTTTCATAGCAAATGCTCTTTTTCGAATTATAGTAGGAAAGATCAGACGAAAATCACAAGATGCCGCATTGGCCACACACGGCTCACTCATTCCTTTATATTAAAAAACGAACAAGCACCTTTCTGCATATCTTGTAACGAACCGTTCACAGTTAAACACTTTCTCATTTCATGTATAGAATTTTATCATATACGCAAAAAATATTTTAATGTTTCAACAATGAAAGAGCTTTTTAACGATATACCATCTTATAAATTAATCCATTTTCTTAAAGAAATCGGCCTTTTTAACAAACTGTAATCGTAAATATTTTAACTTTTAAATTTTCATAACAATTTTATATTTAATACCTTAATTATTTTTAGACGCTATATGCCCTATTAGGGTTGAGCGTCTTTAAACAAAACATCCATCCATCCATCAACTAGTGGACCCCTACCAAGATTGTTCAAATTATCAAATTATAACCCTTGGGCCAAAAATGCCCCTGCTCTGGGGCCTTTTGGTTTTACATAGACTTATATAGGGAAAATCTTTAAAAATCTTCTTCTCTGAAACCACAAGTCCTAGGTCTTTTATATTTGGTATGAAGTTTTTTCTAAAGGACCTCTACCAAGATGATTCAAATTATAGTGCTTGGGCCAAAGTGGCCCTGCACCGGGGCCCTTTGGTTTCACATAGGCTTATATAGGGATAATCTTCAATCTTCTTCTCTGAAACCACAAGGCCCAGGACTTTGAAATTTGGTATGAAGCTTCATCTCATCTAATGGACCTCTACCAAGATTGTTCAAATTATAGCCCTGGGGCCACAAATGCCCCCACCCCGGGGCCCTTTGGTTTTACATAGATTTATATAACCACAGGGCCATTTGGTTTTGCATAGGCTTATGTAGGGAATATCTTTAAAAAAATCATTTTCTCTGAAACCACAAGGCCCAGGTCTTTGATATTTGATGTGTAGCTTCATCTAGTGGACTTTTGCTAAGATTGTTCAAATTATAGCCTTTGTTGATTTTTCGTAGAAGCTTCACCTCTAAGACCTCCCTCAACATTATGCACATTAAAACCCTGGGGCCAATATTGGCCCTCTCTGGGGCCCACTTGTTACACTATGGATCAGGTGAGCGATCCAGGGCCATCATGGCCCTCTTGTGTTTTATATTAGGATCACTTTTTGTCTGTCATCCGTGCGTAAACAATTTCTTCAAACGACATCTCCTCCTAAACCATTGATCGGATTTTTACCAAACTTCACAGGAATGATCCTTAGGTGGACCCCTTTCAAAGTTGTTCACATGGTTCCGGTCCGTTGCACATATAGGTCACAGGAGCCAAAAATAGTTTTTTTCACCGAAAACTTAAAAAATCTTCTTCTCTAAAACCGCAAGGCCCAGGACTTTGATATTTGTTATGAAGCTTCATCTAGTGGACCCCTACCAAGATTGTTCAAATTATAGTGCTGGGGCCAAAAATGCCCCCGCACTGGGGTCTTTTGGTTCTACATGGGCTTATATAGGGAAAATCTTTAAAAACCTTCTCTGAAACCGCAAGGTCCAGGTCTTTGATATTTGGTATGAAGCTTCATCAAGTGGACCCCTACCAAGGTTGTTCAAATAATAGTGCTGGGGCAAAAAATGACCCCGCTCCGGGGCCCTTTTGTTTCACATGGGCTTATATAGGGAAAATCTTTAAAAATCTTCTTCTCTGAAACTGCAAGGCCCAGGTCTCTGCTATTTGGTGTGAAGCTTCATCTAGTGGACCCCTACCAAGATTGTTCAAACTATAGTGCTGGGGCCAAAAATGCCCCCGCCCCGGGGCCCCCTGGTTATATATAGGCTTATATAGGGGAAATCTTTAAAAATCCTCTTCTCTGAAACTACAAGGCCCAGGTCTTAGGCTTCATCTTGTGGACCTCAACCAAGATTGTTCAAATTATAGCCCTGGGGCCAAAAATTTCCCCGCTCCTGGGGTCCTTTGGTTTTACATAGACTAATATAGGGACCAAGATTGTTCAGATTATAGCCTTTGTTTGGTATGAAGCTTCACCTTTACGATCTCCCTCAACATTATATTTATATGCACATTAAAGCGCTGGGGCCAATAATGGCCCTCTCTTGGGCCCACTTGTTACACTATGGATCAGGTGAGCGCTCCAGGGCCATCATGGCCCTCTTGTTTTTTTACACGACAGATTGTGAGTGCTCGTTAGAATCGCCTCTTTGAGACTGTTCTTAAGAGTACCCACAACTTGTCTGGGAGCATTAATAATTGAATACCCCCGTAATCTTTCCTAAATAAAGTGGGGTTATTGGGTGTTCACTTTATGTATTGTTCATGTGGTGATTAAAATACGGTAACCTAGCGCTTCATGAGTCAAAAGGACTAAATAGTTCGCGCCTTGCACGGGCTACATGCCACACAAGTTCTGCAACGGAAGGTCTGGGGGCTATTCTCCGGTTTTATCAATATTACGAGATAGTCATTCCAATGTAAATTTAGTACGTTGGATTTGTTTTTTGCTAAATAGGAGAGCAGCTTACAAAAAGCTGCTCGCATTTGTGCAAAAGTTCTTGTTTGTTTGATTTGAGGTTTAACGTCCCCGTCAACACTGTAAAGGGTAATTTTGGAGACGCTGCTTCCACTTTTGTGGGACTTTCACCCGACATTGAGATAAAATGAAATATCAAGACCTGTCGCCCCATGAAAACAATAGGGTTTATTAGCATGGACGGTCCGCCTCGCACAGCGGTTCCTGGACAGGCTTAGATCCTCTAAGCGGTTTACCAGTACTGTGTGCGGGCCGGATTCGGCTCTGCGTGGAAGCATCGTGCAGCACATAAATACACGGTCAAAAAAAGTTCCTATACCTAAAATTGCTTTTGTTACTATAGCTACTACAGATAAAAACTACACAAATTTTGTTGTTTTGATAAGAAGACTAATTTTTCCCTGCAAAAGCACCATTCGTTTTTGTTTACGTAAACACATCGTAGACTATTGCTTTAAACACCCAAGGGGTCAGTCATTTTCGCAGAGAAAACCTTAAAACATGCTATGATTTAACATCATAAAATTTCCCTGTACCCTACATTTCTAAAATTTGATACATGACATTTTAGATACCATTTGCGTCTATTCACAAGATTTTGAACTTTAGTTGCATCAGCTACAAGAAACAGACTATCACATATTGACCTCCATTTCTTAGAAGTTGTGTGCAAATGCTGCTTTCAATGGGAACTCCATAGAAAATCACAATCGATAGTGCTACATGCATTTTCTGTTTTTTTTTTACCATCATGATGAAAAGCAATGGTGGACACAAATAAATAAAAATCAAAAATGAGTTCTTTTAAGAGCAATGAAAACATTCATAAGAAAGATGGGTCATACTACGTAGTTTCGGCTAATAAAGCCTCATCAGTGCGCAATGTGGTCCCAGAGGAAAATTCTCGAAGTCGACGGGGACTGCCGGACTTCATAGTTGACACCTTATGTCCTCCGCATTACCCCGGTATGGGATGTTGCAGTACACCTGTTCTCTCTGGCTCATTGAAAAGTGCGCAACCTGGTCCCGGGGACTGACAGACTTCTTAGTTGGCACGTTCCGTCCGTCTCTTTCTACTCCCGTCGCGTTTCCCAGACGGTATTGTTTGATGCAGTACACCTACGCTCTCGGACTCGTTAAAGGTGCACAGCGTGTGCCCGGAGTGATATGTACGTAGTCGGAGAAGTCTCTCCGGGCCAAACTACAATTTATGCATTGTTTTTATGAAATTTTTATACTACACTTTGACTGGTATTCACCGTGGGCACGCCACAAGCTTAGTCACCAGCTTTAGCGAGGCTCCGTTGTGGGTTACGGAGCCTCGGTTAACGCTCGTAAGCGACCCGCCGCGCTTTTACACTCTTTCGTCTGCAGTTGCTGTGGTAGCATATTTTGTGCTACCCTCACGCCCGCCGAACTGTGCAAAGCGCTCGGTTGCCCATGGATCAGTGTTGGCTATACGTCCCTTAACAGTTTCAAAAAATCGGTTTCAATTTTAACAGTGGCACTTGCTGTGCTTGTGAAAATGTACACCGGAGGTTTTTCGCCTCCAGTTGTCCAGCTTGAAGAGATACAGAGCTGATTTTAAGCCCGCTACTCAATTAATTTTGACAAAGACTCGTTTTATCAAACCGGCATCTTGCTACAGAAAAATTTTGGCCTAAGCCTCACGGCCAAGTGCGGTTTAAGGCAGTACATGCCGCTCGTTCTTTTCACTTGGAACCCCGGAAATGGCATAAAATCCAGTCACTGTCACTCGCGCGGCGTTGGTTAATTCAGGATATGTCCCTCGTCCTTCCACTGAGGTGACATCGCATCTTCCATGATGCTGACTCATGTAGGTTTTCGCCAGAGACTGACGGACTGTACAGTTACGGTGTTTCTTATGCCCCCAACTTTGAAAAAGTTGGAGGGGCATATTGCTTCTGGTTCGTTCGTCCGTTCGTCTGTTCGTCCGTCCGTTACGCTTTTGATGCATAGCATAACTAAAGAACCGTGTATGCTAGGGTTTTGAAATTTCATATATGGATTCCTCGTGGAAAATTAGCTGACGCGTATTTTTTTTTCTTGTCCGCATTATGCCCCCTTCAAGAGTTATTGCCCTTTGAAATATTTTTAATAAAATCTTGTCAGCAAGATATCTCAAACTATTGGAGCTAGAGCCGTGAAAGTTATTGATTATATTGGTGGTGATCAGTAGATGAACTGATTCACTTTTGACAAAATTCCGAAAAATACTTTGTGAGTTATGGCCCTTTGTCATTTTGGTAATTTGTGCCCATTGTAATGTATGCTAAAAGTGATGCATAGCATAACTTTAGAACCGTGTATGCTAGGGTTTTGAGTGAGTGAGTTTTAGTTTTACGTCCCACCAACAGCTAAGGTCATACGGAGACGGGACCTCGGTTTAAAGACTCATCCGAAAGTCTGGAGAAGCCGCTAGGGTTTTGAAATTTCATATATGGATTCCTCATGGAAAATTAGCTGACGCGTATTTTTTTTTTCTTGTCCGGATTATGCCCCTTTTAAGAGTTATTGCCCTTTGAATTTTTTTTAAAATAAAATCTTGTCAGCAAGATATCTCAAAAACTATTGGAGCTAGAGCCTTGAATGTTGGTGAATAGATTGGTGGTGATGAGTAGATGAACTGATTAACTTATGACAAAATTCCGAAAAATACTTTGTGAGTTATGGCCCTTTGTCATTTTGGTAATTTGTGAAAAACTTTGTCATCGTTCTAGCACCTACATTTCTTCACCAATTTCAATATAACTTCACACAAATGTTCCTTATGACAATATCTCGAGCGATTTCGACTTTCAAGGTCAAGGTCACTGTGGCTATTTTTAGAAAAACTTTGTCATCACTCTAGCGCCTACAGTTCTTCACTGATTTCAATATTACTTCACACAAATGTTCCTTATAAAAAAATCTCAAGCGAGTTCGACTTTCAAGGTCATGACCTCAAGGTCAAGGTCACTGTGGCTATTTTAAGAAAAACTTTGTCATCACTCTAGCGCCTACAGTTCTTCACTGATTTCAATATTACTTCACACAAATGTGCCTTATGACAATATCTTGAGCGAGGTCGACTTTCAAGGTCATGATCTCAAGGTCAAGGTCACTGTGGCTATTTTTAGCAAAACTTTGTCATTGCTCTAGCGCCTACATTTCTTCACTGATTTCAATATAACTTCACACAAATGTTCCTTATGACAATACCTCGAAAGAGCTTGACTTTCAAGGTCAAGGTCACTGTGGCTATTTTTAGAAAAACTTTTTCATTGCTCTAGCGCTTACATTTTTTCACCAATTTCAAAATCGATTCACACAAATGTTCCTTATGACAATATCTCTAGCGAGTTCCACTTTCAAGGTCAAGGTCACTGTGGCTATTTTTAGAAAAACTTTGTCAATGCTCTAGCGCTTACATTTCTTCACCGATTTCAATATAACTTCACACAAATGTTCCTTATGACAATATCTCGAGCGATTTCGACTTTCAAGGTCAAGGTCACTGTGGCTATTTTTAGAAAAACTTTGACATGGCTCTAGCGCTTACATTTCTTCACCGATTTCAGTATAACTTCACACAAATGTTCCTTATGACAATATCTCGAGCGATTTCGACTTTCAAGGTCAAGGTCACTGTGGCTATTTTTAGAAAAACTTTGTCATCGCCCTAGCGACTACATTTCTTCACTGATTTCAATATAACTTCACACAAATGTTCCTTATGACAAAACCTTGAGTGAGTTTGACTTTCAAGGTCAAGGTCACTGTGGCTATTTTTAGAAAAACTTTGACATGGCTCTAGCGCTTACATTTCTTCACCGATTTCAGTATAACTTCACACAAATGTTCCTTATGACAATATCTCGAACTATTTCGACTTTCAAGGTCAAGGTCACTGTGGCTATTTTTAGGAAATCTTTGTCATTGCTCTACCGCCTACATTTATGATTTTAATCTAACTTCACACAAAAGATGCTTATGATAATATCTTGAGCAAGATCTACTTCGCGGCCTCAAGTCAAGGTCCCTATGACTATTTTTAGAGAGATATTGTCATCACTCTAGAACCTACATTTATGGATGGATTTTCAAACAAACTTTACACAAATATTGGAAGCCCCCGCCCATAGGGGCTTGAAGAAATATATGGGCTGCATGATGCTTCCACGCAGAGCTGAATCCGGCCCGCACACTAGTACTGGTAAACCGCTTAGAGGATCTAAGCCTGTCCAGGAACCGCGGTGCGAGGCGGACCGTCCATGCTAATAAACCCTATTGGTTTCATTGGGCGACAGGGCTTGAGATGTCATTTCATCTCAGTGTCGGGTAAAAGTCCCACAAAATTGGAAGCAACGTCTCCAAAATGACCTTTACAGTGTTGACGGGGACGTTAAACCTAAAATCAAACAAACACAAATGTTGCATATGATATCTCAAGCAAGTTGGACTTTTGCCATTTCAGTGTTTTCCACACACGAAGTTGTCTTGTGCGAGGGGATTTGTATCGCATGCGATGCCTTGTTTTTTTTAATAAAATCTTGTCAGCAAGTCCATATCTTGAGAACTATTAGAGCTTCATTAATCATTCTTGGTACAAACTTGCATCCAGGCATTGCAACTTCAACGCAAGCATCCATATCTGACATTGACCTATATTTCATGGTTCACTGACTTCGTGAATTATTGCGACCACCCTGACTTTCACCATTTCTCGAAAACTATTAAAGCTTTTTAAATTATAATTGGTACAAACTTGCATCTAGGAATTGCAACTGCAACGCAAGCATCCATATTTGACTTTTACCCATATTTCATTGTTCACTGACTTTGTGAATTATTGCGACCACCCTGACTTTCTATCTAATGTAAGAGTCCATTTCTCAAGATCTATTAGGGGCAAGTATCCATTTCTGACCTTGACCTACATTTTATGGTTCACTGACTTTGTAAAATAGTGTGACAACCCTAACTTTCACCCTGATGTAAGAGTCTGTTTTTAAGTTTCATTGATGATACTTGGTACATGCTTGCAACTAGGAGTGAAATTTTTATGCAGGCATCCATGTTTGACCTTGACCTAGATTTTATGGTTTGGTGACTTTGCGCCCCCACAGGCGCGACATAGCCTTCGGGGGAATTCTTGTTGTATGTTTTTGAGTCTTTAACAATATTTGTTGAATATTTTGCCATCTAAGGACAAGCAAAGGTTGGGGGCTTTGTGTTTTACAAACACCATTTCTAGTTCATTTTTGTGTTCTCTGAGAAGTTGCACTAATGGGTTAGGAAGTCATTTGATTTTGATTAAACTTTCCAGTTATTGCTCCCATGCCCTGAAGATGATGAGGCAATTCGATCACGGGTCAAATCCAGGGCTAGGCTGCTTGCCATGCCAACATGGGATAGGGTGTCGGACTTCACTTTTTGCATAATTTCATCGGCCCCGCGCCAGCCCGGGGGGTAGAAATATGGCGGCTGCCTTCGGGAGTGTTACAGAGTGGTAAGACCCCACCGAAAACAGTCCCATTGCCGAGACCACCCGGTGCCTCGAAATAGGTGGCTGCCTTCAGCTTCTGTGGCAGTTGGGTAAAAGCCTCCAACATACAGAACAATCGTCCGTTCAACCGGTATTATCTTGTGAATAGAACTGTTCAAATGCATCTTACAATTTTTTTACAAAATTCATTACGCGAGATCTATTCTTTTAAACCTTTCCTATCTCGTGTTACTATCACGCTGCATTTGTACGTGTATCATCATTGCTGGTGGGTCGCGCACCTGTATATGTTTGTACTGCGTATGTGTCACTTTTTCATGCTCCATCACTCTGCACATCAAAGATGCATTTTGTATACGTTATTAGATAAGTAACGTGTCATTTCATGTTACCCCAAAGTTATTTAATGTTACATCAAGGTAAATAGAATCGGATACTTATCAATAAGTTCTGAAGTGTACGTCATCTAACACAGCTTATTTCTTTAGTAGTTTATAAAATCCTTTGTTCTTTCTAAAACTTATCACCTCAATAATTTCTCATCATAATCGTGGATCTCAAATTTAGCAAAGGATCTCCTGTTTTCAGAGCCAAGCTTTTATTTAAGCAAACGTTTTCGGCCTCCCTTGTCTGTAGGGAATAAAATATACAGGTCACTTTCCTTCTGTATTGAATGGGGATGAAATTCCATGTTAAAACAGGAGCCACTTGTTTGCCGTGAGTGGCGTCTCGTATGCTTGAAGAAGGGATCCTGATGATTGAGAAAAGCCTTGGGATCTCCAGCTTTTCAACACATCATTGGCCCCGCGCCTGCCCGGGGGTTAGAAATATGGCGGCTGCCTTCGGGAGTGTGGCAGAGTGGTAAGACCCCACCGAAAACAGTCCCATTGCCGAGACCACCCGGTGCCTCGAAATAGGTGGCTGCCTTCAGCTTCTGTGGCAGTTGGGTAAAAGCCTCCAACATACAGAACAATCGTCCGTTCGACCGGTATTATTTTGTAATTCAATTTATTCAAATGCATCTTACCAATTTGTTTTACAATTCACTACGCGAGATCTATCCTTTTAAACCTTTCCTATCTCATGTTACTACCACGCTGCATTTGTACGTGTATCATCATTGCTGGTGGGTCGCGCACCGCAAAGAAGAAAATCTCATCTGTATATGTTTGTACTGTGTATGTGTCACTTTTTCATGCTCCTTCACTCTGCACATCAATGAAAGATGCATTTTAAATACGTTATTAAATAAGTAACTTGTCATTTCATGTTACCCCAAAAGTCATTTATGTTACATCAAGGTAAATAGAATCGGATACTTATCACTAAGTTCTGAAGTGTTCGTCATCATCTAGCGCAGCTTATTTCTTTGTTGGTCTATAAAATCATTTCTCTCGGAAACTTATCATCTAAATAATTTTTTATCATAATCGTGGATCTCATATTTGGCAAAGGATCTGTTTTCAGAGCCAAGCTTTTATTTAAGCAAACGTTTTTGGCCTCCCTTGTCTGTAGGGAAGTAAATATACAGGTCACTTTCCTTCTGTAGTGAATGGGGATGAAATTCCTTGTTGAAACAGGAGCCACTTGTTTGCCGTGGGTGGCGTCTCGTATGCTGGAAGAAGGGATCCTGATGATTGAGAAAAGCCCAGGGATCTCCAGCTTTTCAACACATCATTTTGGCCCATATTTCAGATAGACGAGGGATTTGGGCTAGATCCGGCCTGAATCAATCGGCTCAGTCGTGCCAAGCTCTAGAATCGCACAGCTTGTCCTTATCTTCCTTCTTTCTTTTTTACGTATCTTTATGGTACAAACCGGGTGTAATTTTGTCTTATTCCTCTATCTATGGGTGTTGTTTGATTGGCGGCGGCTGATGGATCAATCGGTGGGCTTGTACTGGGGAAATTAAGCAGAAACTTCTGTGAGGGAGAGAATATGGGTGGGGATGGGTCCCAACTGTTCCTCATTTTTCTTCGAAATCTGGGTGCATAGTTGGGAATCATAAAACAGAAGTGGAGCGGAAGGACTCTGGTCCTGTCATCGAGTATAATAGCAATGTAGCCTTGGCGTTGGAAATACGAGATCCATTTCCATTAAACGTCCCCTTGTAGGGCTCCAAGGAGGGTGGGGCGCATAGCTATCGAATCATAAATTATCACCATGGGATCCAACACTAGGAAAAGAGCATTTTTAGATTTATCTGACGACGACCCGGAACCGGCAACTTTCAATTTCAAAGCCAACGAAAATTTTGCTAGATTTTTGGTGATTTCGAGTAAGGAAGAAAAGGCTGTTACTACCCTTTCACCGTTTGTGATCGAAAAGCAAATCGAATCCATTATTGGTACACCTAAAAACGTTAAAAAAATAAAAAATGGAACTCTTTTGATTGAAACTAACAGGAAAACTCAAACGGAAAATCTACTTAAAATCAACAAATTTTTCAACATGAATGTTTCTGTCACGGAACATAAAACTTTAAACTCTTGTAAGGGAATTATCCGTGACAGAATGTTAAAACAGGAATCTGAAGCCAGCATTATAGAATATCTTAAAGATCAAGGAGTAACGGCCTGTAAACGTTTTAAAATCAAAAAAAAGACGGAAATCTGATTGACACGAACACACTTCTTCTTACATTTAGTACCACTTCCTTACCGAAATCACTAAAAATTTTCTACAGGATAATACCGGTTGACATATACGTGCCCAATCCTCTGCGATGTTTCAATTGTCAGAGGTTTGGACACCATGAAAACGATTGCACTGTCCCTGACGGATCTGTTTGTGAGAAGTGTGGAGGTACCGACCATCACACTATCAACTGCAGGAATCCTCCAAAATGTGTGAACTGCGGAAAAGATCATTTATCTAAATCCAATGTCTGCGAAGTTTGGAAAATTGAAAAAGAAATCATGAAAATTAAAGTTACACAAAACGTCACCTATTTGGAAGCAAAGAAAATACAACAAAACAAACCAGAAAACACATTCGCCAAAGTTGTCCAATCCCTTGACAGCAAACCTGAAACAAAAGAAACCTCCACTCAATTTAATGAAAAAGATTTTGAAATTAAACCCCATTTTAAAGTAATTACCTCTACTTTTAAACCAAAACACACATCATCACAACCTACTACATCGTCACAACCTACATCTACTCATCATTCAAGATCAGAATCTAGACAAACTTCGCAGACCAGTTCACAACCTAACGGCAAACATTCTAGCAGATCTCACTCCCGATCCACGTCAGGGACAGCGGATCAAAAAGAAAAGAACGGCAAAGAAAAGCATAAAGGATCAAACCCAAACAGTAAAGGGTCGTCGGCTGATCCAGTAAAACTGGCTAATCAGTACGGCACCCTTGAGGACATGGAGTTGGAGGTTGATCCCTCCACGTTCTCAAAGCCTAATAAAAGATAAAGGATTGAATTCCTTGTTTTAATCTTCTCTCCATTCAACCATGGATAAGAAGTCAATAATTCAATGGAATTGTCGAGGACTTAAAGCCAATTTTAACGAACTTTTAATTTTAACTACACTTTTTTCTCCTAATGTCATTTGTCTCCAAGAAACTTTTTTGAAAACTACAGATAATATTAATTTCAAAGGTTACAGTATGTACAATCATATCACAACGGATAATCAGAAGGCATCAGGAGGTACATCAATCCTGGTAAAATCTGACGTTCCTCATAGGAAAATAGATGTAAACACTAATTTACAAGCTGTTGCTGTAAACGTCACTTTATCCAAGTCCATAACGATTTGTTCTGTCTACCTTCCACCTCATTTTAATGTTACTAAACAAGATTTAGAAATTTTTACTAATCAATTACCTAGTCCTTATATATTATTAGGAGACTTTAATAGTGACAGCAAATTATGGGGTTGCTTGGATACAAATGACAAAGGAGAAATCATAGAAAATTTTATTGCTGAAAATGATTTATGTTTATTTAACGATAAACAACCAACATATCTTCATTCTCCCACAAGAAATTATTTTGCTTTAGACCTTTCAATTTGCTCTCCAAATATTTATCTAGATTTTGATTGGTCTGTTGTGGACGATCTCCATGGGAGCGATCATTTTCCGATAGTAATTGAAGAAATTGAATCGACCCATGAGGATCGTCACCCCAGATGGAATTTGAGTAAAGCAAATTGGGAAAATTTTAATCAATTATGTAATGACAAACTCGACCCTGATTCTTTTAAAACTGCAAATGATATACAAGATTTTACTGATCAATTGATTGATATTGCTGAAAAATGTATTCCTAAATCCTCGACTTTTTCAAAACGAAACAAACCTTGGTTTAATGACGAAGTTAAAACTTCGATTAATAAAAGAAAATCTGCATTACGAAAATTTAATAAACAACCAACAAAAGAAAATCTTATCCATGCCAAACATATGCGAGCTAAAGCTCGCAAAACAATAAAATCGGCCAAAAAAGCATCTTGGCAGCAATACGTCTCCAAACTGAATACCAGAACACCAACGAAGAAAATATGGGACATGATTCGAAAAATTAGTGGCAAAAACAAATCAAATAAACATGTCCATATAAAATCGAACGGAAATATATGTTCAACGGCTAAAGACATTTCCAATGTCTTGGGGGAAAGTTTTCAGAAAAACTCCTCTAGCTCAAATTCAGAAAGTTTCCAAAATATTAAACAAGAACAAGAGAAAAAGAATTTAAATTTTTCCTCATTAAATCACGAAAAATATAATTTGCCTTTCACTACTTAAGAAATATTAGATGCTCTCCATAAATCTCATGATACTGCTGTTGGTCCTGATGACATACACTATCAAATTTTAAAACATTTACCCAACAAGGCATTGGAAACATTATTAAACATTTTGAATGATATTTGGATTACTGGAAAGTTCCCCGAAAACTGAGAAAAGCTACCATTATTCCTATTCCGAAACCTAATAAAGATCATACTGAAGCCACTAATTACAGACCTATTGCTTTGACAAGTTGCTTAAGTAAAACAATGGAGAGAATGATTAATGGTAGGCTGGTTTGGTTCTTAGAATCAAACCAGCTTATCACTAAATTTCAAGCTGGTTTTAGAAAAAACAGCTCTACTAACGATCATTTGATTCGCTTAGAATCATTTATACGTGATGCCTTTATTAAAAAAGAACATGTCGTAGCTGTATTCTTTGACCTAGAAAAGGCCTACGATACCACTTGGAAGTATGGCATCGTGAAAGATTTACACACATTGGGCCTTAAAGGCCGATTACCACTTTTTGTTCAAAATTTCTTATCCGATCGAACATTTAATGTTCGCATAGGAAATACATTATCGCACACGTTTGATCAAGAACAAGGTGTACCACAAGGTAGTATTTTATCACCAACCTTGTTCAGTATAAAAATTAATAATATAGTAAAATGTGTAAAAGACCCAGATTGTTCGCTTTTTGTTGACGATTTTGGAATCTTTTATCGATCCAAAAATATGGAAACCATTGAATTTAAACTGCAAAGGTGTTTAAATAATATAGAAACTTGGGCAACAGAAAATGGTTTTAAATTTTCTAAAACAAAAACTCAGTGTGTTCATTTCTGCCAAATACGAAAGTTACATTTAGATCCTGTACTGACTATATACGGCAGTCCAATTCCAGTCGTCACTGAGGCGAAGTTTTTGGGTCTTTTATTCGATAACAAATTGTCTTTTATTCCTCATATCAAAGCTTTGAAAGCTAAATGTTTAAAAGCTCTTGATATTTTAAAAGTCCTGTCCAGTTCCGACTGGGGAGGAGATCGCACTGTTCTTTTAAATCTGTGTAGATCGTTAATTCGTTCCAAATTGGACTATGGCTCCATAGTCTATGGATCTGCTAGGGAATCTTATTTAAAGTCTTTGGATACTATACATCATCAAGGTTTACGTTTAGCACTAGGTGCCTTTCGCACTTCACCCGTTGCTAGTCTCTATTATGATGAATCTAATGAACCATCACTTTATGTTAGAAGAGAAAAATTGTCTCTTCAATATGCTACCAAATTAGCTGCAAATCCACGCAATTCAGCATATGAATGTGTTTTTAACCCGAATTATGAAAGATTTTATGAAAATAAACCCTCCGCTATTAAACCTCTTGGCCTAAGAATACGACCTTTACTTAAAGAGGCCAATATTAATGTCCAAAATATTCAATCATTTTCATTTCCATCGAAAGAACCATGGACATTAACTAATCCAAAGATAGTTTTAGATTTACATAAAAATAAGAAATCTGAAGTTGTTTCACATATTTTTAAAAATAAATTTTTAGAAATTAAATCACATTTTAAAAATCACATTTCCATTTACACTGACGGTTCGAAACAAGATGAGAAAGTTGCTTGTTCTGTCATTAGTCCGAATTTCACTGATAGCATTAGACTACCCGATAATAGCTCTATTTTTACCGCTGAAGCAAAAGCAATTGATATCGCACTCTATCACATTCGAGATCAACCTGAAAGACATTTCATCATTTATTCCGATTCCCTTTCTGTACTAAAAGCTCTGAAAGATCAACAGCACAGAAACCCCTTGATTCAACAAATTTTAAGAAAATACCACTATCTTTCCGCCTCAAAGGAGATCATATTCTGCTGGCTTCCCAGTCATGTAAATATCCGTGGTAATGAGTTAGCTGATTTGGAAGCCAAATCAGCATTATCGTTGGCTATTATCAATTTAAAAATTCATTCTTCAGATTTAAAATCGAACATAAACCTATATATAAAAAATAAATGCAAATCAATTTGGGAAAAAGAAACTAATAATAAATTAAATAAAATTCAACCAAATTTTCATACCAAATATACTTTTTTGAATTATAATAGGAAAGACCAGACTAAACTCACAAGATGCCGAATTGGACACACACGACTCACTCATTCCTACATATTAAAAAACGGACAAGCACCTTTCTGTATATCTTGTAACGAACCGTTTACAGTTGAACACTTTCTCATTTCATGTGTAGAATTTCATCATATACGCTCAAAATATTTTAATGTTACAACAATGAAATATCTTTTTAATGACATACCATCTTATCAATTAATCAATTTTCTTAAAGAAATCGGACTTTTTAACAAACTGTAATCATTAATATTTTAACTTTTAAACTTCAATTACAATTTTATATCTAATATCTAATTATTTTTAGACGCTATATGCCCTATTAGGGTTGAGCGTCTTTAAACAAAATATCCATCCATCCAAACTGAATACCAGAACACCAACTAAGAAAATATGGGACATGATTAGAAAAATTAATGGCAAAAACAAATCAAATAAACATGTCCATATCAAATCGAACGGAAATATGTGTTCAACGGCTAAAGACATTTCCAATGCCTTGGGGGAAAATTTTCAGAAAAACTCCTCTAGCTTAAATTATTCAGAAAATTTCCAAAATATTAAACAAGAACAAGAGAAAAAGAATTTAAATTTTTCCTCATTAAATCATGAAAAATACAATTTACCTTTCACTACTTAAGAATTATTAGATGCTCTCCATAAATCTCATGATACTGCTGTTGGTCCTGACGACATACACTATCAAATTTTAAAACATTTACCCAACAAGGCATTGGAAATATTATTAAATATTCTGAATGATATTTGGATCACTGGAAAATTCCCTGAAAACTGGAGAAAAGCTACCATTATTCCTATTCCGAAACCTAATAAAGATAATACTGAAGCCACTAATTACAGACCTATTGCTTTGACAAGTTGCTTATGTAAAACAATGGAGAGAATGATTAATGATAGGCTGGTTTGGTTCTTAGAATCAAACCAGCTTATCACTAAATTTCAAGCTGGTTTTAGGAAAAACAGCTCTACTAACGATCATTTGATTCGCTTAGAATCATTTATACGTGATGCCTTTATTAAAAAAAGAACATGTCGTAGCTGTATTCTTTGACCTAGAAAAGGCCTAAGATACGACTTGGAAATATGGCATCGTGAAAGATTTACACAACTTGGGCCTTAAAGGCCGATTGCCACTTTTTGTTCAAAATTTCTTGTCCGATCGAACATTTAATGTTCGCATAGGAAATACATTATCGCACACATTTGATCAAGAACAAGGTGTACCACAAGGTAGTATTTTATCACCAACCTTGTTCAGCATAAAAATTAATAATATAGTTAAATGTGTAAAAGACCCAGATTGTTCGCTTTTTGTTGACGATTTTGGAATCTTTTATCGATCCAAAAATATGGAAACCATTGAATTTAAACTCCAAAGGTGTTTAAATAATATAGAAACTTGGGCAACAGAAAATGGTTTTAAGTTTTCAAAAACAAAAACTCAGTGTGTTCATTTCTGCCAAATTCGAAAGTTGCATTTAGATCCTGTTCTTACTATATACGGCAGTCCAATTCCAGTCGTCACTGAAGCGAAATTTTTGGGTCTTTTATTCGATAACAAATTGTCTTTTATTCCTCATATCAAAGCTTTGAAAGCTGAATGTTTAAAACCTCTTAATATTCTTAAAGTCCTGTCCAGTTCCGACTGGGGAGGATATCGCACTGTTCTTTTAAATCTTTATAGGTCTTTAATTCGTTCCAAATTGGACTATGGCTCCATAGTCTATGGATCTGCTAGGAAATCTTACTTAAAATCTTTGGATACTATACATCATCAAGGTTTACGTCTAGCACTAGGTGCCTTTCGCACCTCACCTGTTGAAAGTCTTTATGCTGAATCGAATGAACCATCACTGTATGTTAGAAGGGAGAAATTGTCTCTTCAATATGCTACAAAATTGGCCGCCAATCCACGAAATTCAGCATATGACATTGTTTTTAATCCTAATTACGAACGATTCTACAACAACAAACCATCGGCTATTAAACCGCTTGGCCTAAGAATCAAGCCATTATTTATGGAGGCCAATGTTAATATTAATAATATTCAATCTTTTACGTTACCATCAAGAGAGCCATGGACGTTAAGTGCTCCAAAGATTATTTTAGATTTAAATAAAAATAAGAAAACAGAAGTAGAATCTCATATTTTTAAAAACGAATTTTTAGAAATCAAATCCAATTTTAAACGTCACATTTCCATTTACACTGACGGTTCGAAACAAGATGAGAAAGTTGCTTGTTCTGTCATTAGTCCGAATTTTACTGACAGCATTAGATTACCCGATAATAGCTCTATTTTTACCGCTGAAGCGAAAGCAATTGATATAGCACTCTATCATATACGAGATCAATCCGAAAAAAACAATTTATCATTTATTCTGATTCCCTTTCTGTATTAAAAGCTCTGAAAGACCAACAGCACAGGAACCCCTTGATTCAACAAATTTTACGAAAATATCATTACCTTTCTGTCTGCAAGGAGATTATATTCTGCTGGCTTCCAAGTCATGTTAATATTCGTGGAAATGAATTGGCTGACTTGGAAGCCAAGTCGGCATTATCGTTAATTGTTACAAATTTAAAAATTCCTTTCTCTGATTTCAAATCAAACATCAATACATATATAAAGAAAAAATGTCAATCTATTTGGGACAATGAAACTAATAATAAATTAAATAAAATTCAACCTAATTTTTACAGTAAATGCCCATTTTTGAACTATAGCCGAAAAGATCAGACAAAAATTTCGAGATGCCGTATTGGACACACACGACTCACACATTCCTACATTTTAAAAAACAAACAAGCACCTTTCTGTATATCTTGTAACGAACCGTTCACTGTTAAACACTTTATCATCTCATGTATTGAATTTAATCATATACGTTCAAAATATTTTAACATTACTACAATGAAAGATCTTTTAATAATGTTCCTTTTTACCAACTAATCAATTTTCTTAATGAAATCGGTCTTTTTAACAAACTGTAATTATTAAAATAGTAATTGTTTAATCTTGCACAATCAGGACACATCCATGAAAGACACTAGTCGCATGTCATTTGTAGACATTGTCAGTTAAAGAAGTGTTTCTTTGACATGCTTCTTGTGTACCCTTAAGGCAGCTAATTTGATTTCGATCTGTTCATGAACAACCAGATTGAGACGAATGTTCGTACGACCCTGCAGATCCCAGCACATGACTGGCAGATGTAGATGACATGGTTAACAGACAAATTTACTGTCCATGGGATCTGAACTCGAATATTCATGATAACAGAAAGTAGTCCAGCACTTTGGTGCAGTGGTAGCGCTTCGGATTTGTGAT
Source organism: Lucinisca nassula (assembly GCA_963580285.1). Lineage (NCBI taxonomy): Eukaryota > Metazoa > Mollusca > Bivalvia > Lucinida > Lucinidae > Lucinisca > Lucinisca nassula. Next base: position 87,954,386 of record OY757025.1, on the reverse strand, counting down.
CGAGAGGTTGCGGGTTCAAGCCTTACGCTGACGAAAGTGTTGTGCCCTTCAGCAAGGCACTTCATCCACATTGCTTAAAAAAATAAAAAATAAGTACTGGTTACCACCCAGGAAATCCTGCTCGTAATGCTCAGATGTGAGCGAGTAGCAGTATAAATAGGAGAAAAGAAAGAAAAAGTATTTGCGATTCAGATAAAGAGAAAAGATGGGAAAATTGATAATATTTTTGACTATTTGAACAAGATTTTATGGATAACCGTGAAATGCCATGTTGTGATTGTTCCAACAAGCACCCACAACTTCCTTTTTAGCTCTACTGTGACACATAGTGACAAGGTGAGCTTTTGTGATCACTTTTCGTCTGTTGTCCATGTGTGCGTCCGTAAACAATTCTTCAAACGACATCTCCTAAACCACTGATCAGATTTTGACCAAACTTCACAGGAATGATTCTTATCTGGACCCCTTTCAAAGTTGTTCAAATGGTTCGCTCCGTTGTACACCTAGGTCACAGCAGCCAAATATAGATTTTTTTTCACTGAAAACTTGAAAAATCTTCTCTGAAACCACAAGGCCCAGGCCTTCGATATTTGGTATGAAGCTTCGTCTAGTTGACCTCTACCAAGATTGTTCAAATTATAGCCTCCGCCCCAGGGGCCTTTGGTTTTACATAGGCTTATAGTGGGAAAATCTTTAAATATCTTCTTCTCTGAAAATGCAAGATATTTGGTGTGAAGCTTCAACTAGTGGACCTCTATCAAGATTGTTCAATTTATAGCACTAGGGCCAAAAATGCCCCCGCCCCGGGGCCCTTTCGCTTTTTCATACGCTTATATAGGGAAAATATTTGTAAAATCTTCTTCTATGAAACCACAAGGCCCCCGTCTTTGCTATTTGGTATGAAGCTTCATCTACGGGACCTCTACCAAGACTGTTCAAATTATATCCCCAGAGCCCTTTGGTTTTACATAGATTTATAGGGAAAATTTTTAAAACTCTTCCTCTCTGAAACCGCAAGGCCCAGTTCTTTGATATTTGGTGTGAAACTTCATTTAGTGAACCTCTATCAAGATTTTTCAAATTATAGGCCTTGTGCGATAAATGCCCCTGCCCTGGGGGCCTTTGGTTTTACAAAGGCTTATATAGGGAAAATCTTTAAAAATCTTCTCTGAAACCGCATGGCCCAGGTCTTTGATATTTGGTATGAAGCTTCATCTAATGGACCTCTACCAAGATTGTTCAAATTATACCCCTGGGGCCAAAAATGCCCCCGCCCCAGGGGCCTTTGGTTTTGCATAGGCTTTTATAGGGAAAATCTTTAAAAAATTTCTTCTCTGAAACCGCAAGACCAAGGTCTTTGGTATTTAGCGTGAAGCTTCAGCTACTGAACCTCTATCAACAGTATTCAAATTATAGCCCTAGGGCCACAAATGCCCCCACCCCGGGGCCCTTTGGTTTTCTAGGCATATATAGAGAAAATATTAAAAAAATCTACATCTCTGAAACCATAAGGCCCAGGTCTTTGATATTTGGTATGAAGCTTCATCTACTGAACCCATCCCAATATTGTTCTAATTATAGCCCTAGGGCCAAAAATGCCCCCGCCCTCGGGCCCTTTGGTTTTACATACACTTCTTTAGGGAAAATCTTTAAAAATCTTCTTCTCATTAACATTATAGGGAAACATTTTCATGGAATAGAAATTTTCCCTGTATAACAGGGAAAATGTTTAAAAATCTTCTTCTCCGAATCCGAGATTGTTCAAATCATAGCCCTTGGGCCAAAAATGTCTCCGCCCTGTGCCTTTTGGTTTTTACATTGACTGATATATAGGGAACTTTAAGAAAATCTTCCAAACTGAAACCACAAGGCCCAGGTCTTTGATATTTGGTGGTCTATCAAAATCAAGTGGACCTCTATCAAAAGTGTTTAGATTATAGCCGTAGGAAATAGAAGTCAAGGCAATTAAATTATTTGAAATCTTCTTGTCTGAAAGGAGAAGGCCAAGGTCTTTGATAATTGACATGAAGCTTCGTCTTGATTTCACCAAGATTGTTCACATTTTCAGTGGGAATTATTTCTCTATGAGAAATATCCTTTTTCTTTTTCATAGAAAATCCTGTATTTACTTGGTAAAAATTTAATATACATATTTATTTCAAAATTTCTATGACAGGCAATACATAAATACATACAATAATAAGTCATAGGAACGAAAGCTTAATACAGTGTTGATGGGGACATTAACACATTGTATGCTAGTAGACTTTTCCACTACCATACGTTGGACAAGTCCATTTGTCATATAAGGGGGCCAGGCCTATTTTTTTTTCGGGAGCCAACAACAGATTTTTTTAAATAGAAACTTAAAAAATATTCACCTGAAACCAGGCCTTCAATATTTGGTGCGTAGCTTCATTTAGTGGACCTCTGTCAAGATTGTTCAAATTCTAGTCCTGGGACCAAAAATGCCCCCGCCCCGGAGCCCTTTCGTTTTACATAGACTTACGTAGGGAAAAGCTTTACAAATCTTCTTGTCTGAAACCGGAAGGCTCAGGTGTTTGATATTTGGTATGAAGCTTCTTCTTGTAGACCACTATCAAGATTGTTCAAATTATAGCTCTGGGGCCCCTGGGTTTTACATTGACTTATATAGGAAAAATCTAAAAAAGAAACTCTTCTCCTCTGAAAGCGCAAGGCCCAGGTCTTTGAAATTTGGGGTTTAGCTTCATCTATTGGACCTCTACCAAGATTGTTCAAATTATGCCCCTGAGGCCAAAAATTCCCCCGCCACATTGACCTTCATCTGCTAATCGGCCTCCCACTGTGCAAGTTGATCCAGGTCATCTTGTAAAAAGACATTCAGACGGAGAATATATACAGGACACATTATCAGCAAACAAACTGACTGATGACCTGATATTATCAGTCAGATCATTGATGAAAACTTAGAAGACCGGTCCAAGGACTGAACCTTGTGGGGGCTCCAGATAAAACAGGGACTTGATCAGATGCTTGGCCATCAAGTACAACTTCTTGTGAGCCCCCAGAGAGCCATGAGCTTATCCACCTATGTGTGGATCTGCTTATCCCATAGTAGTCAAGTTTATTTAATAGCCCTCTGTGAGCTAGTACCTTCAATTTTGTCAAAGGCCTTGGCGAAGTCTATGATGATCAAGTCTGTCTGTTTGTGGCCACGATTTATGTCCCCATTCCAGATTGCCCACAATGTCATGGTGAAATTGAACTAGTTGCATTTCGCAAGACCTTTGACTTCGGAAACCATGTTCACTGGTGAAGGATTGTCTATGGACGTGTCACCAGTAAAACAATTCTGATTCTGACAGCAAGAATGCTCACAAAGGCTATACAGTCAGCAGTCAACAAGAATGCTCTCAAGTAAAGCTATACAGAACCAAAAGTGTTGTCTGTTTCAACAAGGGCCGTAAGTTAACCCTTATCTTGTTGAATATTCATTTTAGCCACACCCATTTCTGTATCTCAACCAATCAAATTACTTGATGTAATTTATTGCTACAAATTCATAAACTGAATGCCAAACAGTGTAGATCCTGATCAGGTGGCTTCTTCAGAAGCCACCTGATCTGGATCTATGCTGTTTGAAAATATAGGGGTTGTCGTGAACAGCAAGATAAGGGTTAAAGCATATTGGTAAAGTGGCTTGCAATTATTCACTCGGACTTCAAGTTCAGGTAGGTTAAAACACTATCATCTTTGCTTTTAAACATTAACTGACCGGTAATGTTCATGTCCGTATCTAGGCTCTGCCTAAGTTCATATTACTTTAGTTAGGTTATGCTTCTGTTGTGGTTTTTATTGTCATTGTAGATTTAGGCGGAGCTTCTGCTGTGGTTCACTATTATCATTGTCATTGTATTCCTAGGCGTTGCTTCTTTTAATGTTTACGATTGCCTTTGTATACCTAGGCGGTGGTTTTGTTGCATTGTATACTTAGGCGATGCTTCTGTTGTGGTTTACTATTGTCATTGTAGACCTAGGCGGTGCTTATGCTGTGGTTCAATATTGTCATTGTATTCGGTTGCGGTTTATTATTGTAATTGTAGATCAATGCGGTGCTTCTGCTGTGGTACATTATTGTCTTTGTAGATCTAGGCGGTGCTTCTGCTGTGGTTCATTATTGTCTTTGTAGATCTAGGCGGTGCTTCTGCTGTGGTTCATTATTGGCATTTTATACTTAGGCGATGCTTCAGTTGTGGTTTTTTATTGTCATTGTATTCCTATGCGAAGCTTCTGCTGTGGTTCATTATTGTCTTTGTAGATCTAGGCGGTGCTTCTGCTGTGGTTCATTATTGGCATTTTATACTTAGGCAATGCTTCTGTTGTGGTTTATTATTGTCATTGTATACCTAGGGTGGGCTTCTGTTGTGGTTTATTATTGTCATTGTAGATCTAGGCAATGCTTCTGTTGTGGTTTATTATTGCCATTGTAGACCTAGGGCGGGCTTCTGTTGTGGTTTATTATTGTCATTGTAGGTCTAGGCGATGCTTCTGTTGTGGTTTATTATTGTCATTGTAGACATAGGACGGGCTTCTGTTGTGGTTTATTATTGTCATTGTAGACCTAGGACGGGCTTCTGTTGTGGTTTATTATTGTCATTGTAGACCTAGGGCGGGCTTCTGTTGTGGTTTATTATTGTCATTGTAGATCTAGGGCGGGCTTCTGTTGTGGTTTATTATTGTCATTGTAGACCTAGGGCGGGCTTCTGTTGTGGTTTATTATTGTCATTGTAGACCTAGGGCGGGCTTCTGTTGTGGTTTATTATTGTCATTGTAGACTTGGGGCGGTGCTTCTGTTGTTGTTTATTATTGTCTTCGTAGACATAGGGCGGGCTTCTGTTGTGGTTTATTATTGTCATTGTAGACCTAGGGCGGGCTTCTGTTGTGGTTTATTATTGTCATTGTAGACCTAGGGCGGGATTCTGTTGTGGTTTATTATTGTCATTGTATACCTAGTGCGGGCTTCTGTTGTGGTTTATTATTGTCATTGTAGATCTAGGGCGGGCTTCTGTTGTGGTTTATTATTGTCATTGTATACCTAGGGCGGGCTTCTGTTGTTGTTTATTATTGTCATTGCAGACCTCCGGCGGTGCTTCTGTTGTGGTTTATTATTGTCATTGTAGACCTAGGGCGGGCTTCTGTTGTGGTTTATTATTGTCATTGTACACCTAGGGCGGGCTTCTGTTGTGGTTTATTATTGTCATTGTAGATCTAGGCGATGCTTCTGTTGTGGTTTATTATTGTCATTGTATACCTAGGGCGGGCTTCTGTTGTGGTCTATTATTGTCATTGTAGATCTAGGCGATGCTTCTGCTGTGGTTTATAATTGTCATTGTATACCTAGGGCGGTGCTTCTGTTGTTGTTTATTATTGTCTTCGTAGACAAAGGGCGGTGTTTCTGATGTGGTTTATTATTGTCATTTTAGATCTAGGTGATGCTTCTGTTGTGGTTTATTATTGTCATTGTATACCTCCGGCGGTGCTTCTGTTTTGGTTTATTATTGTCATTGTAGACTTAGGGCGGGCTTCTGTTGTTGTTTATTATTGTCATTGTATACCTAGGCGATGCTACTGTTGTGGTTTATTATTGTCATTGTACACCTAGGGCGGGCTTCTGTTGTGGTTTATTATTGTCATTGTAGATCTAGGCGATGCTTCTGTTGTGGTTTATTATTGTCATTGTACACCTAGGGTGGGCTTCTGTTGTGGTTTATTATTGTCATTGTAGATCTAGGCGATGCTTCTGTTGTGGTTTATAATTGTCATTGTATACCTCCGGCGTTGCTTCTGTTGTGGTTTATTATTGTCATTGTATACCTAGGGCGATGCTTCTGTTGTTGTTTATTATTGTCTTCTGAGACATAGGGCGGTGTTTCTGATGTGGTTTATTATTGTCATTTTAGATCTAGGTGATGCTTCTGTTGTGGTTTATTATTGTCCCTGTATACCTCCGGCGGTGCTTCTGTTGTGGTTTATTATTGTCATTGTAGACCTAGGGCGGGCTTCTGTTGTGGTTTATTATTGTCATTGTATACCTAGGCGATGCTTCTGTTGTGGTTTATTATTGTCATTGTAGACCTAGGTCGGGCTTCTGTTGTGGTTTATTATTGTCATTGTAGATCTAGGCGATGCTTCTGTTGTGGTTTAAAATTGTCATTGTATACCTAGGGCGGGCTTCTGTTGTGGTTTATTATTGTCATTGTAGACCTGGGGCGGTGCTTCTGTTGTTGTTTATTATTGTCTTCGTAGACATAGCGCGGTGTTTCTGATGTGGTTTATTATTGTCAATTTAGATCTAGGTGATGCTTCTGTTGTGGTTTATTATTGTTATTGTAGGTCTAGGCGATGCTTCTGTTATGGTTTATTATTGTCATTGTAGATCTAGGCTGTGCTTTTGTTGTGGTTCATTAATGTCATTGTATTCCTAGGCATTGCTTCTATTGTTGCGGTTTATTATTGCCATTGTATACCTAGGCGGTGTGTTTGTTGTATTGTATACTTAGGCGGGGCATCTGAGGTGTTTTTATTGCCATAATATACCAAGGCGGTGCTTTTGTTGTATTGTATACCAAGGCGGTGCTTCTGTTGTGGTTTATTGTCATCATTGTATACCAAGGCGGGGATTTAATTTATTATTGTTTATTATTGTCAACTAGGCTGTGCTTCTATAACGTTTGTTACTGTAATTTAGTACCTAGATAGTGGTTAATATAGTCATTGTATACCTAGGTGGTGCTTCTGTTGTGGTTTATTATTGTCATTTTATACCTATGTGGTGCCTCTGTTGTCTTTTGTTTTGTCATAGTATGCCCAGGGGGTGCTCATGTTGTGGTTTATTATTGTCATAGTATGCCTAGGCGGTGCTCCTGTTGTGGTGTACAATTGCATTGTATACATAGGGCGGGGCTTCTGTTGTGGTTTATTGTTGTCATTGTATACCTAAGGCGGTGCTCCTGTTTTTGTTTATTTTGACATAGTATACCTAGGCAGTGCTCCTGTTGCGGTTTATTGTCATAGTATGCCTAGGCGGTGTGGCGGTTTATTATTGTCATTGTATACCTAGGGCGGTGCTCCTGTTGTGATTTATTATTTTTATTGTATACCTAGGGCGCTACTCCTGTTGTGATTTATTATTGTCGTTGTATACCTAGGTGGTGTTCCTGTTGTGGTCCATTAGTGTTATGGTATATATAGGGTGGTTCTCCTGTTTTGGTTTATTATTTTTATTGTATACCTAGTGCGGTGCTCCTGTTGTTGTTTATTATTGTCATTGTATGCCTTGGGCGTGCTCCTGTTGTGGTTTATTATTGTCAAAGTATGCCTAGGGCGGTGCTCCTGTTGTGGTTTATTATTGTCAAAGTATGCCTAGGGCGTTGCTCCTGTTGTGGTTTATTTTTGTCATAGTATGCCTAGGGCGGTGCTCCTGTTGTGGTTTATTTTTGTCATAGTATGCCTAGGGCGTTGCTCCTGTTGTGGTTTATTTATGTCATAGTATGCCTAGGGCGGTGCTCCTGTTGTGGTTTATTATTGTCAAAGTATGCCTAGGGCGTTGCTCCTGTTGTGGTTTATTTTTGTCATAGTATGCCTAGGGCGGTGCTCCTGTTGTGGTTTATTTTTGTCATAGTATGCCTAGGGCGGTGCTCCTGTTGTGGTTTATTTTTGTCATAGTATGCCTAGGGCGGTGCTCCTGTTGTAGCTTATTATTGTCATAGTATGCCTAGGGCGGTGTTTCTGTTATGGTTTATTATTGACTTTGTATACATTAGGAAGTGCTCTTGATGTGTTTTTTTTTTTCATAGTACGCCTAGGGTGGTGCTCCTGTTGTGGTTTATTATTGTCATTATATACCGGTGCTTATGTGATGCGTTTGTCATTGCAGCAGGTATGGCCTGATAATGTGTTAATCATACTATTATTATTATTATTGATTACCATTTGACATTTTCCCTTTTTTAGTGGGTTGTGCAGGTGAGATTCTTTCCTTCTGGCTTTCTCATCACGGAAACACGCCTATATAATTTTGACCACCTTGAAGTCCATTTTTATAAAGTAAAACTGGGGTTTACAGAGGTAAACCTTATTTTCACTTCTGCTCTAAAATATAGATTGTTGGTTCTCGTAGTAACCGTCTCTATGAGGCGGTTCTTACGACTACCCACAATCTATATTTTGAGCAGAAATAAGAAAAATATCACAACTTTTCATCTTAAAATTTTCGTCTTTTCGGTGGTTACATTTACAATGTATTTGTATAGGCCTGTATTCGTAATGAATTCTATGATGTCGTTGTTTTATGTCCATACTTCTTTTCTTTTGTTGTCTTGAAAAGAAGGTGTGAGGTAATTGTGTCTATTCTTTCCCTTTCAGTAGGAGCCTCCCTTGTGTAGTGGATAAGCTACTTGCTCAATAAACCAGGGGTCGTGGGTTCGATTACGGGCTTCTCCAGACTTTCGGATGAGTCTTTAAACCGAGAGAAAACACGCCCCTATATAATTTTGACCCCTTTGAACCCCACTGTAGTAAAACTGGGGTTTACAAGGGTAAACATTATCTTTCTTATTTCTGAGCAGAAATAAGAAAAATATCACAAATTCTAATGTTAAAATTTTCGTTTTGTCTGTGGTAAAATTTACAATGCATTTGTAAAGGCGTTGGTTGGACGTAAAACTCAAACCACTTACTCATCCTTCCCTTTTAGTTTACAAGATACGCCGTTCGTGTATCTTTTAATACAGCATAAACTTTCAACAGTTGAGTGATTTTATTTATTCTGGAATGATAGCATGTAACCCGTGCACGTCATGCTAGCGATAGAGTGTCAGCTATAAAAGCCACAATGCAGCAGCTGTGAATATACATTTTCTCTACTGAAATCAACGACAACATCTTCAGGTTAGTAAAAGTTTTTTTTTTGAAATCCTAAAAAAAGGGTAGTTAAAGTTTACGCATCTTTTGGTCATTTTATGCACCCGCCATTCGAAGTAATGGTGGAAAGTCATATAGCGTTACCCCCGTCCGTTCGTCCATCCGTAACTTAAACGCAGTCAATAATTCTTATTTCTGGATGGATTTTGCAGAAATGTTAACCAACACCAGACGATATGTCGCGTGCAAAATCCAGGTCCGTACCATCAAGGTCATACTTAGAGATCATAGGTCGGAAACTTAAACGCAGAAGCTCTTATATCGGGATAGATTTTAAAATTACTCGGCAGGATTCTTGACTGTCTAGAGTTCGCCTTCATGACAGTCTGCCTCGCAAAAAACCAAGGCCTTTACCTCTTGATCTCAAGGGAATATGAGCCCCGCCAAGCGAATTTGGGTCTTCGAGCATTCCGTCATGACAAATTTTAACTGCGCATGCCCAGCCATTCAGAGGGGCCAGGGATATGGCTTTCTGTCTGAAGGTTCCTCTTGATTCGCTGCTTTTATAAGCGAGCAGCGAAGGTTCTGGCGAGACTGCGCGCATGCGCAGGCTCGCCTAAACCTTCGCTGCTCGCATAGGCGATAAGTACCAAAATCGCTTTACGGGGCCCATATTGAGAGGTCAAACGTGACGTGTCCGTCAATAGCTCCCTATGCATTAATACTTGTTTTCAGGCGGGCACATCCATGTCCTATAGACGCATTTCTAGTTTTTTTTTCTCTCCTAGGCTGGGCCCCGCGCCAGCCCGGGGGGTAGAAATATGACGGCTGCCTTCGGGAGTGTGGCACAGTGGTAACACCCCACCGAAAACAGTCCCATTGCCGAGACCACCCGGTGCCTCGAAATAGGTGGCTGCCTTCAACTTGTGGCAATTGGGTAAAAGCCTCTAACATACAGAACAATCGTCCGTTCGACTGATATTATTTTGTGAATAATTTGTTCAAATGCATCTTACCATTTTTTTTTTTTAACAATTCACTACGCGAGATTTATCATTTTAAAATTTTCCTATCTCGTGTTACTACCACGCTGCATTTGTACGTGTATCATCTTTGCTGGTGGGCCGCGCACTGCAAAGAGAACCACATCTGTGTAACATGTGTTTGTATTGTGAATGTGTCACTTCCTCGTGCTCCATCACTCAGCAAATCAATAAAAGATGCATTTTGAATAAGTTATTAGATAAGTAACTTGTCGTTTCATGTTACCTCAAATTTATTTCATATTATTCCAAAGTTAACAGAACCGGATACTTATCACTAAGTTCTGAAGTGAGTTATAATCTAACACAGCTTATTTCTTTCAGTCTATAAAATCATTTGTTCTCTCGGAAACTAATCACCTCTATTTCTTACCATAATCGTGGATCTCGTATTTATCAAAGGATCTCCTGTTTTCAGAGCAAAGCTTTGAAGCAAACGTTATCCTCCCTTGTCTGTAGGGAATAAAATATACAGGACACTTTCCTTCTGTAGTGAATGGGGATGAAATTCCTTGTTGAAACAGGAGCCAGTTGTTTGCCGTGGGTGGCGTCTCGTATGCTGGAAGAAGGGATCCTGATGATTGAGAAAAGCCCAGGGATCTCCAGCTTTTCAACACATCATTTTGGCCCATATTTCAGGCGAGGGGTTTGGGCTAGATCCGGCCTGAATCAATCGGCTCAATCGTGCCAAGCTCTAGAATCGCACAGCTTGTCCTTATCTTCCTTCTTTCTTTTTTACGTATCTTTATGGTACAAACCGGGTGTAATTTTGTTTTATTCCTCTATCTTTGAGTGTTATTTGATGGGCGGCGGCTGATGGATTAATCGGTGGACTTGTACTGGGGAAATTCAGCAGAAACTTCTGTGAGGGAGAGAATATGGGTGGGGATGGGTCCCAACTGTTCCTCATTTTTCTTTGAAATCTGGGTGCATAGTTGGGAATCATAAAACAGAAGTGGAGCGGAAGGACTCTGGTCCTGTCATCGAGTATAATAGCAATGTAGCCTTGGCGTTGGAAATAGGAGATCCATTTCCATTAAACGTCCCCATGTAGGGCTCCAAGGAGGGTGGGGCGCATAGCTATCAAATCATTTATTATCACCATGGGATCCAACACTAGGAAAAGAGCATTTTTAGACTTATCCGATGACGACCCTGAACCGGCTACATTCAATTTCAAAGCAAATGAGAAGCCTCCATGGAGTAGTGGTTACGCTACTCGCCTTGTAAACCAGGGATCGCAGAATCGATCCCGGGCTTCTCCAGACTTTCGGATGAGTCTTTAAACCGAGGTCCCGTCTCCGTATGACCTAAGCTGTTGGTGGGACGTAAAACTCGAACACTCACTCACTCAAAGCAAATGAAAATTTCGCAAGATTTTTAGTGGTTTCGAGCAACGAAGAAAAGGCCGTAACTACACTTTCACCTTTTGTCATTGAAAAACAAATTGAAGCTTTAATTGGAACGCCAAAAAATGTTAAAAAATTCAAAAACGGAACTCTCCTTTTTGAAACTAATCGTAAATCTCAAACGGAAAATCTTCTAAAATTAAACAATTTTTTCAACCTTAACGTCTGTCACGGAGCACAAAACATTAAATTCATGTAAAGGAATACTCCGTGACATAATGCTTAAACATGAATCGGAAGCCAGCATTGTCGACTATTTGAAAGAGCAAGGAGTTACGGCCTGCAAACGATTTAAAATTAAAAAAAGACGGAAATCTAATACACCAACACTCTACTGCTAACTTTCAACACAACTACGTTGCCGAAATCTCTAAAAATCTTCTACAGAATAATACCGGTCGAAATCTACGTGCCCAATCCTCTGCGATGTTTTAATTGTCAGAGGTTTGGGCATCATGAAAATGATGGTACTGTCCCTGATGGATCTGTGTGTGAGAAGTGTGGTGGTACCGATCACCACACTGTCAACTGCAAGAATTCTCCAAAGTGTGTGAAATGCGGAAAAAAATCATCCATCCAAATCAAACGTCTGAAGTTTGGAAAACGGAAAAAGAAATTATGAAAATCAAAGTCACTCAAAACGTCACATATTTGGAAGCGAAGAAAATTCATCAAAATAAACCAGAAACCACATTCGCCAAAGTTGTTCAATCACTTACCAGCAAACCTGAAACCAAAGAAACATCTACTAAATTCAACGAAAAAGATTCTGAAATTAAACCCCATTCTAAAGTTATTACCTCTTCTGTAAAACCCAAAACCACATCGTCACAACCTACTACATCGTCACAACTTACATCTACTCATCATTCAAGAACAGAATCTAGACAAACTTCACAGACCAGTTCACAACCTAACGGCAAACATTCTAGCAGATCTCACTCCCGATCCACGTCGGGGACAGCAGATCAAAAAGAAAAGAACGGTAAAAAAAAGCATAAAGGATTAAACCCAAACAGTAAAGGGGCGTCTGCTGATCCAGTAAAACTGGCTAATCAGTACGGCGCCCTTGAGGACATGGAGTTGGACGTTGATCCCTCCGCGTTCTCAAAGCCTAATAAAAGATAAAGGATTAAATTCCTTGTTTTAATCTTCTCTCCATTCAATCATGGATAAGAAGACAATAATTCAATGGAATTGTCGAGGACTGAAAGCCAATTTTAACGAACTTTTAATTTTAACTACACTTTTTTCTCCTAATGTCAATTGTCTCCAAGAAACTTTTTTGAAAACTACAGATAATATTAATTTCAAAGGTTACAGTATGTACAATCATATCACAACGGATAATCAGAAGGCATCAGGAGGTACATCAATCCTGGTAAAATCTGACGTTCCTCATAGGAAAATAGATGTAAACACTAATTTACAAGCTGTTGCTGTAAACGTCACTTTATCCAAATCCATAACGATTTGTTCTGTCTACCTTCCACCACACTATAATTTTTCTAAACAAGAATTAGAAAATTTAACAAATCAATTACCTAGTCCTTATATATTATGAGATTTTAATAGTCACAGCAAATTATGGGGTTGCTCGGATACAAATGACAAAGGAGAAATCATAGAAAATTTTATTGCTGAAAATGATTTATGTTTATTTAACGATAAACAACCAACATATCTTCATTCTCCCACAAGCAATTATTTTGCTTTAGATCTTTCAATTTGCTCTCCAAATATTTATCTAGATTTTGATTGGTCTGTTGTGGACGATCTCCATGGGAGCGATCATTTTCCGATAGTAATTGAAGAAATTGCATCGACCCATGAGGATCGTCAGCCCAGATGGAATTTGAGTAAAGCAAATTGGGAAAATTTTAATCAATTATGTGATCAAAAACTCGACCCTAAAAGACCCAAAAAGAAACAGACCTTGGTTAAATGACGAAGTTAAAACTTCAATCAATAAAAGAAAATCTGCATTACGAAAATTCAATAAACAACCAACTAAAGAAAATCTTATCCATGCCAAACATATGCGAGCTAAAGCTCGCAAAACAATAAAATCGGCCAAAAAAGCATCTTGGCAGCAATACGTCTCCAAACTGAATACCAGAACACCAACTAAGAAAATATGGGACATGATTAGAAAAATTAGTGGCAAAAACAAATCAAATAAACATGTCCATATCAAATCGAACGGAAATATGTGTTCAACGGCTAAAGACATTTCCAATGCCTTGGGGGGGGGGGGGGGGGAATTTTCAGAAAAACTCCTCTAGCTTAAATTATTCAGAAAATTTCCAAAATATTAAGCCCCGCGCCTGCCCGGGGGGTAGAAATATGGCGGCTGCCTTCGGGAGTGTGGCAGAGTGGTAAGACCCCACCGAAAACAGTCCCAATGCCGAGACCACCCGGTGCCTCGAAATAGGTGGCTGCCTTCAGCTTCTGTGGCAGTTGGGTAAAAGCGTCCAACATACAGAACAATCGTCCGTTCGACAGGTATTATTTTGTAATTCAATTTATTCAAATGCTTCTTACCAATTTTTTTTCTTCAATTCACTACGCGAGATCTATCCTTTTAAACCTTTCCTATCTCATGTTACTACCACGCTGCATTTGTACGTGTATCATCATTGCTGGTGGGTCGCGCACCACAAAGAAGAAACCTCATCTGTATATGTTTTTACTTTGTATGTGTCACTTTTTCATGCTCCATCACTCTGCACATCAATGAAAGATGCATTTTAAATAAGTTATTAGATAAGTAACTTGTCGTTTCATGTTACCTCAAATTTATTTCATGTTATTCCAATGTTAACAGAATCAGATACTTATCACTAAATTCTGAAGTGTACGTTATCATCTAACACAGCTTATTTCTTCATCAGTCTATAAAATCGTTTGTACTCTCGGAAACTTATCACCTCAATAATTTCTTACCATAATCGTGGATCTCGTATTTAGCAAAGGATCTCCTGTTTTCAGAGCCAAGCTTTTATTTAAGCAAACGTTTTCGGCCTCCCTTGTCTGTAGGGAATAAAATATACAGGTCACTTTCCTTCTGTAGTGAATGGGGATGAAATTCCTTGTTGAAACAGGAGCCACTTGTTTGCCGTGAGTGGCGTCTCGTATGCTGGAAGAAGGGATCCTGATGATTGAGAAAAGCCCAGGGATCTCCAGCTTTTCAACACATCATTTTGGCCCATATTTCAGATAGAGGGGTTTGGGCTAGATCCGGCCTGAATCAATCGGCTCAATCGTGCCAAGCTCTAGAATCGCACAGCTTGTCCTTATCTTCCTTCTTTCTTTTTTACGTATCTTTATGGTACAAACCGGGTGTAATTTTGTCTTATTCCTCTATCTTTGAGTGTTATTTGATGGGCGGCGGCTGATGGATCAATCGGTGGGCTTGTACTGGGGAAATTCAGCAGAAGCTTCTGTGAGGGAGAGAATATGGGTGGGGATGGGTCCCAACTGTTCCTCATTTTTCTTTGAAATCTGGGTGCATAGTTGGGAATCATAAAACAGAAGTGGAGCGGAAGGACTCTGGTCCTGTCATCGAGTATAATAGCAATGTAGCCTTGGCGTTGGAAATAGGAGATCCATTTCCATTAAACGTCCCCTTGTAGGGCTCCAAGGAGGGTGGGGCGCATAGCTATCTAATCATTTATTATCAACATGGGATCCAACACTAGGAAAAGAGCATTTTTAGATTTATCCGATGACGACCCGGAACCGACTTTCAATTTCAAAGCAAATGACAATTTCGCTCGATTTTTAGTGATTTCGAGCAAGGAAGATAAAGCCGTTTCATCTCTTTCTCCATTCGTAATTGAAAAACAAATAGAAGCATTAATTGGAACTCCGAAAAACGTCAAAAAACTAAAAAATGGGACACTTTTGATAGAAACTAACCGAAAAACACAAACTGAAAACCTCCTAAAATTAAACAAATTTTTTAATATGAACGTCTGTCACGGAACATAAAACGCTCAACTCTTGTAAAGGAATTCGTGACAGAATGCTAAAACACGAATCAGAAGCCAGCATAATAGATTATTTAAAAGAACAAGGTGTAACGGCATGCAAAAGATTTAAAGTAAAAAAGACGGAAATCTCATTGATACCTCTACTCACTTTCAACTCTACTTCCTTGCCGAAATCGCTGAAGATCTTCTACAGAATAATACCGGTCGAAATCTACGTGCCCAATCCTCTGCGTTGTTTCAGTTGTCAGAGGTTTTGGCACCACGAAAATGATAGTACTGTCCCTGACGGGTCTATTTGTGAGAAGTGTGGTTCCGACCACCACACTACAAACTGCAAGAATTCTCCAAAATGTGTGAACTGCGGAAAAGATCATTTGTCTAAATCCAATGTCTGTGAAGTTTGGAAAACAGAAAAAGAAATCATGAAAATCAAAGTTACACAAAACGTCATCTATTTGGAAGCAAAGAAAATACAACAAAACAAACCAGAAAACACATTCGCAAAAGTTGTTCAATCCCTTGCCAGCAAACCTGAAACAAAAGAAACATCCACACAATTTAATGAAAAAGATTTTGAAATTAAACCCCATTCTAAAGTAATTACCTCTACTGTTAAACCAAAACCCACATCACAACCTACTACATCGTCACAGCCTACATCTACTCATCATTCAAGAACAGAATCTAGACAAACTTCACAGACCAGTTCACAACCTAACAGCAAACATTCGAGCAGATCTCACTCCCGATCCACGTCAGCGACAGCGGATCAAAAAGAAAAGAACGGCAAAGAAAAGCATAAAGGATCAAACCCGAACAGTAAAGGGGCGTCGGCTGATCCAGTAAAACTGGCTAATCAGTACGTCGCCCTTGAGGACATGGAGTTGGACGTTGATCCCTCCACGTTCTCAAAGTCTAATAAAAGATAAAGGATTAAATTCCTTGTTTTAATCTTCTCTCCATTCAACCATGGATAAGTCAATAATTCAATGGAATTGTCGAGGACTGAAAGCCAATTTTAACGAACTTCTAATTTTAACTACACTTTTTTCTCCTAATGTCATTTGTCTCCAAGAAACTTTTTTGAAAACTACAGATAATATTAATTTCAAAGGTTACATTATGTACAATCATATCACAACGGATAATCAGAAGGCATCAGGAGGTACATCAATCCTGGTAAAATCTGACGTTCCTCATAGGAAAATAGATGTAAACACTAATTTACAAGCTGTTGCTGTAAACGTCACTTTATCCAAATCCATAACGATTTGTTCTGTTTACCTTCCACCTCACTATAATTTTTCTAAGCAAGAATTAGAAAATTTAACAAATCAATTACCTAGTCCTTATATATTATTAGGAGATTTTAATAGTCACAGCAAATTATGGGGTTGCTCGGATACAAATGACAAAGGAGAAATCATAGAAAATTTTATTGCTGAAAATGATTTATGTTTATTTAACGATAAACAACCAACATATCTTCATTCTCCCACAAGAAATTATTTTGCTTTAGATCTTTCAATTTGCTCTCCAAATATTTATCTAGATTTTGATTGGTCTGTTGTGGACGATCTCCATGAGAGCGATCATTTTCCGATAGTAATTGAAGAAATTGCATCGACCCATGAGGATCGTCACCCCAGATGGAATTTGAGTAAAGCAAATTGGGAAAATTTTAATCAATTATGTGATGAAAAACTCGACCCTGAACTTTTTAAAACTGCAAGTGATATACAAGATTTTACTGATGAATTGATTGATATTGCTGAAAAATGTATTCCTAAATCCTCGACTTTCAAAAAGAAACAGACCTTGGTTTAATGATGAAGTTAAAACTTCAATCAATAAAAGAAAATCTGCATTACGAAAATTCAATAAACAACCAACAAAAGAAAATCTTATCCATGCCAAACATATGCGAGCTAAAGCTCGCAAAACAATAAAATCGGCCAAAAAAGCATCTTGGCAGCAATACGTCTCCAAACTGAATACCAGAACACCTACGAAGCAAATATGGGACATGATTAGAAAAATTAGTGGCAAAACAAATCGAATAAACCTGTCCATATCAAATCGAACGGAAATATATGTTCAACGGCTAAAGACATTTCCAATGCCTTGGGGGAAAATTTTCAGAAAAACTCCTCTAGCTCAAATTATTCAGAAAGTTTCCAAAATATTAAACAAGAACAAGAGAAAAAGAATTTAAATTTTTCCTCATTAAATCATGAAAAATATAATTTGCCTTTCACTACTAAAGAATTATTAGATGCTCTCCATAAATCTCATGATACTGCTGTTGGTCCTGACGACATACACTATCAAATTTTGAAACATTTATCCAACAAGGCATTGGAAACATTATTAAATATTTTGAATGATATTTGGATCACTGGAAAGTTTCCTGAACACTGGAGAAAAGCTACCATTATTCCTATTCCGAAACCTAATAAAGATCATACTGAAGCCACTAATTACAGACCTATTGCTTTGACAAGTTGCTTATGTAAAACAATGGAGAGAATGATTAATGATAGGCTGGTTTGGTTCTTAGAATCAAATCGGCTTATCACTAAATTTCAAGCTGGTTTTAGAAAAAACAGCTCTACTAATGATCATTTGATTCGCTTAGAATCATTTATACGTGATGCCTTTATCAAAAAAGAACATGTCGTAGCTGTATTCTTTGACCTAGAAAAGGCCTATGATACGACTTGGAAATATGGCATCATGAAAGATTTACACAACTTGGGCCTTAAAGGCCGATTGCCACTTTTTGTTAAAAAATTTTTGTCCGATCGAACATTTAATGTTCGCATAGGAAATACATTATCGGACACATTTGATCAAGAACAAGGTGTACCACAAGGTAGTATTTTATCACCAACCTTGTTCAGCATAAAAATTAATAATATAGTTAAATGTGTAAAAGACCCAGATTGTTCGCTTTTTGTTGACGATTTTGGAATTTTTTTATCGTTCCAAAAATATGGAAACCATTGAATTTAAACTCCAAAGGTGTTTAAATAATATAGAAACGTGGGCGACAGAAAATGGTTTTAAATTTTCTAAAACAAAAACTCAGTGTGTTCATTTCTGCCAAATACGAAAGTTGCATTTAGATCCTGTACTGACTATATACGGCAGTCCAATTCCAGTCGTCACTGAGGCGAAGTTTTTGGGTCTTTTATTCGATAACAAATTGTCTTTTATTCCTCATATCAAAGCTTTGAAAGCTAAATGTTTAAAAGCTCTTGATATTTTAAAAGTCCTGTCCAGTTCCGACTGGGGAGGAGATCGCACTGTTCTTTTAAATCTTTATAGATCGTTAATTCGTTCCAAATTGGACTATGGTTCCATAGTCTATGGATCTGCTAGGAAATCTTATTTAAAATCTTTGGATACTATACATCATCAAGGTTTACGCACTAGGTGCATTTCGCACTTCACCCGTTGATAGTCTCTATGCTGAATCTAATGAACCATCACTTTGTTAGAAGAGAAAAATTGTCTCTTCAATATACTACCAAATTAGCTGCAAATCCACGCAATTCAGCATATGAATGTGTTTTTAACCCTAATTATGAAAGATTTTACGAAAATAAACCCTCCGCAATTAAACCTCTCGGCCTAAGAATACGACCTTTACTTAAAGAAGCCAATATTAATGTCCAAATTATTCAATCATTTTCATTTCCATCTAAAGAACCATGGACATTAACTAATCCAAAGATAGTATTAGATTTACATAGAAATAAGAAATCTGAAGTTGATTCACATATTTTTAAAAATGAATTTTTAGAAATTAAATCACATTTTAAACATCACATTTCCATTTACACTGACGGTTCGAAACAAGATGAGAAAGTTGCTTGTTCTGTCATTAGTTCGAATTTCACTGATAGCATTAGACTACCCGATAATAGCTCTATTTTTACCGCTGAAGCAAAAGCAATTGATATCGCACTCTATCACATTCGAGATCAACCTGAAAGACATTTTATCATTTATTCCGATTCCCTTTCTGTACTAAAAGCTCTGAAAGATCAACCGCACAGAAACCCCTTGATTCAACAAATTTTAAGAAAATATCACTATCTGTCCGTTTCAAAGGAGATCATATTCTGCTGGCTTCCCAGTCATGTAAATATCCGTGGTAATGAGTTAGCTGATTTGGAAGCCAAATCAGCATTATCGTTAACTATTACCAATTTAAAAATTCCTTCTTCAGATTTAAAATCGAACATAAACCTATATATAAAAAACAAATGCCAATCGATTTGGGAAAAAGAAACTAATAATAAATTAAATAAAATTCAACCAAATTTTCATACCAAATGTACTTTTTCGAATTATAATAGGAAAGACCAGACTAAACTCACAAGATGCCGTATTGGACACACACGACTCACTCATTCCTACATATTAAAAAACGAACAAGCATCTTTCTGTATATCTTGTAACGAACAGTTTACAGTTGAACACTTTCTCATTTCATGTGTAGAATTTCATCATATACGCTCAAAATATTTTAATGTTACAACAATGAAAGATCTTTTTAATGACATACCATCTTACCAATTAATTAATTTTCTTAAAGAAATCGGACTTTTTAACAAACTGTAATCATTAATATTTTAACTTTTAAACTTCAATAACAATTTTATATCTAATATCTAATTATTTTTAGTAGCTATATGCCCTATTAGGGTTGAGCGTCTTTAAACAAAATATCCATCCATCCATCCATCCTGTCCAGTTCCGACTGGGGAGGAGATAGCACTGTCCTTTTAAATCTTTATAGGTCTTTAATTCGTTCCAAATTGGACTATGGTTCCATAGTCTATGGATCTGCTAGGAAATCTTATTTAAAATCTTTGGATACTATACATCAAGGTTTACGTCTAGCACTAGGTGCCTTTCGCACCTCACCTGTTGAAAGTCTTTATGCTGAATCGAATGAACCATCACTGTATGTTAGAAGGGAGAAATTCTCTTCAATATGCTACAAAATTGGCCGCCAATCCACGAAATTCAGCATATGACATTGTTTTTAATCCTAATTACGAACGATTCTACAACAACAAACCATCGGCTATTAAACCGCTTGGCCTAAGAATCAAGCCATTATTTATGGAGGCCAATATTAATATTAATAATATTCAATCTTTTACGTTACCATCAAAAGAGCCATGGACGTTAAGTGCTCCAAAGATTATTTTAGATTTAAATAAAAATAAGAAAACAGAAGTAGAATCTCAGATTTTTAAATGAATTTTTAGAAATCAAATCCAATTTTTAAGTCACATTTCCATTTACACTGACGGTTCGAAACAAGATGAGAAAGTTGTTTGTTCTGTCATTAGTCCGAATTTTACTGACAGCTTTAGATTACCTGATAATAGCTCTATTTTTACCGCTGAAGCGAAAGCAATTGATATAGCACTCTATCATATACGAGATCAATCCGAAAAACAATTTATCATTTATTCTGATTCCCTTTCTGTATTAAAAGCTCTGAAAGACCAACAGCACAGGAACCCCTTGATTCAACAAATTTGAAGAAAAATATCATTACCTTTCTGTCTACAAGGAGATTATATTCTGCTGGCTTCCAAGTCATGTTAATATTCGTGGAAATGAATTGGCTGACTTGGAAGCCAAGTCGGCATTATCGTTAACTGTTACAAATTTAAAAATTCCTTTCTCTGATTTCAAATCAAACATCAATACATATATAAAGAAAAAATGTCCATCTATTTGGGACAATGAAACTTTTAATAAATTAAATAAAATTCAACCTAATTTTGACAGTAAATGCCCATTTTTGAACTATAGCCGAAAAGATCAGACAAAAATTACGAGATGCCGTATTGGACACACACGACTCACACATTCCTACATTTTAAAAAACGAAGCACCTTTCTGTATATCTTGTAACAAACCGTTCACTTTTAAACACTTTCTCATCTCATGTATTGCATTTAATCATATACGTTCAAAATATTTTAACATTACTACAACGAAAGATCTTTTTAATAATGTTCCTTTTTACCAATTAATCAATTTTCTTAAAGAAATCGGTCTTTTTAACAAACTGTAATTATTAAAATTTTAATTGTTTAATCTTGCACAATTTTATATATAATATATAACTGTTTTAGACGCTATATGCCCTATTAGGGTTGAGCGTCTTTAAATAAAACATCCATCCATCCATCCACGCAGAGTTGATACCGACCGCACATTAGTACTGGTAATCCATCTGAGACTGCCCAGGAAAAATGCTGCGAGTCGGTCCGTCCATGCTTATAAATTTTATTGGTTTCATTGGGCGGCAGGGATTGAGAGGTCATTTCATCTCTATGTCGGGTAAAAGTCCCACAAAACTGGAAGCAAGGTCTCCAAAATGACCTTTATAGTGTTGACGGGGGTGTTAAACCTCGAATCGAATCAAACAAAAATCAATCATGTTTTAGAACGATGAGTAGTCTCTGGGGTAGTATTAAAGGGAGAGTTCAGTTGTCATTAATATAAAATATTAAATATTATTTACCTAACTAGCTATAATAGCACATTATATTTGTCGGGCAGAACAAATACTGACAATTTGCTGATCAAAAACCATCTAATCCGGCGTTACCTACAATTTCGTAGAGCGTGTCTGTTTCTTCGGCAATATTTTTTTACTGAATAGCAGTATTATAATACAATGTCATTTTCAGAGGCATTTGTATTCACCAGTTCATAGATTTTAGTAAATTTGAAAAGTACGAAGCTTTCTGGTGCGAATGCTCATTTGTGGTATGGCCGAACCTATACAACAATAATCTCGCGAAGTGTTTGACAAATTCAGGAAAGTTTATGCATCAACTAAGATTTGGCAGTTACAAGAATGTATGTAGATCCGGATAGGCTACTTTTCATAGTTGATTAACATGTTTGTATATTTCAAATAAACTTTTGTTTCTACTCGCCGTGTCTCCTCGAGCGAGAAATGGCGGCGAATCTATCAAAGGACCACAATTCGGCGTGAAACGAACACTTATGCGGTGTTGCGACCACTCATTCGGCGTTACGATTGGACGCGGTGTTGACGTTGTGCAATGTCATAACATTGCAAACCTCGATTTCACGTTGCCTTAGCGACGTGTGCCTACTGTTTCGCATATCCTGTACAAAATTAAATGAACTTTATGTTCAGTGAGTTTACTTATGAAGTTAGAGGGCTGTGTTAAACAACCGTAACCCCTATAGTATCGACTAGGCCTGTGTACCGGAACACCGGCATGCCTTGAAGTTCAGACGCACAACACGCGGCGTCTGGTTAGAATCTCCACTGTTTGCCTAAAATAGTTGTTTAACATTAAACGGGAATGGAAACACGTTGAAGGGAAATTCATGCAAAAGTGTTTCTACCATGTCAATAGGAGTCAACTGGTAATGAAAATAATTTGCTCCCCAGGAGCAACGTCTTTTAAGAGTAGACCACTTTTTCAGTGGGACGGGACTAAAAATGGCATAGAACGGTGTTCCAGTTCTCGGACGTCCCTATTCGGCACCATTTTCCCCCAAGTACAATGCTCTTATAGAAACAATATAATAACCATTGTTTGTTTTGTAGTCTAACGGCCCAATCAGCACTGGTCATTTTTTCAGCCGTTCACTTTACCTATCCACACTTTTGCTGAGCAGACTTTTACGCAAGCCGTTTCATTCTTAAAAAAAAAAAAAGAACACTGCCCTTCTTGAATCGGTGAAAGACTAGCCATTAACACAGGTCAAATCTGCACAAAAGAACGTTGCCGAGCCCATGGCAGCAGCTATCGAATCTGCGGCGTCCTGATCACCAGTCAGACGCGCATCCGACAGAGCTACCGAGGAAGGCACAATAAACAAGTGGCTGTTAAAACGGCGTATGTGCATGTGCACTTTTAGAGCCACTTGGCCATATAGTCGGTACTTCAGTACTTTATATACACGACTGTTTCTTTTAGAAACTGATTGATAACTGGTGTTTACCTAAACGCATAATTCGTAGAAATTCTCATAACGTGGCTAAAATACTTTCTGAACTTTTTCTTCCAGAATGAATTCCTTCCTTGGTCTTCTCGCGCTGGCATTACCACAACTGGTTTCCGCCTTATTCTCCTCCAGCTTCAGCTCCGCATCACTTGCTCATAGTAAGTACACATACACTACTGTCTCGGTTGGTAGTTTTCTCTGGGCACTAGTTTCCTCTACAAAGTATGAAATGTCATCAATAGTCTCCGAAAGTATGTAACCCAGCAGGCACATTACGTAATTGTAACGTCAAATTAAGTTCGGTACATACCTTGATTTAACTTTAGAGACGTTTGCCAGCTGAGAACCGAACTAAGTTTGAATAATTATCGTCGACCATATTTTAAAGCTAACATTGATATTCGCGTCACTATCGCAGGCCAGTGGATTTAAACAGCAAAAGTATACTTTGTAAGCAACTCGGCTTCCGTTTATTAATAGTCATAATGTCCTATTTTAGTTATATTGCGATGAAAGCTTTAAGCTTATTGAATCTCTCGAACACGCATTCCGGGTGTCTTAACGCGCGCGTGAGGCAGTGGCTTTTACACCACTACTACCCATTTACACCTGGGTAGACTGGGGCAGCAAGTCTATTCTAGACTCCATACTTTTCAGTCTATAAAGCACAGTATCTTCTGGCTCATCAGCAAACTGTCTAAACCAGATCAGGTAGAATATAACGCATCTGGTCAAGTTTTACACTGCTAGCTAATAATTTGTAGTCAACCCTCTTTATCCCGACATTAGTTATAACAGCATTTCACTGGAATTTTTAGCTAAAGGCTTGACCTCTTTTCCGTGCGACGTGACTTTTCTCGGATTGGAAATGCCCAAATCAAATACGTATCCATAAAAGCTTGTAATTTAATGCTCCAAGAAACCAATGTCTAGATATTTGTTGCCTCCCAGAGGCAATTCTAACATTGTCTATAACATTCATTTCTTGAGTAGTGAAAACAAACCTTGTATAGCCACACTCCTGACTGATTCTTTAACGGCAATTTCATAACTGCAAAATAGTATAACAAATACTGTTATAACGCGGGTCCTCTGTATACTTTTAACAAAGGTTGAGTCAAGAATCCCCTCAGGAGAACTTATAACCCCATGTCTTGATATTAACCTATGAACCAGTTTTCTGGGCCTGAAGTGAGTTTTTGAGGGACGCTCATTTCGTAGTTTTGCTTGATGTAGACTCTGACAATAGGTCATTAAACGATGGAAACACTCGTTAAGCCCATTTGTGTACACAAAGGGGGTTTACAAAGACATTATCTGTAATTTTATAAAATTTGTGGGTGCTAAGCTGTTCTACACAGCGTCCTCGAACTAAATTCGGAGCAGAGAAAAATAAGTGAAGATGCAATTATGGAAAAGATCACAACTCTACCATAACTATCGGTAATCTTAAAAATGCTAGTTCTGTATGGCCAGCAAGAAGCCAACCAGGATCTATGCCCCGCATGCATTTGACCAAAAGTTGCTTCAAGCTATATAAACGTAACATAAGCAGATAAGCAGACTAAACTCCCTTCAGAAAATCTGAATCATCGATTTTTTCGTTTCTCACTTAATACTCATTTTAGCCCATACATCACTATGGAAAAGTTTTAGACCTCGCCCTCCGCCGATTTCTCCAGCAAGTCGTATGCCTTTGCGACAGCCTGGAAAGACTGTGATTATTTGGAGAAAATTGCAAAATCTAAATTTCGTTCAGACTAAGACATTCTGACAGGTTCGACACACCCTTTTAAACCATATATAGAAGTGGCCACTGCTCTTGTAAATTACAAGGGCGCAAATGTTTTATTTGCACGATCTATCCATGGAAAACCATTAGCCGTGACACCACATATGATATCGGTATAATTCTTTTTGATCAGTGTTGTCAGCGCATCGGACTAGTGGCTCCCCGTATCTAGTGAGCCTCTATCTAGCAATTCGAATATGTGTCGCAATTGCATATCTATTTATAATGTGCATCACATGGATTTGAATATTTATTATTTTACCTGACAATCGTCAAATGGACTTAGTCTGTGCTCACATTTCTTTGTTTTGCAATTTTCTTCAAATAATCACAGCCTTTCCTGACTGTCGCAGAGGCATACGACTTGCTGGAGAGGTCGGCGGAGGGTCAGGTCCAAAACTTTCCCATAGTGATGTATGGGCTAAAATGAGTATTAAAAGGAAGAAACGAAAAACTCGATGATTCAGATTTTCTGAACGGAGTTTAGTTTAGTCTGCACTAAGCATGCATGCTTGAAGACCCCATGTTTGCTTGACGCGCCCGTATGTACAACACATTCAAAGTTAAGTTTTCGTTGATACATTGTCCCGGTCAGCACTCAACGTATTAATGTTGCTTTTTAGCTCACCGTCACGTAGTGACGAGGTGAGCTTTTGGGATCACTTTGTGTCCGTCGTCCGTCGTCCGTGCGTGCGTGCGTGCGTGCGTGCGTCCGTCCGTCCGTCCGTAAACTTTTTCTTCAAACGACATCTCCTCCTAAACCACTGAGCGGATTTTGACCAAACTTCACAGGAATGATCCTTAGGTGGTCCCCTTTCAAAGTTGTTCAAATGGTTCCGGTCCGTTGCACATATGGGTCACAGGAGCCAAAAATAGTTTTCACCGAAAACTTAAAAAATCTTCTTCTCTGAAACTGCAAGGCCCAGGTCTTTGATATTTGGTATGAAGCTTCATCTAGTGGACCCCTACCAAGATTGTTCAAATTATAGTGCTGGGGCCAAAAATGCCCCCGCCCAGGGGCCCTTTGGTTTTACATAGGCTTATATAGGGAAAATCTTTAAAAATCTTCTTCTCTGAAACCGCAAGGCCCAGGTCTTTGATATTTGGTATGAAGCTTCATCTAGTGGACCCCTACCAAGATTGTTCAAATTATAGTGCTGGGGCCAAAAATGCCCCCGCCCCGAGGCCCTTTGGTTTTACATGGGCTTATATATGGAAAATCTTTAAAAATCTTCTTCTCTGAAACTGCAAGGCCCAGGTCTTTGATATTTGGTATGAATCTTCATCCGGTGGACCCCTACCAAGATTTTCAAATTATAGTGCTGGGGCCAAAGATGCCCCCGCCCCGGGGCCCTTTGGTTTTACATAGGCTTATATAGGGAAAATCTTTAAAAATCTTCTTCTCTGAAACCGCAAGGCCCAGGTCTTTGATATTTGGTATGAAGCTTCATCTAGTGGACCCCTACCAAGATTGTTCAAATTATAGTGCTGGGGCCAAAAATGCCCCCGCCCAGGGGCCCTTTGGTTTTACATGGGCTTATATAGGGAAAATCTTTAAAAATCTTCTTCTCTGAAACTGCAAGGCCCAGGTCTTTGATATTTGGTATGAATCTTTATCTTGTGGACCCCTACCAAGATTGTTAAAATTATAGTGCTGGGGCCAAAGATGCCCCCGCCCCGGGGCCCTTTGGTTTTACATAGGCTTATATAGGGAAAATCTTTAAAAATCTTCTTCTCTGAAACCGCAAGGCCCAGGTCTTTGATATTTGGTATGAAGCTTCATCTAGTGGACCCCTACCAAGATTGTTCAAATTATAGTGCTGGGGCCAAAAATGCCCCCGCCCCGAGGCCCTTTGGTTTTACATGGGCTTATATATGGAAAATCTTTAAAAATCTTCTTCTCTGAAACTGCAAGGCCCAGGTCTTTGATATTTGGTATGAATCTTCATCCGGTGGACCCCTACCAAGATTGTTCAAATTATATTGCTGGGGCCAAAAATGCCCCCGCCCCATGGCCCTTTGGTTTTACATGGGCTTATATAGGGAAAATCTTTAAAAATCTTCTTCTCTGCAACTGCAAGGCCCAGGTCTTTGATATTTGGTATGAATCTTCATCTTATGGACCCCTACCAAGATTGTTCAAATTATAGTGCTGGGGCCAAAAATGCCCCCGCCCCGGGGCCCTTTGGTTTTACATTGGCTTATATAGGGAAAACCTTTAAAAATCTTCTTCTATGAAACCGCAAGGCCCAGGTCTTTGATATTTGGTATGAAGCTTCATCTAGTGGACCCCTACCAAGATTGTTCAAATTATAGTGCTGGGGCCAAAAATGCCCCCGCCCCAGGGCCCTTTGGTTTTACATGGGCTTATATTGGGAAAATCTTTAAAAAATCTTCTTCTCTGAAACTGCAGGGCCCAGGTCTTTGCTATTTGGTATGAAGCTTCATCTAGTGGACCCCTACCAAGACTGTTCAAATTATAGTGCTGGGGCCAAAAATGCCCCCGCCCCGGGACCCTTTGGTTTTACATAGGCTTATATAGAGAAAATCTTTAAAAATCTTCTTTTCTGAAACTGCAAGGCCCAGGTCTTTGATATTTGGTATGAAGTTTCATCTTGTGGCCCTCTATCAAGATTGTTCAAATTATAGCCCTGAGGCCAAAATTGCCCCCGCTCCTGGGCCCTTTGGTTTTTCATAGACTTATATAGGGAAAATCTTGAAAAATCTTCTACTCTGAAACCACAAGGCCTAGGTCTTTGACATTTGGTATGAAGCTTCAGCTAGTGGACCTCTACCAAGATTGTTCAAATTATAGCCCTTGGGCCACAATGCCCCCGCCCCAGGGCCCTTTGGTTTTACATAGACTTATAATAGAGATAATCTTTGAAAATCTTCTTCTCTGAAACAACAAGGCCCAGGACTTTGATATTTTGTTGTGTAGCTTCATCTAGTGGACCTTTGCCAACATTGTTCAAATTATAGTCTTTTGTTGATATTTGGTATGAAGCTTCACCTTTTTAGACCTCCCTCAACATTATGCACATTATAACCCTGGGGTCAATAATGCCCCCCCCCCCCCCCCCCCCCGGGGCCCACTTGTTACTCTATGGATCAGGTGAGCGATCCAGGGCCATCATGGTCCTCTTGTTTATATTTAATGTCACTTCTGCCCCTCGCCCCTGTCGAGCAGATATTTTTACTCGGGCATCTGTGTAACACAATTGTCTCGGTTCTCTTAAATTGAAAACCGTACAAGCTGTTGTCACGCCTCTAAATATTAACATTAGACTACTGCAGAGCGCAAGAACTCTCGCAAAGTATAGATTTAGTTATCTCCCTTGCAAGTTTGTCAGTCACAAATCGTGTACGTATGGGCAAATCGTGTCCGGTCAATAACCTTCTCATTTTTAAATGGATTTTGAAATTACTTGGCAGAAATGTTAAACATGACTACTGTGTCGCGCGCATGTCCCATGTCGGTACCTCGAAAGTCGAAGTCGTACTAAGATGTCAAAGGTCGAAATAAGCGAGTTTTAATGTTCGATCAATAACTTTCTTAAACCTGGATTGTGAAATAAGAAATAACTTGGCAGTTTTATTAACCATGAAACGATGTGTTCCGCAAGTCCCGGTTCGGTATTCACAGGTCAAAGGTTAAAAAAAGTTAATCGTGTCCAGTCAATAACAATGATTCTGGATGACTTTTTAAAGTAACCTTGCAGAAATGTTCACAATCATTAGACGATTCGTCTTGTGCAAGACGAAACTCAACTTTTAGGGTCTTGGAGGTCAAAGGTAAGAAAGGGCCTTTCGTGTACGGTCATTAACTTTAATTTCGATGATTTTTTATGCCCCGCCATTCAAAGAATGGTGGAAAGGGAATATAGCCTCGCCCCTGTCCGTCCGTGCGTCCGAAACGTAAACGCGGTCAATAACTTCCTTATTTCTTGATCGATTTTAAAATTACTCCGCGGAAATGTTAACCATCATGAGACGTGTCCCGTGCAAACTCGGGTCCGTACCTCTAAGGTCATACTTAGAGGTCAAAAAAGGGTCCGAAACTTAAACGCAGTCAATAACTTTCTTATTTCTGGATGGATTTTGAAATTACTTTGTAAAAATGTTACACATCCCGAGTCTGTGTCGCGTGCAAAACCCAGGTCCGTACCTCCAAGGTCGTACTTGGAGGTCAAAGATCGAAATAAGGGTCTGAAACTTAAACGCAGCGACTTATTTAGATATTTCTGAATGGATTTTGAAATTTTGAAATCATAACCATCATGAGACGATGTGTTGCGTGCAAACCCAGATCCGTACCTCCAAAGTCATATTTAGAGGTCAGGTGGCAAAAAAAGGGTCCAAAACTTAAACACTGTCAATAACTTTCTATGGATAAAATACGAGTGTTCGAGTTTTACGTCCCAACAGCTAAGGTCAAACGGAGACGGGACCTGTTTCCAGACTCATCAGAAAGTCTGGAGAAGCCCGGGATCGATCCTGGAATCCCTGGTTTACAAGGCGAGTAGCGTAACCACTACACCACGGAGGCTTCCATATGGATGAATACGAACATATTATCAGGCGGGGCCATCAGTGTCCTATGGACGCATTTCTAGTTTAAAGTTACTTTGCAGAAATGTTCACAATCATTAGATATGTTGCACAAAACACCCAGGTCAATACCTCCAATGTCTAGATCATACGTAGAGGACGAAGGGGAGGGGCATACATTTGTTTTTATAGAAACAAATTTTACCAACTAATGAAGGCCCCGCCCATCGGGGCTTGAAGAAATATATGGGCTGCATGATGCATCCACGCAAAGCTGAATCCGTCCCGCACAGCCCCGCGCCTGCCCGGGGGTTAGAAATATGGCGGCTGCCTTCGGGAGTGTGGCAGTGGTAAGACCCCACCGAAAACAGTCCCATTGCCGAGACCACCCGGTGCCTCGAAATAGGTGGCTGCCTTCAGCTTCTGTGGCAGTTGGGTAAAAGCCTCCAACATACAGAACAATCGTCCGTTCGACCGGTATTATTTTGTATTTCAATTTATTCAAATGCATCTTACAAAGTTTTTTTACAATTCACTACGCGAGATCTATCCTTTTAAACTTTTCCTATCTCATGTTACTACCACGCTGCATTTGTACGTGTATCATCATTGTTGGTGGGTCGCGCACCACAAAGAAGAAAACCTCATCTGTATATGTTTGTACTGTGTATGTGTCACTTTTTCATGCTCCATCACTCTGCACATCAATGAAAGATGCATTTTAAATAAGTTATTAGATAAGTAACTTGTCGTTTCATGTTACATCAAATTTATTTCATGTTATTCCAAAGTTAACAGAATCGGATACTTATCACTAAGTTCTGAAGTGTATGTCATCATCTAACACAGCTTATTTCTTTAGTAGTTTATAAAATTCTTTGTTCTTTCGGAAACTTATCACCTCAATTTTTTATCATAATCATGGATCTCATATTTAGCAAAGGATCTCCTGTTTTCAGAGCCAAGCTTTTATTTAAGCAAACGTTTTCGGCCTCCCTTGTCTGTAGGGAATAAAATATACAGGTCACTTTCCTTCTGTAGTGAATGGGGATGAAATTCCTTGTTGAAACAGGAGCCACTTGTTTGTCGTGAGTGGCGTCTCGTATGCTGGAAGAAGGGATCCTGATGATTGAGAAAAGCCCAGGGATCTCCAGCTTTTCAACACATCATTTTGGCCCATATTTCAGATAGAAGAGGGGTTTGGGCTAGATCCGGCCTGAATCAATCGGCTCAGTCGTGCCAAGCTCTAGAATCGCACAGCTTGTCCTTATCTTCCTTCTTTCTTTTTTACCTATCTTTATGGTACAAACCGGGTTTAATTTTGTCTTATTCCTCTATCTTTGAGTGTTATTTGATGGGCGGCGGCTGATGGATCAATCGGTGGGCTTGTACTGGGGAAATTCAGCAGAAACTTCTGTGAGGGAGAGAATACGGGTGGGGATTGGTCCCAACTGTTCCTCATTTTTTCCATCGAAATCTGGGTGCATAGTTGGGAATCATAAAACAGAAGTGGAGCGGAAGGACTCTGGTCCTGTCATCGAGTATAATAGCCATGTAGCCTTGGCGTTGGAAATAGGAGATCCATTTCCATTAAACGTCCCCTTGTAGGGCTCCAAGGAGGGTGGGGCGCATAGCTATCGAAACATAAATTTCAACCATGGGATCCAACACTAGAAGAAGAGCTTTTTTAGACTTATCGGATGACGACCCGGAACCGGCTACTTTTAATTTCAAAGGAAATGACAATTTTTCTCGATTTTTAGTGATTTCGAGTAAGGATGAAAAGGCCGTTACGACTATCACCATTCGTAATTGAAAAACAAATTGAATCATTAATAGGCACTCCAAAAAACGTCAAAAAATTGAAAAATGGAACACTACTAGTTGAAACAAATCGAAAAACGCAAACAGAAAATCTTCTCAAAATCAGCAAATTCTTTAATATGAATGTCACTGTCACGGAACATAAAACGTTAAATTCCTGCAAAGGCATCGTCCGTGACAGAATGTTGAAACCTGAATCCGAAACAAGCATTGTCGAATACTTAAAGGACCAAGGCGTAACGGCCTGCAAACGCTTCAAAATAAAAAAAGACGAGAAATCTAATTGAAACCAACACTCTTCTACTAACATTTAATTCAACATCCTTGCCGAAATCGCTGAAAATCTTTTACAGGATAATACCGGTCGAAATCTACGTGCCCAATCCACTGCGTTGTTTCAATTGTCAGAGGTTTGGGCACCATGAAAATGATTGTACTGTCCCTGACGGATCTGTTTGCGAGAAGTGTGGTGGTACCGATCATCACACTATCAACTGCAAGAATTCTCCAAAGTGCGTGAACTGCGGAAAAAGTCATCTCTCAAAATCCAATGTCTGTGAAGTTTGGAAAACAGAAAAAGAAATCATGAAAATCAAAGTAACCCAAAACGTAACACATTTAGAAGCAAAGAAAATTCAACAAAATAAACCAGAAACCACATTTGCAAAAGTTGTTCAATCCCTCGCCAGCAAACCTGAAACCAAAGAAACATCTACACAATTCAACGAAAAAGATTTTGAAATTAAACCCCACTCTAAAGTTATAACCTCTTCTGTTAAACCCAAAACTACATCGTCACAACCTACTACATCGTCACAACCTACTACATCGTCACAACCTACTACATCGTCACAACCTACTACATCGTCACAACCTACTACATCGTCACAACCTTCTACATCGTCACAACCTACATCTACTCATCATTCAAGAACAGAATCTAGACAAACTTCAGACCAGTTCAAAACCTAACGGCAAACATTCTAGCAGATCTCACTCCCGATCCACGTCGGGGACAGCAGATCAAAAAGAAAACGGCAAAGAAAAGCATAAAGGATCAAACCCAAACAGTAAAGGGGCGTCGGCTGATCCAGTTAAACTGGCTAATCAGTACGTCGCCCTTGAGGACATGGAGTTGGACGTTGATCCCTCCACGTTCTCAAAGCCTAATAAAAGATAAAAGGATTACATTCCTTGTTTTAATCTTCTCTCCATTCAGGCCCCGCGCCTGCCCGGGGGGTAGAAATATGGCGGCTGCCTTCGGGAGTGTGGCAGAGTGGTAAGACCCCACCGAAAACAGTCCCATTGCCGAGACCACCCGGTGCCTCGAAATAGGTGGCTGCCTTCAGCTTCTGTGGCAGTTGGGTAAAAGCCTCCAACATGCAGAACAATCGTCCGTTCGACCGGTATTATTTTGTAATTCAATTTATTCAAATGCATCTTACCAAATTTTTTATACAATTCACTACGCGAGATCTATCCTTTTAAACCTTTCCTATCTCATGTTACTACCACGCTTCATTTGTACGTGTATCATCATTGCTGGTGGGTCGCGCACCACAAAGAAGAAACCTCATCTGTATATGTTTGTACTGTGTATGTGTCACTTTTTCATGCTCCTTCACTCTGCACATCAAACAATGAAAGATGCATTTTGTATACGTTATTCGATAAGTAACTTGTCATTTCATGTTACCCCAAAGTTATTTTATGTTACATCAATGTTAACAGAATTGGATACTTATCACGAAGTTCTGAAGTGTTCGTCATCATCTAACACAGCTTATTTCTTTATTAGTTTATAAAATACTTTGTTCTCTCTGAAACTTATCACCTCAACAATTTCTTACCATAATCGTGGATCTCATATTTAGCAAAGGATCTCCTGTTTTCAGAGCCAAGCTTTTATTTAAGCAAACGTTTTCGGCCTCCCTTGTCTGTAGGGAATAAAATATACAGATCACTTTCCTTCTGTAGTGAATGGGGATGAAATTCCTTGTTGAAACAGGAGCCACTTGTTTGCCGTGAGTGGCGTCTCGTATGCTGGAAGAAGGGATCCTGATGATTGAGAAAAGCCCAGGGATCTCCAGCTTTTCAACACATCATTTTGGCCCATATTTCAGATAGAAGAGGGGTTTGGGCTAGATCCGGCCTGAATCAATCGGCTCAGTCGTGCCAAGCTCTAGAATCGCACAGCTTGTCCTTATCTTCCTTCTTTCTTTTTTACCTATCTTTATGGTACAAACCGGGTTTAATTGTCTTATTCCTCTATCTTTGAGTGTTATTTGATGGGCGGCGGCTGATGGATCAATCGGTGGGCTTGTACTGGGGAAATTCAGCAGAAGCTTCTGTGAGGGAGAGAATATGGGTGGGGATGGGTCCCAATTGTTCCTCATTTTTCTTTGAAATCTGGGTGCATAGTTGGGAATCATAAAACAGAAGTGGAGCGGAAGGACTCTGGTCCTGTCATCGAGTATAATAGCAATGTAGCCTTGGCGTTGGAAATAGGAGATCCATTTCCATTAAACGTCCCCTTGTAGGGCTCCAAGGAGGGTGGGGCGCATAGCTATCGAATCATAAATTTTCACCATGGGATCCAACACTAGGAAAAGAGCATTTTTAGATTTATCAGATGACGACCCGGAACCGACTACTTTCAATTTCAAAGCAAATGACAATTTCGCTCGATTTTTAGTGATTTCGAGTAAGGAAGATAAGGCCGTTACAACTC
The DNA here is from genome assembly GCA_963580285.1 of Lucinisca nassula. NCBI lineage: Eukaryota > Metazoa > Mollusca > Bivalvia > Lucinida > Lucinidae > Lucinisca > Lucinisca nassula. The sequence goes on along the minus strand of OY757025.1, from coordinate 87,920,106 downwards.
TTTCTCCGTTCGTTATTGAAAAGCAAATAGAATCATTGATTGGCACACCAAAAAACGTCAAAAAACTAAAAAATGGCACTCTTTTAATAGAAACAAACAGAAAATCACAAACCGAAAACCTCCTGAAAGTAAACAAATTCTTTAATATGAACGTCTCTGTCACGGAACATAAAACACTCAACTCTTGTAAAGGAATTATCCGTGACAGAATGCTAAAGCAAGAATCGGAAGCCAGCATAATTGAATATCTAAAAGAACAAGGTGTAACGGCATGTAAAAGATTTAAAGTAAAAAAAGACGGAAATCTGATTGATACAAATACACTTCTACTCACTTTCAACTCTACTTCCTTGCCGAAATCGCTGAAGATCTTCTACAGGATAATACCGGTCGAAATCTACGTGCCCAATCCTCTGCGTTGTTTCAATTGTCAGAGGTTTGGGCACCATGAAAATGATTGTACTGTCCCTGACGGATCTGTTTGTGAGAAGTGTGGTGGTACCGACCACCACACTACCAACTGCAAGAACTCTCCAAAATGTGTGAACTGCGGAAAAGATCATTTGTCTAAATCCAATGTCTGTGAAGTTTGGAAAACGGAAAAAGAAATCATGAAAATTAAAGTTACACAAAACGTCACCTATTTGGAAGCAAAGAAAATACAACAAAACAAACCAGAAAACACATTCGCAAAAGTTGTCCAATCCCTTGCCAGCAAACCTGAAACAAAAGAAACCTCCACTCAATTTAACGAAAAAGATTTTGAAATAAAACCCCATTCTAAAGTAATTACCTCTACTGTTAAACCAAAACCCACATCACAACCTACATCGTCACAACCTACATCTACTCATCATTCTAGATCTGCCCCGCGCCTGCCCGGGGGATAGAAATATGGCGGCTGCCTTCGGGAGTGTGGCAGAGTGGTAAGACCCCACCGAAAACAGTCCCATTGCCGAGACCACCCGGTGCCTCGAAATAGGTGGCTGCCTTCAGGTTCTGTGGCAGTTGGGTAAAAGCCTCCAACATACAGAACAATCGTCCGTTCGACCGGTATTATTCTGTAATTCAATTATTCAAATGCATCTTACCAAATTTTTTACAATTCACTACGCGAGATCTATCCTTTTAAACCTTTCCTATCTCATGTTACTACCACGCTGCATTTGTATGTGTATCATCATTGCTGGTGGGTCGCGCACCACAAAGAAGAAACCTCATCTGTATATGTTTGTACTGTGTATGTGTCACTTTTTCATGCTCCTTCACTTTGCACATCAATGAAAGATGCATTTTGTATACGTTATTAGATAAGTAACTTGTCATTTCATGTTACCCCAAAGTTATTTTATGTTACATCAATGTTAACAGAATTGGATACTTATCACTTAGTTCTGAAGTGTTCGTCATCATCTAACACAGCTTTATTCTTTATTAGTTTATAAAATCCTTTGTTCTCTCTGAAACTTATCACCTCAATAATTTCTTACCATAATCGTGGATCTCATATTTAGCAAAGGATCTCCTGTTTTCAGAGCCAAGCTTTTATTTAAGCAAACGTTTTCGGCCTCCCTTGTCTGTAGGGAATAAAATATACAGATCACTTTCCTTCTGTAGTGAATGGGGATGAAATTCCTTGTTGAAACAGGAGCCACTTGTTTGCCGTGAGTGGCGTCTCGTATGCTGGAAGAAGGGATCCTGATGATTGAGAAAAGCCCAGGGATCTCCAGCTTTTCAACACATCATTTTGGCCCATATTTCAGATAGAAGAGGGGTTTGGGCTAGATCCGGCCTGAATCAATCGGCTCAGTCGTGCCAAGCTCTAGAATCGCACAGCTTGTCCTTATCTTCCTTCTTTCTTTTTTACGTATCTTTATGGTACAAACCGGGTGTAATTTTGTCTTATTCCTCTATCTTTGAGTGTTATTTGATGGGCGGCGGCTGATGGATCAATCGGTGGGCTTGTACTGGGGAAATTCAGCAGAAGCTTCTGTGAGGGAGAGAATATGGGTGGGGATGGGTCCCAACTGTTCCTCATTTTTCTTTGAAATCTGGGTGCATAGTTGGGAATCATAAAACAGAAGTGGAGCGGAAGGACTCTGGTCCTGTCATCGAGTATAATAGCAATGTAGCCTTGGCGTTGGAAATAGGAGATCCATTTCCATTAAACGTCCCCTTGTAGGGCTCCAAGGAGGGTGGGGCGCATAGCTATCGAATCATAATTTTTCACCATGGGATCCAACACTAGGAAAAGAGCATTTTTAGATTTATCCGATGACGACCCGGAACCGACTTTCAATTTCAAAGCAAATGACAATTTCGCTCGATTTTTAGTGATTTCGAGCAAGGAAGATAAAGCCGTTACAACTCTTTCTCCATTCGTAATTGAAAAGCAAATAGAAGCATTAATTGGAACTCCGAAAAACGTCAAAAAACTAAAAAATGGGACACTTTTGATAGAAACTAACCGAAAAACACAAACTGAAAACCTCCTAAAAGTAAACAAATTCTTTAATATGAACGTCTCTGTCACGGAACATAAAACACTCAACTCTTGTAAAGGAATTATCCGTGACAGAATGCTAAAACACGAATCAGAAGCCAGCATAATCGATTATTTAAAAGAACAAGGTGTAACGGCATGCAAAAGATTTAAAGTAAAAAAAGACGGAAATCTCATTGATACCAATACTCTTCTACTCACTTTCAACTCCACTTCCTTGCCGAAATCGCTGAAGATCTTCTACAGGATAATACCGGTCGAAATCTACGTGCCCAATCCTCTGCGTTGTTTCAATTGTCAGAGGTTTGGGCACCACGAAAATGATTGTACTGTCCCTGATGGGTCTATTTGTGAGAAGTGTGGTGGTTCCGACCACCACACTACAAACTGCAAGAATTCTCCAAAATGTGTGAACTGCGGAAAAGATCATTTGTCTAAATCCAATGTCTGTGAAGTTTGGAAAACAGAAAAAGAAATCATGAAAATCAAAGTTACACAAAACGTCACCTATTTGGAAGCAAAGAAAATACAACAAAACAAACCAGAAAACACATTCGCAAAAGTTGTCCAATCCCTTGCCAGCAAACCTGAAACAAAAGAAACCTCCACTCAATTTAACGAAAAAGATTTTGAAATAAAACCCCATTCTAAAGTAATTACCTCTACTGTTAAACCAAAACCCACATCACAACCTACATCGTCACAACCTACATCTACTCATCATTCTAGATCAGAATCTAGACAAACTTCACAGACCAGTTCACAACCTAACGGCAAACATTCTAGCAGATCACACTCCCGATCCACGTCGGGGACAGCAGATCAAAAAGAAAAAAACGGCAAAGAAAAGCATAAAGGATCAAACCCAAACAGTAAAGGGGCGTCTGCTGATCCAGTAAAACTGGCTAATCAGTACGGCGCCCTTGAGGACATGGAGTTGGATCATGATCCCTCCACGTTCTTAAAGGCTAATAATAAAAGATAAAGGATTAAATTCCTTGTTTTAATCTTCTCTCCATTCAACCATGGATAAGAAGTCAATAATTCAATGGAATTGTCGAGGACTGAAAGCCAATTTTAACGAACTTTTAATTTTAACTACACTTTTTTCTCCTAATGTCATTTGTCTCCAAGAAACTTTTTTGAAAACTACAGATAATATTAATTTCAAAGGTTACAGTATGTACAATCATATCTCAACGGATAATCAGAAGGCATCAGGAGGTACATCAATCCTGGTAAAATCTGACGTTCCTCATAGAAAAATAGATGTAAACACTAATTTACAAGCTGTTGCTGTAAACGTCACTTTATCCAAATCCATAACGATTTGTTCTGTCTACCTTCCACCACACTATAATTTTTCTAAACAAGAATTAGAAAATTTAACAAATCAATTACCTAGTCCTTATATATTATTAGGAGATTTTAATAGTCACAGCAAATTATGGGGTTGCTCGGATACAAATGACAAAGGAGAAATCATAGAAAATTTTATTGCTGAAAATGATTTATGTTTATTTAACGATAAACAACCAACATATCTTCATTCTCCCACAAGAAATTATTTTGCTTTAGACCTTTCAATTTGCTCTCCAAATATTTATCTAGATTTTGATTGGTCTGTTGTGGACGATCTCCATGGGAGCGATCATTTTCCGATAGTAATTGAAGAAATTGCATCGACCCATGAGGATCGTCACCCCAGATGGAATTTGAGTAAAGCAAATTGGGAAAATTTTAATCAATTATGTAATGAAAAACTCGACCCTGAACTTTTTAAAACTGCAAGTGATATACAAGATTTTACTGATGAATTGATTGATATTGCTGAAAAATGTATTCCTAAATCCTCGACTTTTTCAAAAAGAAACAGACCTTGGTTTAATGACGAAGTTAAAACTTCAATCAATAAAAGAAAATCTGCATTACGAAAATTCAATAAACAACCAACAAAAGAAAATCTTATCCATGCCAAATACATGCGAGCTAAAGCTCGCAAAACAATAAAATCGGCCAAAAAAGCATCTTGGCAGCAATACGTCTCAAAACTGAATACCAGAACACCAACTAAGAAAATATGGGACATGATTCGAAAAATTAGTGGTAAAAACAAATCAAATAAACATGTCCATATCAAATCGAACGGAAATGTGTGTTCAACGGCCAAAGACATTTCCAATGCCTTGGGGGAAAATTTTCAGAAAAACTCCTCTAGCTCAAATTATTCAGAAAATTTCCAAAATATTAAACAAGAACAAGAGAAAAAGAAGTTAAATTTTTCCTCATTAAATCATGAAAAATATAATTTACCTTTCACTACTAAAGAATTATTAGTTGCTCTCCATAAATCTCATGATACTGCTGTTGGTCCTGACGACATACACTATCAAATTTTAAAACATTTACCCAACAAGGCATTGGAAACATTATTAAATATCCTGAATGATATTTGGATCACTGGAAAATTCCCTGAAAACTGGAGAAAAGCTACCATTATTCCTATTCCGAAACCTAATAAAGATCATACTGAAGCCACTAATTACAGACCTATTGCTTTGACAAGTTGCTTATGTAAAACAATGGAGAGAATGATTAATGATAGGCTGGTTTGGTTCTTAGAATCAAACCAGCTTATCACTAAATTTCAAGCTGGTTTTAGAAAAAACAGCTCTACTAACGATCACTTGATTCGCTTAGAATCATTTATACGTGATGCCTTTATAAAAAAAGAACATGTCGTAGCTGTATTCTTTGACCTAGAAAAGGCCTATGATACGACTTGGAAATATGGCATCATGAAAGATTTACACAACTTGGGCCTTAAAGGCCGATTGCCACTTTTTGTTCAAAATTTCTTGTCCGATCGAACATTTAATGTTCGCATAGGAAATACATTATCGGACACATTTGATCAAGAACAAGGTGTACCACAAGGTAGTATTTTATCACCAACCTTGTTCAGCATAAAAATTAATAATATAGTTAAATGTGTAAAAGACCCAGATTGTTCGCTTTTTGTTGACGATTTTGGAATCTTTTATCGATCCAAAAATATGGAAACCATTGAATTTAAGCTCCAAAGGTGTTTAAATAATATAGAAACTTGGGCAACAGAAAATGGTTTTAAATTTTCTAAAACAAAAACTCAGTGTGTTCATTTCTGCCAAATACGAAAGTTGCATTTAGATCCTGTACTGACTATATACGACAGTCCAATTCCAGTCGTCACTGAGGCGAAGTTTTTGGGTCTTACATTCGATAACAAATTGTCTTTTATTCCTCATATCAAAGCTTTGAAAGCTAAATGTTTAAAAGCTCTTGATATTTTAAAAGTCCTGTCCAGCTCCGACTGGGGAGGAGATCGTACTGTTCTTTTAAATCTGTATAGATCGTTAATTCGTTCCAAATTGGACTATGGCTCCATAGTCTATGGATCTGCTAGGAAATCTTATTTAAAATCTTTGGATACTATACATCATCAAGGTTTACGTTTAGCACTAGGTGCCTTTCGCACTTCACCCGTTGATAGTCTCTATGCTGAATCTAATGAACCATCACTTTATGTTAGAAGAGAAAAATTGTCTCTTCAATATGCTTCCAAATTAGCTGCAAATCCACGCAATTCAGCATATGAATGTGTTTTTAACCCTAATTATGAAAGATTTTACGAAAATAAACCCTCCGCAATTAAACCTCTTGGCCTAAGAATACGACCTTTATTTAAAGAAGCCAATATTAATGTCCAAAATATTCAATCATTTTCATTTCCATCGAAAGAACCATGGACATTAACTAATCCAAAGATAGTTTTAGATTTACATAAAAATAAGAAATCTGAAGTTGATTCACATATTTTTAAAAATGAATTTTTAGAAATTAAATCACGTTTTAAAAATCACATTTCCATTTACACTGACGGTTCGAAACAGGATGAGAAAGTTGCTTGTTCTGTCATTAGTCCGAATTTCACTGATAGCATTAGACTACCCGATAATAGCTCTATTTTTACCGCTGAAGCAAAAGCAATTGATATCGCACTCTATCACATTCGAAATCAACCTGAAAGACATTTCATCATTTATTCCGATTCTCTTTCTGTACTAAAAGCTCTGAAAGATCAACAGCACAGAAACCCCTTGATTCAACAAATTTTAAGAAAATATCACTATCTTTCCGCCTCAAAGGAGATCATATTCTGCTGGCTTCCCAGTCATGTAAATATCCGTGGAAATGAGTTAGCTGATTTGGAAGCCAAATCAGCATTATCGTTAACTATTACCAATTTAAAAATTCCTCCTTCAGATTTAAAATCGAACATAAACCTATATATAAAAAATAAATGCCAATCAATTTGGGAAAAAGAAAATAATAATAAATTAAATAAAATTCAACCAAATTTTCATACCAAATGTACTTTTTTGAATTATAATAGGAAAGACCAGACTAAACTCACAAGATGCCGTATTGGACACACACGACTCACTCATTCCTACATATTAAAAAACGAACAAGCACCTTTCTGTATATCTTGTAACGAACCGTTTACAGTTGAACACTTTCTCATTTCATGTGTAGAATTTCATCATATACGCTCAAAATATTTTAATGTTACAACAATGAAAGACCTTTTTAATGACATACCATCTTATCAATTAATCAATTTTCTTAAAGAAATCGGACTTTTTAACAAACTGTAATCATTAATATTTTAACTTTTAAACTTCAATAACAATTTTATATCTAATATCTAATTATTTTAGACGCTATATGCCCTATTAGGGTTGAGCGTCTTTAAACAAAATATCCATCCATCCATCCATCATTCTAGATCAGAATCTAGACAAACTTCACAGACCAGTTCACAACCTAACGGCAAGCATTCTAGCAAATCACACTCCCGATCCACGTCGGGGACAGCAGATCAAAAAGAAAAAAACGGCAAAGAAAAGCATAAAGGATCAAACCCAAACAGTAAAGGGGCGTCTGCTGATCCAGTAAAACTGGCTAATCAGTACGGCGCCCTTGAGGACATGGAGTTGGATCATGATCCCTCCACGTTCTTAAAGGCTAATAATAAAAGATAAAGGATTAAATTCCTTGTTTTAATCTTCTCTCCATTCAACCATGGATAAGAAGTCAATAATTCAATGGAATTGTCGAGGACTGAAAGCCAATTTTAACGAACTTTTAATTTTAACTACACTTTTTTCTCCTAATGTCATTTGTCTCCAAGAAACTTTTTTGAAAACTACAGATAATATTAATTTCAAAGGTTACAGTATGTACAATCATATCACAACGGATAATCAGAAGGCATCAGGAGGTACATCAATCCTGGTAAAATCTGACGTTCCTCATAGGAAAATAGATGTAAACACTAATTTACAAGCTGTTGCTGTAAACGTCACTTTATCCAAATCCATAACTATTTGTTCTGTTTACCTTCCACCACACTATAATTTTTCTAAACAAGAATTAGAAAATTTAACAAATCAATTACCTAGTCCTTATATATTATTAGGAGATTTTAATAGTCACAGCAAATTATGGGGTTGCTCGGATACAAATGACAAAGGAGAAATCATAGATAATTTTATTGCTGAAAATGATTTATGTTTATTTAACGATAAACAACCAACATATCTTCATTCTCCCACAAGAAATTATTTTGCTTTAGATCTTTCAATTTGCTCTCCAAATATTTATCTAGATTTTGATTGGTCTGTTGTGGACGATCTCCATGGGAGCGATCATTTTCCGATAGTAATTGAAGAAATTGCATCGACCCATGAGGATCGTCACCCCAGATGGAATTTGAGTAAAGCAAATTGGGAAAATTTTAATCAATTATGTAATGAAAAACTCGACCCTAAACTTTTTAAAACTGCAAGTGATATACAAGATTTTACTGATGAATTGATTGATATTGCTGAAAAATGTATTCCTAAATCCTCGACTTTTTCAAAAAGAAACAGACCTTGGTTTAATGACGAAGTTAAAACTTCAATCAATAAAAGAAAATCTGCATTACGAAAATTCAATAAACAACCAACAAAAGAAAATCTTATCCATGCTAAATACATGCGAGCTAAAGCTCGCAAAACAATAAAATCGGCCAAAAAAGCATCTTGGCAGCAATACGTCTCAAAACTGAATACCAGAACACCAACTAAGAAAATATGGGACATGATTCGAAAAATTAGTGGCAAAAACAAATCAAATAAACATGTCCATATCAAATCGAACGGAAATATATGTTCAACGGCTAAAGACATTTCCAATGCCTTGGGGGAAAATTTTCAGAAAAACTCCTCTAGCTCAAATTATTCAGAAAATTTCCAAAATATTAAACAAGAACAAGAGAAAAAGAATTTAAATTTTTCCTCATTAAATCATGAAAAATATAATTTACCTTTCACTACTAAAGAATTATTAGATGCTCTCCATAAATCTCATGATACTGCTGTTGGTCCTGACGACATACACTATCAAATTTTAAAACATTTACCCAACAAGGCATTGGAAACATTATTAAATATCCTGAATGATATTTGGATCACTGGAAAATTCCCTGAAAACTGGAGAAAAGCTACCATTATTCTTATTCCGAAACCTAATAAAGATCATACTGAAGCCACTAATTACAGACCTATTGCTTTGACAAGTTGCTTATGTAAAACAATGGAGAGAATGATTAATGATAGGCTGGTTTGGTTCTTAGAATCAAACCAGCTTATCACTAAATTTCAAGCTGGATTTAGAAAAAACAGCTCTACTAACGATCATTTGATTCGCTTAGAATCATTTATACGTGATGCCTTCATTAAAAAAGAACATGTCGTAGCTGTATTCTTTGACCTAGAAAAGGCCTATGATACGACTTGGAAATATGGCATCATGAAAGATTTACACAACTTGGGCCTTAAAGGCCGATTGCCACTTTTTGTTCAAAATTTCTTGTCCGATCGAACATTTAATGTTCGCATAGGAAATACATTATCGGACACATTTGATCAAGAACAAGGTGTACCACAAGGTAGTATTTTATCACCAACCTTGTTCAGCATAAAAATTAATAATATAGTTAAATGTGTAAAAGACCCAGATTGTTCGCTTTTTGTTGACGATTTTGGAATCTTTTATCGATCCAAAAATGTGGAAACCATTGAATTTAAACTCCAAAGGTGTTTAAATAATATAGAAACTTGGGCAACAGAAAATGGTTTTAAATTTTCTAAAACAAAAACTCAGTGTGTTCATTTCTGCCAAATACGCAAGTTGCATTTAGATCCTGTACTGACTATATACGGCAGTCCAATTCCAGTCGTCACTGAGGCGAAGTTTTTGGGTCTTACATTCGATAACAAATTGTCTTTTATTCCTCATATCAAAGCTTTGAAAGCTAAATGTTTAAAAGCTCTTGATATTTTAAAAGTCCTGTCCAGTTCCGACTGGGGAGGAGATCGTACTGTTCTTTTAAATCTGTATAGATCGTTAATTCGTTCCAAATTGGACTATGGCTCCATAGTCTATGGATCTGCTAGGAAATCTTATTTAAAATCTTTGGATACTATACATCATCAAGGTTTACGTTTAGCACTAGGTGCCTTTCGCACTTCACCCGTTGATAGTCTCTATGCTGAATCTAATGAACCATCACTTTATGTTAGAAGAGAAAAATTGTCTCATCAATATGCTTCCAAATTAGCTGCAAATCCACGCAATTCAGCATATAAATGTGTTTTTAACCCTAATTATGAAAGATTTTACGAAAATAAACCCTCCGCAATTAAACCTCTTGGCCTAAGAATACGACCTTTATTTAAAGAAGCCAATATTAATGTCCAAAATATTCAATCATTTTCATTTCCATCGAAAGAACCATGGACATTAACTAATCCAAAGATAGTTTTAGATTTACATAAAAATAAGAAATCTGAAGTTGATTCACATATTTTTAAAAATGAATTTTTAGAAATTAAATCACATTTTAAAAATCACATTTCCATTTACACTGACGGTTCGAAACAGGATGAGAAAGTTGCTTGTTCTGTCATTAGTCCGAATTTCACTGATAGCATTAGACTACCCGATAATAGCTCTATTTTTACCGCTGAAGCAAAAGCAATTGATATCGCACTCTATCACATTCGAGATCAACCTGAAAGACATTTCATCATTTATTCCGATTCTCTTTCTGTACTAAAAGCTCTGAAAGATCAACAGCACAGAAACCCCTTGATTCAACAAATTCTTAGAAAATATCACTATCTTTCCGTCTCAAAGGAGATCATATTCTGCTGGCTTCCCAGTCATGTAAATATCCGTGGTAATGAGTTAGCTGATTTGGAAGCCAAATCAGCATTATCGTTAACTATTACCAATTTAAAAATTCCTTCTTCAGATTTAAAATCGAACATAAACCTATATATAAAAAATAAATGCCAATCAATTTGGGAAAAAGAAAATAATAATAAATTAAATAAAATTCAACCAAATTTTCATACCAAATGTACTTTTTTGAATTATAATAGGAAAGACCAGACTAAAATCACAAGATGCCGTATTGGACACACACGACTCGCTCATTCCTACATATTAAAAAACGAACAAGCACCTTTCTGTATATCTTGTAACGAACCGTTTACAGTTGAACACTTTCTCATTTCATGTGTAGAATTTCATCATATACGCTCAAAATATTTTAATGTTACAACAATGAAAGACCTTTTTAATGACATACCATCTTATCAATTAATCAATTTTCTTAAAGAAATCGGACTTTTTAACAAACTGTAATCATTAATATTTTAACTTTTAAACTTCAATAACAATTTTATATCTAATATCTAATTAGTTTTAGACGCTATATGCCCTATTAGGGTTGAGCGTCTTTAAACAAAATATCCATCCATCCATCTCTCCATTCAATCATGGATAAGAAGTCAATAATTCAATGGAATTGTCGAGGACTGAAAGCCAATTTTAACGAACTTTTAATTTTAACTACACTTTTTTCTCCAAATGTCATTTGTCTCCAAGAAACTTTTTTGAAAACTACAGATAATATTAATTTCAAAGGTTACAGTATGTACAATCATATCACAACGGATAATCAGAAGGCATCAGGAGGTACATCAATCCTGGTAAAATCTGACGTTCCTCATAGGAAAATAGATGTAAACACTAATTTACAAGATGTTGCTGTAAACGTTACTTTATCCAAATCCATAACGATTTGTTCTGTCTACTTTCCACCTCATTTTAATTTTTCTAAACAAGAATTAGAAAATTTAACAAATCAATTACCTAGTCCTTATATATTATTAGGAGATTTTAATAGTCACAGCAAATTATGGGGTTGCTCGGATACAAATGACAAAGGAGAAATCATAGAAAATTTTATTGCTGAAAATGATTTATGTTTATTTAACGATAAACAACCAACATATCTTCATTCTCCCACAAGAAATTATTTTGCTTTAGATCTTTCAATTTGCACTCCAAATATTTATCTAGATTTTGATTGGTCTGTTGTGGACGATCTCCATGGGAGCGATCATTTTCCGATAGTAATTGAAGAAATTGAATCGACCCATGAGGATCGTCACCCCAGATGGAATTTGAGTAAAGCAAATTGGGAAAATTTTAATTATGTAATGAAACGGGCCTCCGTGGCCTAATGGATAAGAGCGCTGACTCTTAGTCATTAGGTCTCTCACCGCCGTGGGTTCGAGCCTCGCTCGGGTCACGTGTGAGACGCCAAGTTCTGCAACGGAAGGTCAGGTGGTTTTTCTCCGGGTACTCCGGTTTTCGCCCACCTATGATTAACGATCGGCTCGATATGAGTGAAATAATCTTGAAAGGGCCGTAAAACCCAAACCAAAAAAAAAAAAAAAAGAAAAATAATTATGTAATGAAAAACTCGACCCTGAACTTTTTAAAACTGCAAGTGATATACAAGATTTTACTGATGAATTGATTGATATTGCTGAAAAATGTATTCCTAAATCCTCGACTTTTTCAAAAAGAAACAGACCTTGGTTTAATGACGAAGTTAAAATTTCAATCAATAAAAGAAAATCTGCATTACGGTTTTAATAAGCAACCAACAAAAGAAAATCTTATCCATGCCAAACACACGCGAGCTAAAGCTCGCAAAACAATAAAATCGGCCAAAAAAGCATCTTGGCAGCAATACGTCTCCAAACTGAATACCAGAACACCAACTAAGAAAATATGGGACATGATTCGAAAAATTAGTGGCAAAAACAAATCAAATAAACATGTCCATATCAAATCGAACGGAAATATATGTTCAGCGGCTAAGGACATTTCCAATGCCTTGGGGGAAAATTTTCAGAAAAACTCCTCTAGCTCAAATTATTCAGAAAATTTCCAAAATATAAAACAAAAACAAGAGAAAAAGAATTTAAATTTTTCCTCATTAAATCATGAAAAATATAATTTACCTTTCACTACTAAGGAATTATTAGATGCTCTCCATAAATCACTATCATATTTTAGAACATTTACCCATAAAGGCATTGGAAACATTATTAAATATTCTGAATGATGTTTGGATCACTGGAAAATTCCCTGAAAACTGGAGAAAATCCATCCATCCATCCTATTCCGAAACCTAAAGATCATACTGAAGCCACTAATTACAGACCTATTGCTTTGACAAGTTGCTTATGTAAAACAATGGAGAGAATGATTAATGATAGGCTGGTTTGGTTCTTAGAATCGAATCAGCTTATCACTAAATTTCAAGCTGGATTTAGAAAAAACAGCTCTTCTAACGATCATTTGATTCGCTTAGAATCATTTATACGTGATGCCTTTATTAAAAAAGAACATGTCGTAGCTGTATTCTTTGACCTGGAAAAGGCCTATGATACGACTTGGAAATATGGCATCATGAAAGATTTACACAACTTGGGCCTTAAGGCCGATTGCCACTTTTTGTTCAAAATTTCTTGTCCGATCGAACATTTAATGTTCGCATAGGAAATACATTATCGGACACATTTGATCAAGAACAAGGTGTACCACAAGATAGTATTTTATCACCAACCTTGTTCAGCATAAAAATTAATAATATAGTTAAATGTGTAAAAGACCCAGATTGTTCGCTTTTTGTTGACGATTTTGGAATTTTTTATCGTTCCAAAAATATGGAAACCATTGAATTTAAACTGCAAAGGTGTTTAAATAATATAGAAACGTGGGCGACAGAAAATGGTTTTAAATTTTCTAAAACAAAAACTCAGTGTGTTCATTTCTGCCAAATTCGAAAGTTGCATTTAGATCCAGTTTTAACAATATACGGCAGTCCAATTCCAGTCGTCACTGAGGCGAAGTTTTTGGGTCTTTTATTCGATAGCAAATTGTCTTTTATTCCTCATATCAAAGATTTGAAAGCTAAATGTTTAAAAGCTCTTGATATTCTTAAAGTCCTGTCCAGTTCCGACTGGGGAGGAGATCGCACTGTTCTTTTAAATCTTTATAGATCTTTAATTCGTTCCAAATTGGACTATGGTTCCATAGTCTATGGATCTGCTAGGAAATCTTATTTAAAATCTTTGGATACTATACATCATCAAGGTTTACGTCTAGCACTAGGTGCATTTCTCACTTCACCTGTTCAAAGTCTTTATGCTGAATCAAATGAACCTTCACTTTATGTTAGAAGAGAGAAATTGTCTCTTCAGTATGTTACAAAATTAGCCGCAAATCCACGTAATTCAGCATATGACTCTGTTTTTAACCCTAACTATGAGAGATTTTATAACAACAAACCATCAGCGATAAAACCTCTTGGCCTAAGAAGTAAACCATTACTCGAAGAGGCCAATATTAATATAAACAATATTCAGTCTTTCTCTTTGCCATCTAAACAACCATGGACGTTAAACTCCCCAAAGATAATTTTAGACTTAAACAAAAATAAGAAATCCGAAGTAGAATCACATATTTTTCAGAACGAATTTTTAGAAATCAAATCAAATTTTAAACATCATATATCCATTTACACTGACGGTTCGAAACAGGATGAGAAAGTTGCTTGTTCTGTCATCAGTCCAAATTTCACTGACAGCATTAGATTTCCTGATAACTGCTCTATTTTTACTGCTGAAGCGAAAGCAATTGATATCGCACTTTATCACATTAGAGATCAACCTGAAAGGCATTTTATCATTTATTCAGATTCTCTTTCTGTATTGAAATCTCTCAAAGATCAACATCACAGAAACCCCTTGATTCAACAAATTTTAAGAAAATATCATTACCTTTCCGTCTCAAAGGAGATCGTATTCTGCTGGCTTCCCAGTCACGTAAATATCCGTGGAAATGAGTTAGCCGATTTAGAGGCCAAATCGGCATTGTCGTTAAATATAACTAATTTTAAAATTCCGCATTCAGATTTTAAATCCAACATAAATAAATATATAAATGACAAATGTCAATCTATTTGGGAAAAAGAAACCAATAATAAATTAAATAAAATACAACCAAAGGGGGTCTTTCAAGGTATAGGAAATTTGCATTGGTTTCTGCCCACGCTTGGATTCTGATGAAACTATGCACAATAATTGCCTTGGGTATAACCATTATAATTACGATGCATTCACTTTTAAATTTTATTTCCGTAGTAAATTTATTACATATTTTATGAAGTCTCTATCACAACAGAGAGTACTCTCATATAAACTTGTCTACAGTATTCAGTGTTTCATATATATAATGCTGATATGTTTTATGAATTAAAGCCATAATTGGTGAGTTAGATGATACTATGAATGACATCATATGTCTAGTAAAAGTGGCTGGGCATTCAGTTTTCTTTGATGGTGTCCCCATATTTCAGCTCCTATTTTTGTATTCATTAAAATTGTATATGCATTTTTAGCATGTTCCAATTTTTGTCAAGACACCATTTTGGCATAAAAACTACCCACATATCTTAGGAACATGTTGATGAATTTTGATGGAAATTGAGGACCGGTAACATTGTGTTTTAACAGACTGAATACTGATAGTCCTGCTTCAGCAAAATGTGAAATTATATGATTATCATGTTTTGGTCATGCTGTTTAATAATACTTTACTATTGCTTTCAATTTGGATGGCTATAGTATAGTATGGTTTGTGTAAGTAGTTCATAGCATAATTATAAGTATTATTTCTATACATCCATTTCGGTAAATTTGCCCCCTATGGAACAAACTATTTTGTCTACAGAGCTATACCGCAAAGGTTTTGATGACAAACATCATCAAACGCACCCATGTAATCATGTGCACAGTCTTCTTTCTGTCTTTCTTGTCTAAATTGGCAATGGTGCTAAGGTGGTGTTTAGATTTAACATTCAAATCAACAACATACCAGTCACTTTAGATGTTGCTTCAGATTTTTTTAGGTTTGTTATCCGACTCGAGATAAATGACTCTCAAGTCAAACTGTTGTTTGTTTATTTAACCCTAATTGTCCATTTAAAAAGAAAAGTTTGCTCTAGGGAAAATCAATAACACTTGCGATTACTTTTCCTGGACATTAAGTTTTCAGAATTAGTATCTGCATAGGCACTAGCCAATCTATCTTTTTTGTATAGCCCCTATGAACGAAATCAAACGGCTTCCTGAAGCTGTATTCCAAAGCCATTTGAATTTGCTTTTGGAATTCACATGGTCATACATTTGTCAGTGTTCCAGTGATCATGATTGTGTTGTCTATATATTTGTAAAGGTCTTTCACTTCATTTACCTATCTCAGCAGTTGTTGCAGTAATTACAAAGCACAGTATGTAAGATATCAGGAAGCATTTAAACTGTTGATAATAATTATTCAATCTGTGAGTAGTTATCGCATTACTCATAGGATTTTAAATTAATTATTCAGTAAATACATTGTGATGCTTTCTTCTGTCATAACACTGCAATGCTCTTTCTAAGCTGAGAGATACATTGCACAGAAAAGTACTGGTAATTATTAATGAACAAAAAGCAAGAACAGTGCATAAAAAAAACAGTGAACTTGCACTCAGCAGAAACATTCAAGAAGTGGTTGAAAGTTTTATAACCAGAAAAAAATACTAAAAGCTCACTTCCGATAAATTAACCACTATATTGACAAAGTACATAGAAGAAATAAGACACTAAAGAAACGTCAATAATTACAATACCAATGCAGAAAAGAGACATATTTATGTATGTGTACTATAAGGAAGGAAACTGTTTCTCTCCCTGTCTAATAGCAAAATTTCTCTAGGTCATGGAACAGCTTTGTTTACACCAAATATTCTGCACCTCATCCATCAATGATATCTTTTGCAACAGAAACTCAATATCAGTGACATTTCGATTTTTGGAAATACTAACCAATAATTACTGCAACTTTTTTGTTAGGATAATAATCCAGTGTTCATAAAGACAGTATATCTAAGGCTTAATCTGGCCATGGATTTATCGACAGAACTATTTTTACTAGTAACAACAAACCACTGACCATTGCGTCCTTGCATACCAGCTTGGTAGGGAAATGAAAATAATGGATCTCCTTGCCTTACACCTATTTGAGTAGCATGACTTATGCAAAGTCATTAAATAAAGTTGCACGTGTTCACAATAATTTTGCTGCTAATAAAAAAAGCAATATAATGTTGTTAAGCCTAATTTGTTGATTAGAATACCTTTTGATTTAGTGTTTTACTATCTACTATTTTGGATAGATCATAGTGTATAAATGAAAGAAAAATATCATAAATTCATGATATTTTAATAGTTTCTAAGCTAGATCAGCTCAATATGTATTCATTTTGATTTGTATAATCTCATTTTTATTACGTAAGTGTTAAGAATTGCCTTTTTGTAAGGTTCTTGGATGATTTCAATAAAATAGTAAATTTTGCAGAAACGACTTACATCCATTAAAGGTGTAAAACTACAGTGTTACCGGTTTCGGATTTTCATGAAATTTGGCATAGCTAAAGAAGATACATATGGCAAGTTTTCCTAGCAAAATGAAATCTTGACAAAGACTAGAACATATTTATCTTAGGGGTTGAATTTTGATAATTTTTTAAAATTTTAATTAAAAAATGAGATTTTTGATAATTATTTAATCAGAAAATGTAAACTTTAATTAATTCAAAAGGTTTTTTAGTATCAAAGGAATGCCTATGGTGTTCTGCATTCAATCCAGTTCACAGATCTTGAAACTAAATAAAACATAAGATTTAAGACGCACTTATTTAGAGGCAGACACCAGCTCATGGAGGGAGTCAGTTAGAGTGGCCTCCTGAGTCCTACTTTGATTTTTATAATTTATTAAATACATTTTTATAGGTCGTATATGCTGAGTTATTAATATACAAAGTTTAAAGAAAAAACATGCATGGGCACAAATGAAAGACCCCCTTTTCATAGCAAATGCTCTTTTTCGAATTATAGTAGGAAAGATCAGACGAAAATCACAAGATTCCGCATTGGCCACACACGGCTCACTCATTCCTTTATATTAAAAAACGAACAAGCACCTTTCTGCATATCTTGTAACGAACCGTTCACAGTTAAACACTTTCTCATTTCATGTATAGAATTTTATCATATACGCACAAAATATTTTAATGTTTCAACAATGAAAGAGCTTTTTAACGATATACCATCTTATAAATTAATCAATTTTCTTAAAGAAATCGGCCTTTTTAACAAACTGTAATAGTAAATATTTTAACTTTTAAATTTTCATAACAATTTTATGTTTAATACCTTAATTATTTTTAGACGCTATATGCCCTATTAGGGTTGAGCGTCTTTAAACAAAACATCCATCCATCCATCCATCCATCCATCCATCCATCCTTTATCAAAAAAGAACATGTCGTAGCTGTATTCTTTGACCTAGAAAAGGCCTATGATACGACTTGGAAATATGGCATCATGAAAGATTTACACCATTTGGGCCTTAAAGGCCGATTGCCACTTTTTGTTCAAAATTTCTTGTCCGATCGAACATTTAATGTTCGCATAGGAAATACATTATCGGACACATTTGATCAAGAACAAGGTGTACCCCAAGGTAGTATTTTATCACCAACCTTGATCAGCATAAAAATTAATAATATAGTTAAATGTGTAAAAGACCCAGATTGTTCGCTTTTTGTTGACGATTTTGGAATTTTTTATCGTTCCAAAAATATGGAAACCATTGAATTTAAACTCCAAAGGTGTTTAAATAATATAGAAACTTGGGCAACAGAAAATGGTTTTAAATTTTCTAAAACAAAAACTCAGTGTGTTCATTTCTGCCAAATTCGAAAGTTGCATTTAGATCCAGTTTTAACAATATACGGCAGTCCAATTCCAGTCGTCACTGAGGCGAAGTTTTTGGGTCTTTTATTTGATAGCAAATTGTCTTTTTTATTCCTCATATCAAAGCTTTGAAAGCTAAATGTTTAAAAGCCCTTGATATTCTTAAAGTCCTGTCCAGTTCCGACTGGAGAGGAGATCGCACTGTTCTTTTAAATCTTTATAGATCTTTAATTCGTTCCAAATTGGACTATGGCTCCATAGTCTATGGATCTGCTAGGAAATCTTATTTAAAATCTTTGGATACTATACATCATCAGGGTTTACGTCTAGCACTAGGTGCTTTTCGCACCTCACCTGTTGAAAGTCTTTATGCTGAATCGAATGAACCATCACTGTATGTGAGAAGGGAGAAATTGTCTCTAAAATATGCTACAAAATTGGCCGCCAATCCACGAAATTCAGCATATGACATTGTTTTTAATCCTAATTACGAACGATTCTACAACAACAAACCATCGGCTATTAAACCGCTTGGCCTAAGAATCAAGCCATTATTTATGGAGGCCAATATTAATATTAATAATATTCAATCTTTTACGTTACCATCAAAAGAGCCATGGACGTTAAGTGCTCCAAAGTTTATTTTTGATTTAAATAAAAATAAGAAAACAGAAGTAGAATCTCATAATTTTAAAAACGAGTTTTTAGAAATCAAATCCAATTTTAAACGTCACATTGGCATTTACACTGACGGTTCGAAACAAGATGAGAAAGTTGCTTGTTCTGTCATTAGTCCGAATTTTACTGACGGCATTAGATTACCCGATAATAGCTCTATTTTTACCGCTGAAGCGAAAGCAATTGATATAGCACTCTATCATATACGAGATCAATCCGAAAAACAATTTATCATTTATTCTGATTCCCTTTCTGTATCAAAAGCTCTGAAAGACCAACAGCACAGGAACCCCTTGATTCAACAAATTTGAAGAAAAATATCATTACCTTTCTGTCTACAAGGAGATTATATTCTGCTGGCTTCCAAGTCATGTTAATATTCGTGGAAATGAATTGGCTGACTTGGAAGCCAAGTCGGCATTATCGTTATCTGTTACAAATTTAAAAATTCCTTTCTCTGATTTCAAATCAAACATCAATACATATATAAAGAAAAAATGTCCATCTATTTGGGACAATGAAACTAATAATAAATTAAATAAAATTCAACCTAATTTTTACAGTAAATGCCCATTTTTGAACTATAGCCGAAAAGATCAGACAAAAATTACGAGATGCCGTATTGGACACACACGACTCACACATTCCTACATTTTAAAAAACGAACAAGCACCTTTCTGTATATCTTGTAACGAACCGTTCACTGTTAAACATTTTCTCATCTCGTGTATTGAATTTAATCATATACGTTCAAAATATTTTAACATTACTACAATGAAATATCTTTTTAATAATGTTCCTTTTTACCAATTAATCAATTTTCTTAAAGAAATCGGTCTTTTTAACAAACTGTAATTATTAAAATTTTAATTGTTTAATCTTGCACAATTTTATGTATAATATATATAACTGTTTTAGACGCTATATGCCCTATTAGGGTTGAGCGTCTTTAAATAAAACATCCATCCATCCATCCATCATTCCCGCACACTAGTACTGGTAAACCGCTTAGAGGATCTAAGCCTGTCCAGGAACCGCGGTGCGAGGCGGACCGTCCATGCTAATAAACCCTATTAGTTTCATTTGAGGGCTTGATGTCATTTCATCTCTATGTCGGGTAAAAGTCCCACAGAATTGGAAGAAAGGTCTCCAAAATGACGTATAGGGTTGACGGGACGTTAAACATCGAATCAAACTAAAAAATATAATTATCTATGCGACGGTATTAGTCCTTAAGATGCCAGTCACAACAATTGTCTGCTTTGCTTGTCTACGTCCTGTGTAGATACTGATCATACTAGATCCGTTTCCACTGAGTTTCCATTGTATCCCAAAATATACTACTCAAAGTTTGATAGGGGTCACTTTTTATGTACCAAATTTTGCACAGAAAAATTATAAGTTCTTGACAGAATTTGTACTCGGTATATTGATACATATCTTAAGCAGAAACACGTGTGCAGTTCAGTACTCATAAAAGTGTACACTTCTCACAATTCGCAAATGAATTCATGCACCCCCAAAATCTTGCGTAGCACTGCTTTCCAACAAACCAATCAAACTTGTCAGTGTTCCTTTACCAAGCGTAAAAAGGACTTCATTTGATTTGTGAAACACTAAAATGCCTAGGGGGACAATTAAGAAACCGTCTGAGCCCCGAAGAAATGAATCGCTGCGTCAGAATGTTGGAATCTTGCGTCTCTCAACGTCGTGTTGCTGGGATTCTGAATGTGTCTCAGAGCGTGGTTTCACGAATGTGGAGTCGGCATCTTACCCACGGAAATCCTTCACACAGCCGCGGCGGGGTCGAGAAAGGGCTACAACGCAACGTCAGGGCCGTTTCTTGTTGATTCAGTCTCGACGTCAACGGTTCCTGAACGCTACGCGTTTGGATAACGAGCTTATGAACGGAACTGGAGTACGAATTTCTACACAAACTGTCAGAAACGGACTCCACGAGTTCGGACTTAATGCCATGAGGCCTGCTGTACGTGTCCCGTTGACGAGACGGCACGTGCTAGACCGGTTAGACTTTTTCAGAACTCACGTCAGGTGGACGATTCGTGACTTGAGGCCAGTACTGTTTACTGAGGGGTCAAGATTCTGTCTAGACTTCACTTATAAACGTCAATTAGTGTGGCGAATGTCTAAACAGCGATTCGATGACTTGAATGTGGCAGAGCATGATCGCTATGGAAAGGGGTCAGTCATGGTTTTGGGCTGGGATAAGCTTGAACGGTAAACCCGACTCGTACGTCGTTGAAAACGGAACGTTAATGACAGTGAGGTACTGTAATGAGATTCTTGATGAGTTTGTGAGACCATATGCAGATGCTATCGGCCCGGACTTTATTCTGATGGATGATAATGCCCGTCCCAACCCTGCCAACGTCACTGATTCCTACCTGGATCGTGTGACAATCGTTCGTATGGACTGGCCTGCTCGGTCAACGCACTTAAATCCGATTGAGCATGCGCGGGACATGCTACAGAGTGCTGTTTCAGCCCGACCTGTGCGTCCGAGGACTTTACAGGAGCTCAAAGATGCATTGGTTGCTGAATGAAAGCTGATTTCACAAAACCGGATACAGACTCGGATTACGAGCATGCGCAAGCGATGTCGTACTGTAATTGATGCCCTTGTACGCCATACACGTTATTAAGCACGTTTGTCTAAACAAATTTGGAAATTTGTGAAAAATCAGTTGCCCAAATCCCTTCGTGTTATGGCAAATTTTGGGGGTGCCAAGACGTTTGCTGTTGTCACGCTTGAATGCAGTACCAGTTGACAAAATTAATCACTAGGTTTTGTGAAGGATACGTTTTCTATCATTATGTATCAAATTTGGATTCAGCTGATTAATTCATCCAAAAATTATTTTGCATTAAAAAAGTGATCCCTATCAAACTTTGAGTAGTATATCTGAAATTTAAATATTCAGATTAAGTAAATAAAAATCAAAATTGAGTTCCTTTAAGAGCAATGAAAATATTCATAAGAAAGAAGATGATGATGAAGATGATGAAGATGATGATAAAGACATTTTCAGATGCAGTTTTGTCATTTAAAGGTTTGGACAAAATCAACACTTCGCCAGATTTGTTTGTAACAATTTCTAGTTTTGGGAAATGGCCAGCTGATACCGGTGTAAATGATCTCCCCACACTACAGGCCCCGCGCCTGCCCGGGGGTTAGAAATATGGCGGCTGCCTTCGGGAGTGTGGCAGAGTGGTAAGACCCCACCGAAAACAGTCCCATTGCCGAGACCACCCGGTGCCTCGAAATAGGTGGCTGCCTTCAGCTTCTGTGGCAGTTGGGTAAAAGCCTCCAACATACAGAACAATCGTCCGTTCGACCGGTATTATTTTGTAATTCAATTTATTCAAATGCATCTTACCAATTTTTTTTTTCAATTCACTACGCGAGATCTATCCTTTTAAACCTTTCCTATCTCATGTTACTACCACGCTGCATTTGTACGTGTATCATCATTGCTGGTGGGTCGCGCACCACAAAGAAGAAACCTCATCTGTATATGTTTGTACTGTGTTTGTGTCACTTTTTCATGCTCCATCACTCTGCACATCAATGAAAGATGCATTTTAAATACGTTATTAGATAAGTAACTTGTCGTTTCATGTTACCTCAAATTTATTTCATGTTATTCCAAAGTTAACAGAATCGGATACTTATCACTAAATTCTGAAGTGTACGTTATCATCTAACACAGCTTATTTCTTCATCAGTCTATAAAATCATTTGTACTCTCGGAAACTTATCACCTCAATAATTTCTTACCATAATCGTGGATCTCATATTTAGCAAAGGATCTCCTATTTTCAGAGCCTAGCTTTTATTTAAGCAAACGTTTTCGGCCTCCCTTGTCTCTGTAGGGAATAAAATATACAGGTCACTTTCCTTCTGTAGTGAATGGGGATGAAATTCCTTGTTGAAACAGGAGCCACTTGTTTGCCGTGAGTGGCGTCTCGTATGCTGGAAGAAGGGATCCTGATGATTGAGAAAAGCCCAGGGATCTCCAGCTTTTCAACACATCATTTTGGCCCATATTTCAGATAGAAGAGGGGTTTGGGCTAGATCCGGCCTGAATCAATCGGCTCAGTCGTGCCAAGCTCTAGAATCGCACAGCTTGTTCTTTACTTCCTTCTATCTTTCTTACGTATCTTTATGGTACAAACCGGGTGTATTTTTTTTCTTATTCCTCTATCTTTCAGTGTTATTTGATGGGCGGCGGCTGATGGATCAATCGGTGGGCTTGTACTGGGGAAATTCAGCAGAAACTTCTGTGAGGGAGAGAATATGGGTGGGGATGGGTCCCAACTGTTCCTCATTTTTATGCCCCCAACTTTGAAAAAGTTGGAGGGGCATATTGCTTCTGCCTCGTTCGTCCGTTCGTCCGTTCGTCTGTTCGTCCGTTCGTCCGTTTGTCCGTCCGTTACGCTTTTGATGCATAGCATAACTAAAGAACCGTGTATGCTAGGGTTTTGAAATTTCATATATGGATTCCTCATGGAAAATTAGCTGACGCGTATTTTTTTTCTAGTCCGGATTATGCCCCTTTCAAGAGTTATTGCCTTTGAAATTTTTTTAATAAAATCTTGTCGGCAAGATATCTCAAAAACTATTGGAGCTAGAGCCTTGAAAGTTGGTGATTATATTGGTGGTGATGAGTAGATGAACTGATTAACTTTTGACAAAATTCTGAAAAATACTTTGTGAGTTATGGCCCTTTGTCATTTTGGTAATTTGTGCCCATTGTAATGTATGCTAAAAGCGATGCATAGCATAACTTTAGAACCGTGTATTCTAGGGTTTTGAAATTTCATATATGGATTCCTCATGGAAAATTAGCTGACGCGTATTTTTTTTCTTGTCCGGATTATGCCCCTTTCAAGAGTTATTGCCCTTTGAAATTTTTTTAATAAAATTTTGTCAGCAAGATATCTCAAATTATTGGAGCTAGAGCCTTGAAAGTTGGTAAATAGATTGGTGGTGATGAGTAGATGAACTGATTAACTTATGACAAAATTCCGAAAAATACTTTGTGAGTTATGGCTCTTTGTCATTTTGGTAATTTGTGAAAAACTTTGTCATCGTTCTAGCGCCTACATTTCTTCACCAATTTCAATATAACTTCACACAAATGTTTCTTATAAAAAAATCTCGAGCGAGTTCGACTTTCAAGGTCATGACCTTCAGGTCAAGGTCACTGTGGCTTTATTTAGAAAAACTTTGTCATCGCTCTTGCGCCTTCATTTCTTCACCAATTTCAATGTAACTTCACACAAATGATTCTTATGACAATATCCCAGCGAGTTCTACTTTCAAGGTCATGACCTCAAGGTCAAGGTCACTGGCTATTTTAAGAAAAACTTTGTCATCACTCTAGCGCCTACATTTCTTCACTGATTTCAATATAACTTCAAACAAATGTGCCTTATGAAAATATCTTGAGCGAGGTCGACTTTCAAGGTCATGACCTCAAGGTCAAGGTCACTGTCGCTATTTTTAGAAAAACTTTGTCATTGCTCTAGCGCCTACATTTCTTCACTGATTTCAATATAACTTCACACAAATGTTCCTTATGACAATATCTCTAGCGAGTTCCACTTTCAAGGTCAAGGTCACTGTGGCTATTTTTAGAAAAACTTTGTCAATGCTCTAGCGCTTACATTTCTTCACCGATTTCAATATAACTTCACACAAATGTTCCTTATGACAATATCTCAAGCCATTTCCACTTTCAAGGTCAAGGTCACAATGGCTTTTTTTAGAAAAACTTTGCTATCGTCCAGCGCCTACATTTCTTCACCGATTTCAATATAACTTCACACAAATGATCCTGATGACAATACCTCGAAAGAGTTCGACTTTCAAGGTCAAGGTCACTGTGACTATTTTTAGAAAAACTTTGTCAATACTCTAGCGCTTACATTTCTTCACCGATTTCAGTATAACTTCACACAAATGTTCCTTATGACAATATCTCTAGCGAGTTCCACTTTCAAGGTCAAGGTCACTATGGCTATTTTTAGAAAAACTTTGTCATTGCTCTACCGCCTACATTTATGATTTTAATCTAACTTCACACAAAAGATGCTTATGATAATATCTTGAGCAAGATCTACTTCGCGGCCATGGCCTCAAGTCAAGGTCCCTATGACTCTTTTTAGAGAAATATTGTCATCACTCTAGAACCTACATTTATGGATGGATTTTTAAACAAACTTTACACAAATGTTGCATATGATAATATCTCAAGCAAGTTGGACTTTTGCCATTTCAGTGTTTTCCACACACGAAGTTGTCTTGTGCGAGGCGATTTGTATTGCATGTGATGCCTTGTTTTTTTTTAATAAAATCTTGTCAGCAAGTCCATATCTTGAGAACTATTAGAGCTTCATTAATCATTCTTGGTACAAACTTGCATCCAGGCATTGCAACTTTAACGCAAGCATCCATATCTGACATTGACCTATATTTCATGGTTCACTGACTTCGTGAATTATTGCGACCACCCTGACTTTCACCATTTCTCGAAAACTATTAAAGCTTTATACATTATAATTGGTACAAACTTGCATCTAGGAATTCCAACTGCAACGCAAGCATCCATATTTGACTTTTACCCATATTTCATGGTTCACTGACTTTGTGAATTATTGCGACCACCCTGACTTTCTATCTAATGTAAGAGTCCATTTCTCAAGATCTATTAGAGCTTCATTAATTGTATTTGGTACAAGCTTGCATTTAGGAATTGAAACTTCAATGCAAGTATCCATTTCTGACCTTGACCTACATTTTATGGTTCACTGACTTTGTAAAATAGTGTGACAACCCTAACTTTGACCCTGATGTAAGAGTCTGTTTTTAAGAGTTTCATTGATGATACTTGGTACATGCTTGCAACTAGGAGTGAAATTTTTATGCAGGCATCCATGTTTGACCTTGACCTAGATTTCATGGTTTGGTGACTTTGCGCCCCCACAGGCGCGACATAGCCTTCGGGGGAATTCTTGTTGTATGTTTTTGACTCTTTAACAATATTTGTTGAATATTTTGCCAGCTAAGGTCAAGCAAAGGTTCGGAGCATTGTGTTTTACAAACACCATTTCTAGTTTCATTGAAATCTAGGTGCATAGTTGGGAATCATAAAGCAGAAGTGGAGCGGAAGGACTCTGGTCCTGTCATCGAGTATAATAGCCATGTAGTCTTGGCGTTGGAAATAGGAGATCCATTTCCATTAAACGTCCCCTTGTAGGGCTCCAAGGAGGGTGGGGCGCATAGCTATCGAAACATAAATTTCAACCATGGGATCCAACACTAGAAAAAGAGCTTTTTTAGACTTATCTGATGACGACCCGGAACCGACAACATTCACTTTCAAGAAAACGAAAATTTTGCTAGATTCTTAGTGATTTCAAGTAACGAAGGCAAGGCTGTTACCACTCTTTCACCGTTTGTCATAGAAAAACAAATAGAATCACTTATCGGAACGCCAAAATATGTCAAAAAATTAAAAAATGGAACTCTCTTAATTGAAACCAACAGAAAATCCCAAACTGAAAATCTCCTGAAAATTAATAAACTCTACAACCTTAACGTCTCTGTCACGGAGCACAAAACATTAAATTCATGTAAAGGAATACTCCGTGACAGAATGCTTAAACAAGAATCAGAAGCCAGTATCGTAGAATATTTAAAAGATCAAGGAGTAACAGCCTGCAAACCTTTCAAAATTAAAAAAGACGGCAACCTCATCGAAACAAATACTCTTCTTTTAACCTTCAATACCACTTCGTTGCCGAAATCACTAAGGATTTTTTACAGAATAATACCGGTTGAAATCTACGTACCCAACCCTCTGCGAAGTTTCAATTGTCAGAGGTTTGGGCACCACGAAAACGACTGTACTGTCCCTGACGGATCTGTTTGTGAGAAGTGTGGTGGCACTGATCATCACACTCAAAATTGCAAGAATTCTCCAAAATGTGTGAACTGTGGAAATGATCATTTATCTAAATCCAATGTCTGTGAAGTTTGGAAAACAGAAAAAGAAATCATGAAAATCAAAGTTACACAAAACGTCACCTATTTGGAAGCAAAGAAAATTCAACAAAACAAACCAGAGAACACATTCGCCAAAGTTGTACAATCCCTTACCAGCAAACCTGAAACAAAAGAAACATCCACACAATTTAATGAAAGATTTTGAAATTAAACCCCATTCTAAAGTTATTACCTCTTCTGTAAAACCCAAAACCACATCGTCACAACCTACATCTTCACAACCTACTACATCGTCACAACCTACATCTACTCATCATTCAAGAACAGAATCTAGACAAACTTCACAGACCAGTTCACAACCCAAACATTCTAGCAGATCTCACTCCCGATCCACGTCGGGGACAGCAGATCAAAAAGAAAAAAACGGCAAAGAAAAGCATAAAGGATCAAACCCAAACAGTAAAGGGGCGTCTGCTGATCCAGTAAAACTGGCTAATCAGTACGTCGCCCTTGAGGACATGGAGTTGGACGTTGATCCCTCCACGTTCTCAAAGCCTAATAAAAGATAAAGGATTAAATTCCTTGTTTTAATCTTCTCTCCATTCAACCATGGATAAGAAGTCAATAATTCAATGGAATTGTCGAGGACTGAAAGCCAATTTTAACGAACTTTTAATTTTAACTACACTTTTTTCTCCTAATGTCATTTGTCTCAAAGAAACTTTTTTGAAAACTACAGATAATATTAATTTCAAAGGTTACAGTATGTACAATCATATCACAACGGATAATCAGAAGGCATCAGGAGGTACATCAATCCTGGTAAAATCTGACGTTCCTCATAGGAAAATAGACGTAAACACTAATTTACAAGCTGTTGCTGTAAACGTCACTTTATCCAAATCCATAACGATTTGTTCCGTCTACCTTCCACCACACTATAATTTTTCTAAACAAAAATTAGAAAATTTAACAAATCAATTACCTACTCCTTATATATTATTAGGAGATTTTAATAGTCACAGCAAATTATGGGGTTGCTCGGATACAAATGACAAAGGAGAAATCATAGAAAATTTTATTGCTGAAAATGATTTATGTTTATTTAACGATAAACAACCAACATATCTTCATTCTCCCACAAGAAATTATTTTGCTTTAGATCTTTCAATTTGCTCTCCAAATATTTATCTTGAATTTGATTGGTCTGTTGTGGACGATCTCCATGGGAGCGATCATTTTCCGATAGTAATTGAAGAAATTGCATCGACCCATGAGGATCGTCACCCCAGATGGAATTCGAGTAAAGCAAATTGGGAAAATTTTAATCAATTGTGATGAAAAACTCGACCCTGAACTTTTTAAAACTGCAAGTGATATACAAGATTTTACTGATGAATTGATTGATATTGCTGAAAAATGTATTCCTAAATCCTCGACTTTTTCAAAAAGAAACAGACCTTGGTTTAATGATGAAGTTAAAACTTCAATCAATAAAAGAAAATCTGCATTACGAAAATTCAATAAACAACCAACAAAAGAAAATCTTATCCATGCCAAACATATGCGAGTAAAGCTCGCAAAACAATAAAATCGGCCAAAAAAGCATCTTGGCAGCAATACGTCTCCAAACTGAATACCAGAACACCAACTAAGAAAATATGGGACATGATTCGAAACATTAGTGGCAAAAACAAATCAAATAAACATGTCCATATCAAATCGAACGGAAATATATGTTCAGCGGCTAAAGACATTTCCAATGCCTTGGGGGAAAATTTTCAGAAAAACTCCTCTAGCTCAAATTATTCAGAAAATTTCCAAAATATTAAACAAGAACAAGAGAAAAAGAATTTAAATTTTTCCTCATTAAATCATGAAAAATATAATTTGCCTTTCACTACTAAAGAATTATTAGATGCTTTAAAAGTCCTATCCAGTTCCGACTGGGGAGGAGATCGCACTGTTCTTTTAAATCTGTATAGATCGTTAATTCGTTCCAAATTGGACTCTGGTTCCATAGTCTATGGATCTGCTAGGAAATCTTATTATGCCCCCAACTTTGAAAAAGTTGGAGGGGCATATTGCTTCTGCCTCGTTCGTCTGTTCGTCCGTTCGTCCGTCCGTTACGCTTTTGAAACTAAAGAACCGTGTATGCTAGGGTTTTGAAATTTCATATATGGATTCCTCATGGAAAATTAGCTGACGCGTATTTTTTTCTCGTCCGGATTATGCCCCCTTCAAGAGTTATTGCCCTTTGAAATTTTTTTAATAAATCTTGTCAGCAAGATATCTCAAAAATTATTGGAGCTAGAGCCTTGAAAGTTGGTAAATAGATTGGTGGTGATGAGTAGATGAACTGATTAACTTATGACAAAATTCCGAAAAATACTTTGTGAGTTATGGCCCTTTGTCATTTTGGTAATTTGTGAAAAACTTTGTCATCATTCTAGCGCCTACATTTCTTCACCAATTTCAATATAACTTCACACAAATGTTCCTTATAAAAAAAATCTCGAGCGAGTTCGACTTCAAAGTCATGACCTCAAGGTCAAGGTCACTGTGGCTATTTTTAGAAACTTTGTCATCGCTCTTGCGCCTACATTTCTTCACAAATTTCAATATAACTTCACACAAATGTTCCTTATAAAAAAATCTCGAGCGAGTTCGACTTCAAAGTCATGACCTCAAGGTCAAGGTCACTGTGGCTATTTTTAGAAAAACTGTCATCGCTCTAGCGCCTTCATTTCTTCACCAATTTCAATGTAACTTCACACAAATGTTTCTTATGACAATATCTCAGCGAGTTCGACTTTCAAGGTCATGACGTCAAGGTCACTGTGGCTATTTTTAGAAAAACTTTGTCATCGCTCTAGTGCCTACATTTCTTCACCAATTTCAATATAACTTCACACAAATGTTTCTTATGACAATATCTCAGCGAGTTCGACTGTCAAGGTCATGACCTCAAGGTCAAGGTCAATGGGGCTATTTTAAGAAAAACTTTGTCATCACTCTAGCGCCTACATTTCTTCACTGATTTCAATACAACTTCAAACAAATGTGCCTTATGACAACATCTTGAGCGAGGTCGACTTTCAAGGTCATGACCTCAAGGTCAAGGTCACTGAGGCTATTTTTAGAAAAACTTTGTCATTGCTCTAGCGCCTACATTTCTTTACTGATTTCAATATTACTTCACACAAATGTTCCTTATGACAATATCTCGAGTGTGTTCGACTTTCAGGGTCATGACCTCAAGGTCAAGGTCACTGTAGCTATTTTTAGAAAAAAATTGTCATCGCTCTAGCGCCTACATTTCTTCACCGATTTCAATATAACTTCACACAAATGTTCCTTATGACAATATCTCTAGCGAGTTCCACTTTCAAGGTCAAGGTCACTGTGGCTATTTTTAGAAAAAGTTTGTCAATGCTCTAGCACTTACATTTCTTCACCGATTTCAATATAACTTCACACAAATGTTGCTTAAGACAATATCTCGAGCGATTTCGACTTTCAAGGTCAAGGTCATTGTGGCTTTTTTTTTTTTAAAAAAACTGTCATCGCCCTAGCGACTACATTTCTTCACTGATTTCAATATAACTTCACACAAATGTTCCTTATGATAATACCTCGAGTGAGTTTAACTTAAGGTCAAGGTCACTGTGGCTATTTTTAGAAAAACTTTGACATGGCTCTAGTGCCTACATTTATTGATGGATGTTAATAGAACTTCACACAAATGTTTCTTATGGTAATATCTCGAGTTGCTTGGTCATGACCTCAAGGTCAAGGTCACTATGGGTATTTTTAGAAAAACTTTGTCATTGCTCTACCGCCTACATTTATGATTTTAATCTAACTTCACACAAAAGATGCTTATGATAATATCTTGAGCAAGATCTACTTCGCGGCCATGGCCTCAAGTCAAGGTCCCTTTGACTATTTTTAGAGAAATATTGTCATCACTCTAGAACCTACATTTATGGATGGATTTTTAAACAAACTTTACACAAATGTTGCATATGATAATATCTCAAGCAAGTTGGACTTTTGCCATTTCAGTGTTTTCCACACACGAAGTTGTCTTGTGCGAGGGGATTTGTATCGCATGCGATGCCTTGTTTTTTTTAATAAAATCTTGTCAGCAGGTCCATATCTTGAGAACTATTAGAGCTTCATTAATCATTCTTGGTACAAACTTGCATCCAGGCATTGCAACTTAAACGCAAGCATCCATATCTGACATTGACCTATATTTCAAGGTTCACTGACTTCGTGAATTATTGCGACCACCCTGACTTTCACCATTTCTCGAAAACTATTAAAGCTTTTTAAATTATAATTGGTACAAACTTGCATCTAGGAATTCCAACTGCAACGCAAGCATCCATATTTGACTTTTACCCATATTTCATGGTTCACTGACTTTGTGAATTATTGCGACCACCCTGACTTTCTGCGACCACCCTGACTTTCTATCTAATGTAAGAGTCCTTTTCTCAAGATCTATTAGAGCTTCATTAATTGTATTTGGTACAAGCTTGCAATTAGGAATTGAAACTTCAATGCAAGTATCCATTTCTGACCTTGACCTACATTTTATGGTTCACTGACTTTGTAAAATAGTGTGACAACCCTAACTTTGACCCTGATGTAAGAGTCTGTTTTTAAGAGTTTCATTGATGATACTTGGTACATGCTTGCAACTAGGAGTGAAATTTTTATGCAGGCATCCATGTTTGACCTTGACCTAGATTTCATGGTTTGGTGACTTTGCGCCCCCACAGGCGCGACATAGCCTTCGGGGGAATTCTTGTTGTATGTTTTTGAGTCTTTAACAATATTTGTTGAATATTTTGCCAGCTAAGGTCAAGCAAAGGTTGGGGGCATTGTGTTTTACAAACACCATTTCTAGTTTAAAATCATTGGATACTATACAGCATCGAGGTTTACGTTTAGCACTAGTTGCCTTTCGAACTTCACCTATTGAAAGTCTCTATGCTGAATCTAATGAACCATCACTTTATGTTAGAAGAGAAAAATTGTCTCTTCAGTATGCTACCAAATTAGCTGCAAATCCACGCAATTCAGCATATGAATGTGTTTTTAACCCTAATTATGAAAGATTTTACGAAAATAAACCCTCCGCAATTAAACCTCTTGGCCTAAGAATACGACCTTTATTTAAAGAAGCCAATATTAATGTCCAAAATATTCAATCATTTTCATTTCCATCGAAAGAACCATGGACATGAACTAATCCAAAGATAGTATTAGATTTACATAAAAATAAAAAATCTGAAGTTGATGTACATATTTTTAAAAATGAATTTTTAGAAATTAAATCACATTTTAAACATCACATTTCCATTTACACTGGCGGTTCGAAACAAGATGAGAAAGTTGCTTGTTCTGTCATTAGTCCGAATTTCACTGATAGCATTAGACTACCCGATAATAGCTCTATTATTACCGCTGAAGCAAAAGCAATTGATATCGCACTCTATCACATTCGAGATCAATCTGAAAGACATTTTATCATTTATTCCGATTCCCTTTCTGTACTAAAAGCTCTGAAAGATCAACAGCACAGAAACCCCTTGATTCAACAAATTTTTAAAAAAATATCACAATCTGTCCGTTTCAAAGGAGATCATATTCTGCTGGCTTCCCAGTCATGTAAATATCCGTGGTAATGAGTTAGCTGATTTGGAAGCCAAATCAGCATTATCGTTAACTATTACCAATTTAAAAATTTTCCTTCTTCAGATTTAAAATCGAACATAAACATATATATATAAAAAATAAATGCGAAACAATTTGGGAAAAAGAAACTAATAATAAATTAAATAAAATTCAACCAAATTTTCATACCAAATGTACTTTTTCGAATTATAATAGGAAAGACCAGACTAAACTCACAAGATGCCGTATTGGACACACGACTCACTCATTCCTACATATTAAAAAACGAACAAGCACCTTTCTGTATATCTTGTAACGAACAGTTTACAGTTGAACACTTTCTCATTTCATTTGTAGAATTTCATCATATACGCTCACAATATTTTAATGTTACAACAATGAAAGATCTTTTTAATGACATACCATCTTACCAATTAATCAATTTTCTTAAAGAAATCGGACTTTTTAACAAACTGTAATCATTAATATTTTAACTTTTAAACTTCAATAACAATTTTATATCTAATTATTTTTAGACGCTATATGCCCTATTAGGGTTGAGCGTCTTTAAACAAAATATCCATCCATCCATCCAACATACAGAATAATCGTCCGTTCAACCGGTATGATCTTGTGAATAGAACTGTTCAAATGCATCTTACAATTTTTTTACAATATTCATTACGCGAGATCTATCCTTTTAAACCTTTCCTATCTCATGTTACTACCACGCTGCATTTGTACGTGTATCATCGTTGCTGGTGGGTCGCGCACCACAAAGAAGAAACCTCATCTGTATATGTTTGACTTTTTTATTCTCCATCACTCTGCACATCAAACAAAGATGCATTTTGTATACGTTATTAGATAAGTAACTTGTCATTTCATGTTACCCCAAAGTTATTTTATGTTACACCAAAGTTAACAGAATCGGATACTTATCAATAAGTTCTGAAGTGTACGTCATCATCTAACACAGCTTATTTCTTTAGTAGTTTATAAAATCCTTTGTTCTTTCTAAAACTTAGCACCTCAATAATTTCTCATCATAATCTCATCAAAGGATCTCCTGTTTTCAGAGCCAAGCTTTTATTTAAGCAAACGTTTTCGGCCTCCCTTGTCTGTAGGGAATAAAATATACAGGTCACTTTCCTTCTGTAGTGAATGGGGATGAATTTCCTTGTTAAAACAGGAGCCACTTGTTTGCCGTGAGTGGCGTCTCGTATGCTGGAAGAAGGGATCCTGATGATTGAGAAAAGCCCAGGGATCTCCAGCTTTTCAACACATCATTTTGGCCCATATTTCAGATAGACGAGGGGTTTGGGCTAGATCCGGCCTGAATCAATCGGCTCAGTCGTGCCAAGCTCTAGAATCGCACAGCTTGTTCTTTACTTCTTTCTCTCTTTTTTACGTATCTTTATGGTACAAACCGGGTGTAATTTTTTCTTATTCCTCTATCTTTGAGTGTTATTTGATGGGCGGCGGTGGGCTTGTTCTTAGGAATTTCAGCAGAAACTTCTGAGGGAGAGAATACGGGTGGGGATGGGTCCCAACTGTTCCTCATTTTTTCATTAAAATCTGGGTGCATAGTTGGGAATCATAAAACAGAAGTGGAGCGGAAGGACTCTGGTCCTGTCATCGAGTATAATAGCAATGTAGCCTTGGCGTTGGAAATAAGAGATCCATTTCCATTAAACGTCCCCTTGTAAGGCTCCAAGGAGGGTGGGGCGCATAGCTATCGAATCACAAATTATCACCATGGGATCCAACACTAGAAAAAGAGCATTTTTAGACTTATCTGATGACGACCCGGAACCGGCTACCTTCAATTTCAA
Organism: Lucinisca nassula; assembly: GCA_963580285.1. Classification (NCBI taxonomy): domain Eukaryota; kingdom Metazoa; phylum Mollusca; class Bivalvia; order Lucinida; family Lucinidae; genus Lucinisca; species Lucinisca nassula. The sequence goes on along the minus strand of OY757025.1, from coordinate 87,885,048 downwards.
AGCTAATGAAACATTTGCTAGATTTTTGGTGATTTCGAGCAAGGAAGAAAAGGCCGTTACGACTCTTTCACCGTTCATTATTGAAAAACAGATCGAATCGTTGATCGGAACTCCAAAAACTGTAAAAAAATAAAAAATGGAACACTTTTAATAGAAACTAACAGAAAATCCCAAACCGAAAACCTTCTAAAAGTAAATAAATTTTTCAACATGAATGTTTCTGTCACGGAACACAAAACTTTAAACTCTTGCAAGGGCATTATCCGTGACAGAATGATTAAAACAGGAATCTGAAGCCAGCATCGTTGAATATCTAAAAGATCAAGGCGTAACGGCCTGTAAACGCTTTAAAATAAAAAAAGACGGAAATCTCATCGACACGAACACACTTCTTTTGACATTTAACACCACTTCCTTGCCGAAATCACTAAAGATTTTCTACAGGATTATACCGGTTGACATCTACGTGCCCAATCCTCTGCGATGTTTTAATTGTCAGAGGTTTGGACACCATGAAAACGATTGCACTGTCCCTGACGGATCGGTTTGTGAGAAATGCGGTGGCACTGATCATCACACTCAAAATTGCAATAACCCCCCAAAGTGCGTGAACTACGGAAAAAATCATCTCTCCAAATCAAACGTCTGTGAAGTTTGGAAAACGGAAAAAGAAATTATGAAAATCAAAGTAACACAAAACGTAACCTATTTAGAAGCAAAGAAAATCCAACAAAATAAACCAGAAAACACATTTGCCAAAGTTGTCCAATCCCTTACCAGCAAACCTGAAACCAAAGATACTTCCACACAATTTAATGAGAAAGATTTTGAAATCAAACCACATTCAAAAGTAATTACTTCTACTGTTAAACCAAAAACATCGTCGCAACCTACTACATCGTCACAGCCTACATCTACTCACCATTCAAGATCAGAAAGTAAACAAACTTCACAGACCAGTTCACAGCCGAACACTAAACATTCTAGATCTCACTCCCGATCCACGTCGGGGACAGCGGATCAAAAAGAAAAAAAAACGGCAAAGAAAAACATAAAGGATCAAACCCAAACAGTAAAGGAGCGTCGGCTGATCCAGTAAAACTGGCTAATCAGTACGGCGCCCTTGAGGACATGGAGTTGGACCATGATCCCTCCACGTTCTCAAAGAATAATAAAAGATAAAAGGATTAAATTCCTTGTTTTAATCTTCTCTCCATTCAATCATGGATAAGAAGTCAATAATTCAATGGAATTGTCGAGGACTGAAAGCCAATTTTAACGAACTTTTAATTTTATCTACACTATTTTCTCCTAATGTCATTTGTCTCCAAGAAACGTTTTTGAAAACTACAGATAATATTAATTTCAAAGGTTACAGTATGTACAATCATATCACAACGGATAATCAGAAGGCATCAGGAGGAACATCAATCCTGGTAAAATCTGACGTTCCTCATAGGAAAATATATGTAAACACTAATTTAAAAGCTGTTGCTGTAAACGTCACTTTATCCAAATCCATAACGATTTGTTCTGTCTACCTTCCACCTCATTATAATTTTTCTAAACAGGATTTAAAAAATTTAACTAATCAACTACCTAGTCCTTATATATTATTAGGAGACTTTAATAGTCACAGCAAATTATGGGGTTGCTCGGATACAAATGACAAAGGAGAAATCGTAGAAAATTTTATTGCTGAAAATGATTTATGTTTATTTAACGATAAACAACCAACATACCTTCATTCTCCCACAAGGAATTATTTTGTTTTAGATCTTTCAATTTGCTCTCCAAATATTTATATGCCCCGCGCCTGCCCGGGGGGTAGAAATATGGCGGCTGCTTCGGGAGTGTGGCAGAGTGGTAAGACCCCACCGAAAACAGTCCCATTGCCGAGACCACCCGGTGCCTCGAAATAGGTGGCTGCCTTCAGGTTCTGTGGCAGTTGGGTAAAAGCCTCCAACATACAGAACAATCGTCCGTTCGACCGGTATTATTTTGTAATTCAATTTATTCAAATGCATCTTACCAGTTTTTTTACAATTCACTACGCGAGATCTATCCTTTTAAACCTTTCCTATCTCATGTTACTACCACGCTGCATTTGTATGTGTATCATCATTGCTGGTGGGTCGCGCACCACAAAGAAGAAACCTCATCTGTATATGTTTGTACTGTGTATGTGTCACTTTTTCATGCTCCTTCACTCTGCACATCAATGAAAGATGCATTTTGTATACGTTATTAGATAAGTAACTTGTCATTTCATGTTACCCCAAAGTTATTTTATGTTACATCAATGTTTACAGAATTGGATACTTATCACGAAGTTCTGAAGTGTTCGTCATCATCTAACACAGCTTTATTCTTTATTAGTTTATAAAATCCTTTGTTCTCTCTGAAACTTATCACCTCAATAATTTCTTACCCGATAATAGCTCTATTTTTACCGCTGAAGCAAAAGCAATCGATATTGCACTCTATTATATTCGAGACCAGTCCGAAAAACATTTTATCATCTATTCAGATTCTCTTTCTGTATTGAAAGCTCTCAAAGATCAACAGCATAGAAACCCCTTAATTCAACAAATTTTACGAAAATATCATTTTCTTTCCACCTCGGAGATCATTTTTGCTGGCTTCCCAGTCACGTTAATATCCGTGGGAATGAGTTAGCCGACTTAGAAGCTAAATCTGCCTTATCGTTAAATATAACAAATATAAAAATCCCTTTTTCAGATTTTAAATCCAACATAAATAAGTATATAAAGAATAAATGTCAATCTACTTGGGAAAACGAAATTAACAATAAATTGAATAAAATACAACCTAACTTTAATACCAAATGCTCTTTTACAAATTATAAAAGAAAAGATCAGACAAAGATCACTAGATGCCGTATTGGACATACAAGACTCACTCATTCCTACATTTTAAAAAACGAACAAGCACCTTTCTGTATATCTTGCAACGAACCGTTCAGTGAAACATTTTCTCATTTCATGTGTAGAATTTCATCATATACGAACAAAATATTTTAATGTTTCAACGATGAAAGAACTTTTTAATGACATACAATCTTACCAAATAATCAATTTTCTTAAAGAAACCGGACTTTTTAACAAACTGTAGTTAAGATTTTAATTTTTAATCTTACTTTATTTTATGCATAATATAAATTTTGTTTAGACGCTATATGCCCTATTAGGGTTGAGCGTCTTTAAATAAATCATCCATCCATCCATCCATCCAGTTTTAACAATATACGGCAGTCCAATTCCAGTCGTCACTGAGGCGAAGTTTTTGGGTCTTTTATTCGATAACAAATTGTCTTTTATTCCTCATAGCAAAGCTTTGAAAGCTAAATGTTTAAAAGCTCTTGATATTCTTAAAGTCCTGTCCAGTTCCGACTGGGGAGGAGATCGCACTGTTCTTTTAAATCTTTATAGATCTATAATTCGTTCCAGGCCCCGCGCCTGCCCGGGGGGTAGAAATATGGCGGCTGCCTTCGGGAGTGTGGCAGAGTGGTAAGACCCCACCGAAAACAGTCCCATTGCCGAGACCACCCGGTGCCTCGAAATAGGTGGCTGCCTTCAGCTTCTGTGGCAGTTGGTTAAAAGCCTCCAACATACAGAGCAATCGTCCGTTCGACCGGTATTATTTTGTAATTCATTTTATTCAAATGCATCTTACCAAATTTTTTATACAATTTACTACGCGAGATCTATCCTTTTAAACCTTTCCTTTCTCATGTTACTACCACGCTGCATTTGTACGTGTATCATCATTGTTGGTGGGTCGCGCACCACAAAGAAGAAACCTCATCTGTATATGTTTGTACTGTGTATGTGTCACTTTTTTATGCTCCTTCACTCTGCACATCAATGAAAGATGCATTTTAAATACGTTATTAGATAAGTAACTTGTCGTTTCATGTTACCTCAAATTTATTTCATGTTATTGCAAAGTTAACAGAATCAGATACTTATCACTAAATTCTGAAGTGTACGTTGTCATCTAACACAGCTTTATTCTTTATTAGTTTATAAAATTTGTTCTCTCTGAAACTTATCACCTCAATAATTTTTTATCATAATCATGGATCTCATATTTAGCAAAGGATCTCCTGTTTTCAGAGCCAAGCTTTTATTTAAGCAAACGTTTTCGGCCTCCCTTGTCTGTAGGGAATAGAATATACAGGTCACTTTCCTTCTGTAGTGAATGGGGATGAAATTCCTTGTTGAAACAGGAGCCACTTGTTTGCCGTGAGTGGCGTCTCGTATGCTGGAAGAAGGGATCCTGATGATTGAGAAAAGCCCAGGGATCTCCAGCTTTTCAACACATCATTTTGGCCCATATTTCAGATAGAAGAGGGGTTTGGGCTAGATCCGGCCTGAATCAATCGGCTCAGTCGTGCCAAGCTCTAGAATCGCACAGCTTGTTCTTTACTTCCTTCTATCTTTCTTACGTATCTTTATGGTACAAACCGGGTGTAATTTTTTCTTATTCCTCTATCTTTGAGTGTTATTTGATGGGCGGCGGCTGATGGATCAATCGGTGGGCTTGTACTGGGGAAATTCAGCAGAAACTTCTGTGAGGGAGAGAATATGGGTGGGGATGGGTCCCAACTGTTCCTCATTTTTTCATTGAAATCTGGGTGCATAGTTGGGAATCATAAAGCAGAAGTGGAGCGGAAGGACTCTGGTCCTGTCATCGAGTATAATAGCCATGTAGCCTTGGCGTTGGAAATAGGAGATCCATTTCCATTAAACGTCCCCTTGTAGGGCTCCAAGGAGGGTGGGGCGCATAGCTATCGAAACATAAATTTCAACCATGGGATCCAACACTAGAAAAAGAGCTTTTTTAGACTTATCTGATGACGACCCGGAACCGACAACCTTCACTTTCAAAGCAAACGAAAATTTTGCTAGATTCTTAGTGATTTCGAGTAACGAAGGCAAGGCTGTTACCACTCTTTCACCGTTTGTCATAGAAAAACAAATAGAATCTCTTATCGGAACGCCCAAAAATGTCAAAAAATTAAAAAATGGAACTCTTTTGGTCGAAACAAACAGAAAATCTCAAACTGAAAATCTCTTGAAAATTAATAAATTCTTCAACCTTAACGTCTCTGTCACGTAGCACAAAACACTAAATTCATGTAAAGGAATACTCCGTGACAGAATGCTTAAACAAGAATCAGAACACAGTATCGTAGAATATTTAAAAGATCAAGGAGTAACAGCCTGCAAACGTTTCAAAATTAAAAAAGACGGCAATCTCATCGAAACAAATACTCTACTTTTAACCTTCAATACCACTACGTTGCCGAAATCACTAAGGATTTTTTACAGAATAATACCGGTTGAAATCTACGTGCCCAACCCTTTGCGATGTTTCAATTGTCAGAGGTTTGGGCACCACGAAAACGACTGTACTGTCCCTGACGGATCTGTTTGTGAGAAGTGTGGTGGCACTGATCATCACATTTCTAACTGCAAGAACTCTCCAAAATGTGTGAACTGTGGAAAAGATCATTTATCTAAATCAAATGTCTGTGACGTTTGGAAAACAGAAAAAGAAATCATGAAAATCAAAGTTACACAAAACGTCACTTATTTGGAAGCCAAAAAAATCCAACAAAACAAACCAGAAAACACATTCGCCAAAGTTGTTCAATCCCTTGCCAGCAAACCTGAAACAAAAGAAACCTCCACTCAATTTAATGAAAAAGATTTTGAAATTAAACCACATTCTAAAGTAATAACCTCTACTGTTAAACCAAAAACCACATCACAACCTACATCGTCACAACCTACATCGTCACAACCTACTACATCGTCACAACCTACATCTACTCATCAGTCAAGACAAACTTCACAGACCAGTTCACAACCGAACACCCATTCTAGCAGATCTCACTCTCGGTCCACGTCAGGGACAGCGGATCGAAAAGACAAAAAAGACGAAGAAAAGCATAAAGGATCAAACCCTAACAGTAAAGGGGCGTCGGCTGATCCAGTAAAAATGGCTAATCAGTACGGCGCCCTTGAGGACATGGAGTTGGATGTTGATCCCTCCACTTTCTCAAAGCATAATAATAAAAGATAAAAGGATTAAATTCCTTGTTTTAATCTTCTCTCCATTTAATCATGGATAAGAAATCAATACTACAATGGAATTGTCGAGGACTGAAAGCCAATTTTAACGAACTTTTAATTTTATCTACACTTTTTTCTCCTAATGTCATTTGTCTCCAAGAAACATTTTTGAAAACTACAGATATTAATTTCAAAGGTTACAGTATGTACAATCATATCACAACGGATAATCAGAAGGCATCAGGAGGTACATCAATCCTGGTAAAATCTGACGTTCCTCATAGGAAAATAGATGTAAACACTAATTTACAAGCTGTTGCTGTAAACGTCACTTTATCCAAATCCATAACGATTTGTTCTGTTTACCTTCCACCACACTATAATTTTTCTAAGCAAGAATTAGAAAATTTAACAAATCAATTACCTAGTCCTTATATATTATTAGGAGATTTTAATAGTCACAGCAAATTATGGGGTTGCACGGATACAAATGACAAAGGAGAAATCATAGAAAATTTTATTGCTGAAAATGATTTATGTTTATTTAACGATAAACAACCAACATATCTTCATTCTCCCACAAGAAACTATTTTGCTTTAGACCTTTCAATTTGCTCTCCAAATATTTATCTAGATTTTGATTGGTCTGTTGTGGACGATCTCCATGGGAGCGATCATTTTCCGATAGTAATTGAAGAAATTGCATCGACCCATGAGGATCGTCACCCCAGATGGAATTTGAGTAAAGCAAATTGGGAAAATTTTAATCAATTATGTGATGAAAAACTCGACCCTGAACTTTTTAAAACTGCAAGTGATATACAAGATTTTACTGATGAATTGATTGATATTGCTGAAAAATATATTCCTAAATCCTCGACTTTTTCAAAAAGAAACAGACCTTGGTTTAATGATGAAGTTAAAACTTCAATCAATAAAAGAAAATCTGCATTACGAAAATTCAATAAACAACCAACAAAAGAAAATCTTATTCATGCCAAACATATGCGAGCTAAAGCTCGCAAAACAATAAAATCGGCCAAAAAAGCATCTTGGCAGCAATACGTCTCCAAACTGAATACCAGAACACCAACGAAGAAAATATGGGACATGATTCGAAAAATTAGTGGCAAAAACAAATCAAATAAACATGTCCATATCAAATCGAACGGAAATATATGTACAACGGCTAAAGACCTTTCCAATGCCTTGGGGGAAAATTTTCAGAAAAACTCCTCTAGCTCGAATTATTCAGAAAGTTTCCAAAATATTAAACAAGAACAAGAGAAAAAGAATTTAAATTTTTCCTCATTAAATCACGAAAAATATAATTTGCCTTTCACTACTAAAGAATTATTAGATGCTCTCCATAAATCCCATGATACTGCTGTTGGCCCTGATGACATTCACTATCAAATTTTAAAACATTTACCCAACAAGGCATTGGAAACTTTATTAAATATTTTGAATGATATTTGGATCACTGGAAAGTTCCCCGAAAACTGGAGAAAAGCTACCATTATTCCTATTCCGAAACCTAATAAAGATCATACTGAAGCCACTAATTACAGACCTATTGCTTTGACAAGTTGCTTATGTAAAACAATGGAGAGAATGATTAATGATAGGCTGGTTTCTTTCTTAGAATCAAACCAGCTTATCACTAAATTTCAAGCTGGTTTTAGAAAAAACAGCTCAACTAACGATCATTTGATTCGCTTAGAATCATTTATACGTGATGCCTTTATTAAAAAAGAACATGTCGTAGCTGTATTCTGTGACCTAGAAAAGGCCTACGATACCACTTGGAAGTATGGCATCATGAAAGATTTACACAACTTGGGCCTTAAAGGCCGATTACCACTTTTTGTTCAAAATTTCTTATCCGATCGAACATTTAATGTTCGCTTAGGAAATACATTATCGGACACATTTGATCAAGAACAAGGTGTACCACAAGGTAGTATTTTATCACCAACCTTGTTCAGCATAAAAATTAATAATATAGTTAAATGTGTAAAAGACCCAGATTGTTCGCTTTTTGTTGACGATTTTGGAATCTTTTATCGATCCAAAAATATGGAAACCATTGAATTTAAACTGCAAAGGTGTTTAAATAATATAGAAACTTGGGCGACAGAAAATGGTTTTAAATTTTCTAAAACAAAAACTCAGTGTGTTCATTTCTGCCAAATTCGAAAGATGCATTTAGATCCTGTTCTTGCTATATACGGCAGTCCAATTCCAGTCGTCACTGAAGCGAAATTTTTGGGTCTTTTATTCGATAACAAATTGTCATTTATTCCCCATATCAAAGCTTTGAAAGCTAAATGTTTAAAAGCTCTTGATATTTTAAGTCCTGTCCAGTTCCGACTGGGGAGGAGATCGCACTGTTCTTTTAAATCTTTATAGATCTTTAATTCGTTCCAAATTGGACTATGGCTCCATAGTCTATGGATCTGCTAGGAAATCTTATTTAAAATCTTTGGATACTATACATCATCAAGGTTTACGTCTAGCACTAGGTGCCTTTCGCACCGCACCTGTTGAAAGTCTTTATGCTGAATCGAATGAACCATCACTGTATGTTAGAAGGGAGAAATTGTCTCTTCAATATGTTACAAAATTGGCCGCCAATCCAAGAAATTCAGCATATGACATTGTTTTTAATCCTAATTACGAACGATTCTACAACAACAAACCATCGGCTATTAAACCGCTTGGCCTAAGAATCAAACCATTATTTATGGAGGCCAATATTAATATTAATAATATTCAATCTTTTACGTTACCATCAAAAGAGCCATGGACGTTAAGTGCTCCAAAGATTATTTTAGATTTAAATAAAAATAAGAAAACAGAAGTAGAATCTCATATTTTTAAAAACGAATTTTTAGAAATCAAATCTAATTTTAAACGTCACATTTCCATTTACACAGACGGTTCGAAACAAGATGAGAAAGTTGCTTGTTCTGTTATTAGTCCGAAGTTTACTGACAGCATTAGATTACCCGATAATAGCTCTATTTTTACCGCTGAAGCGAAAGCAATTGATATAGCACTCTATCATATACGAGATCAATCCGAAAAACAATTTATCATTTATTCTGATTCCCTTTCTGTATTAAAAGCTCTGAAAGACCAACAGCACAGGAACCCCTTGATTCAACAAATTTTACGAAAATATCATTACCTTTCTATTTGCAAGGAGATTATATTCTGCTGGCTCATAAGTCATGTTAATATTCGTGGAAATGAATTGGCTGACTTGGAAGCCAAGTCGGCATTATCGTTAACTATTACAAATTTAAAAATTCCTTTCTCCGATTTCAAATCAAACATCAATACATATATAAAGAAAAAAATGTCAATCTATTTGGGACAATGAAACTAATAATAAATTAAATAAAATTCAACCTAATTTTTACAGTAAATGCCTATTTTTGAACTATAGCCGAAAAGATCAGACAAAAATTACGAGATGCTGTATTGGACACACACGACTCACACATTCCTACATTTTAAAAAACGAACAAGCACCTTTCTGTATATCTTGTAACGAACCGTTCACTGTTAAACACTTTCTCATCTCATGTATTGAATTTAATCATATACGTTCAAAATATTTTAACATTACTACAATGAAAGATCTTTTTAATATTGTTCCTTTTTACCAATTAATCAATTTTCTTAAAGAAATCTGTCTTTTTAACAAGCTGTAATTATTAAAATTTTAATTGTTTAATCTTGCACAATTTTATGTATAATATATAACTGTTTTAGACGCTATATGCCCTATTAGGGTTGAGCGTCTTTAAATAAAACATCCATCCATCCATCCATAATTCGTTCCAAATTGGACTATGGTTCCATAGTCTATGGATCTGCTAGGAAATCTTATTTAAAATCTTTGGATACTATACATCAAGGTTTACGTTTAGCATTGGGTGCCTTTCGTACTTCACCCGTGGAAAGTCTTTATGCTGAATCAAATGAACCATCGCTTTATATTAGAAGAGAAAAATTGTCTCTTCAATATATTACTAAGTTAGCCGCAAATCCATGTAATTCAGCATATGAATGTGTTTTTAACCCTAACTATGAAAGATTTTAAAATATCAAACCATCTGCTATTAAACCTCTTGGCTTAAGAATCAGACCTTTAATCAAAGAGGCCGATATTAATGTCCAAAATGTTCAATCGTTCTCATTACCATCAAAAGAACCATGGACATTAAATCATCCAAAGATAATTTTAGATTTGCACAAAAATAAGAAATCGGAAGTCGATTCACATATTTTTAGAAATCAAATCCAATTTTAAACATCACATTTCCATTTACACTGACGGTTCGAAGCAAGATGAGAAAGTTGCTTGTTCTGTCATTAGTCCGAATTTCACTGATAGCATTAGATTACCCGATAATAGTTCTATTTTTACCGCTGAAGCGAAAGCAATCGATATTGCCCTCTATTATATTCGAGACCAATACGAAAAACATTTTATCATTTATTCAGATTCCCTTTCTGTATTGAAAGCTCTCAAAGATCAACAGCATAGAAACCCCCTGATTCAACAAATTTTACGAAAATATCCTTTCCACCTCGAAGATCATTTTTTGCTGGCTTCCCAGTCACGTTAATATCCGTGGGAATGAGTTAGCCGACTTAGAAGCTAAATCTGCCTTATCGTTAAATATAACAAATTTAAAAATCCCTTTTTATGCCCCCGGAATCTAAGATTCTGGGGGGCATATAGTTTTTGGTCTGTCCGTCTGTTTGTCTGTTTGTCCGTTTGTCTGTTTGTCCGTTTGTCCGTTTCTCCGTCTGCAAAAACTTTAACATTGGGCATAACTTTTGAATGGTAAGTGATACAGCTTTCATACTTCACATGTGCATTCCTTGTCACAAGACCTTTCAAGAGGTACCATAAATTTTGACCTCGTGACCTTCACCTTGAGATTTGACCTACTTTTGGCCTCATTTTTAAAAACTTTAACATTGGCCATAACTTTTGATTGGTAAGTGATAGAGCTTTCATATTTCACATGTGCATTCCTTGTCACAAGACCTTTCTATTGGTACTATAATTTTTGACCTCATGACCTTGACCTTGGCATTTGACCTACTTTTTAAAAACTTTAACATTGGCCGTAACGTTTGATTGGTAAATGGTAGAGCTTTCATATTTCACATGTGCATTCCTTGTCACAAGACCTTTCTATTGGTACTATAATTTTTGACCTCATGACCTTGGCATTTGACCTACTTTTTAAAAACTTTAACATTGGCCGTAACGTTTGATTGGTAAATGGTAGAGCTTTCATATTTCACATGTGCATTCCTTGTCACAAGACCTTTCTAATGGTACCATAATTTTTGACCTCATGACCTTGACCTTGATGTTTGACCTACTTTTTAAAAACTTTAACATTGGCCATAACTTTTGATTGGTAAATGGTAGGGCTTTCATATTTCACATGTGCATTCCTTGTCACAAGACCTTTCTAGTGGTACTATAATTTTTGACCTTGTGACTTTGACCTTGATGTTTGACCTACTTTTTAAAAACTTTAATATAGTCCATAACTTTTGATTGGTAAGTGATAGAGCTTTCATATTTCACATGTGTATTCTTTCTCACAAGACCTTTCCAGTGGTACCATAATTTTTTACCTCGTGACCTTGTGGCCTCAACCATGACATAATTTAGTGATGGGGCTTTCATATTGCACAGGCGCTGTCCGGGGGCATCGGTGTTTCACAAACACATCTTGTTCAGATTTTAAATCCACCATAAAAAAGTATATAAAGAATAAATGTCAATCTATTTGGCAAAACGAAAATAACAATAAATTGAATAAAATACAACCTTACTTTAATACCAAATGCTCTTTTACGAATTACAGTAGAAAAGATCAGACAAAGATCACTAGATGCCGTATTGGACATACAAGGCTGACTCATCCTACATTTGAAAAAACCAACAAGCACCTTTCTGTATATCTTGTAACGAACCGTTCACAGTGAAACACTTTCTCATTTCATGTGTAGAATTTCATCATATACGAACAAAATATTTTAATGTTTCAACGATGAAAGAACTTTTTAATGATGTACAATCTTACCAAATAATCAATTTTCTTAAAGAAACCGGACTTTTTAATAAACTGTAATTATTAAGATTTTAATTTTTAACCTTACTGTATTTTATGCATAATATATAATTTTCTAGACGCTATATGCCCTGTTAGGGTTGAGCGTCTTTAAATAAATCATCCATCCATCCATCCATCCAAAATCGTGGATCTCGTGTTTAGCAAAGGACCTCCTGTTTTCAAAGCCAAGCTTTTATTAAAGCAATCGTTTTCGGTCTCCCTTGTCTGTAGGGAATAAAATATACAGGTCATTTTCCTTCTGTAGTGAATGGGGATGAAATTCCCTGTTAAAACAGGAGCCACTTATTTGCCGTGAGTGGCGTCTCGTATGCTGGAAGATGGGATCCTGATGATTGAGGGAAGCCCAGGGATCTCCAGCTTTCCAACACATCATTCTGGCCCATATTTCAAATAGACGAGGGGTTTGGGCTAGATCCGGCTTGAATCAATCGGCTCAATCGTGCCAAGCCCTAGAATCGCACAGCTTGATCTTTACTTCCTTCTCGCTTTTTACGTATCTTTATGGTACAAACCGGGTTTATTTTTTTCTTATTCCTCTATCCTTGAGTGTTGTTTGACGGGCGGCGGCTGATGGATCAATCGGTGGGCTTGTACTGGAGAAATTCAGCTGATGCTTCTGTGAGGGAGAGAAAATGGGTGGGAATGGATCCCAACTATTCATCTTTTTTTCTTTTGAAAACTAGATGCATAGTTTGCAGACATAAAGCAGAGGTAGAGCGGAAGGACTCTGGTCCTGTCATCGAGTATAATAGCAATGTAACCTTTGCGTTGAAAATAGATCTATTTTTAGCTCACCGTCACGTAGTGACGAGGTGAGCTTATGGGATTACTTATCGTCCGTCGTGCGTCAGTGCGTCCGTGCATCCGTAAACAATTTCTTTAAACGACATCTCCTCCTAAACCACTGATCGGATTTTGACCAAGCTTTACAGGAATGATCCTTAGGTGGTCCCCTTTGAATGTTGTTCAAATGGTTCCGGTCCGTTGCACATCTAGGTCACAGGAGCCAAAAATAGTTTTTTTTCACCGAAAACTTAAAAAATCTTCTTCTCTGAAACCACAAGGCCCAGGTCTTTGATATTTGGTATGAAGCTTTATCTAGTGGACCCCTACCAAGATTGTTCAAATTATAGTGCTGGGGCAAAAAGTGCCCCCGCTACGGGGCCCTTTGGTTTTACATGGGCTTATATAGGGTAAATCTTTAAAATCTTCTTCTCTGAAACCGTAAGGCCCAGGTCTTTGATATTTGGTATGAAGCTTCACCTAGTGGACCCCTACCAAGATTATTCAAATTATAGTGCTGGGGCAAAAAATGCCCCCGCTCTGGGGCCCTTTGGTTTTACATGGGCTTATATAGGGAAGATCTTTAAAAATCTTCTTCTCTGAAACCGCAAGGCCCAGGTCTTTGATATTTTGTATGAAGCTTCATCTAGTGGACCCCTACCAAGATTGTTCAAATTAAAGTGCTGGGGCCAAAAACGCCCCCACTCCGGGGCCCTTCGGTTTAACATGGGCTTATATAGGGAAAATATTTAAAAATCTTTTTCTCTGAAACTGTAATGCCCAGGTCTTTCATATTTGGTATGAAGCTTCATCTAGTGGACCCCTACCAAGATTGTTCAAATTATAGTGCTGGGGCCAAAAATGCCCCCGCCCCGGGGCCCTTTGGTTTTACATGGGCTTATATTGGGAAAATCTTTAAAAATCTTCTTCTCTGAAACGGCTAGGCAAAGGTCTTTGATATTTAATATAAGGCCCAGGCCCCCCCCCCCCTCGACCTCCCTCCCCCCCGCTCCGAGGCCTTTTGGTTTTACATGGGCTTATATAGGGAAAATCTTCTTCTCTGAAACCGCAAGGCTCAGGTCTTTGATATTTGGTATGAAGCTTCACCTAGTGGATCCCTACCAAGATTGTTCAAATTAAAGTGCTGGGGCCAAAAACGCCCCCACTCCGGGGCCCTTCGGTTTTACATGGGCTTATATAGGGAAAATATTTAAAAATCTTCTTCTCTGAAACTGTAATGCCCAGGTCTTTGATATTTGGTATGAAGCTTCATCAAGTGGACCCCTACCAAGATTGTTCAAATTATAGTGCTGGGGCCGAAAATGCCCCCGCTCCAGGGCCCTTTGGTTTTACACGGGCTTATATAGGGAAAATCTTTAAAAATCTTCCTTCTCTGAAACCGCAATGCCCAGGTCTTTGATATTTGGTATGAAGCTTTACCTAGTGGACCCCTACCAAGATTGTTCAAATTACAGTACTGGGTCAAAAAATGTCCCCGCTCTGGGGCCCTTTGGTTTTACATGGGCTTATATAGGGAAAATCTTTAAATATTTTCTTCTCTGAAACCGCAAGGCCAAGGTCTTTGATATTTGGTATGAAACAACCCACAAGGACCAGGCCCTGGGGCCAAAAATGCCCCCAGCCCGGGGCCTTTTGGTTTTACATGGGCTTATATAGGGAAAATCTTTAAAAATCTTCCTTCTCTGAAACCGCAATGCCCAGGTCTTTGATATTTGGTATGAAGCTTTACCTAGTGGACCCCTACCAAGATTGTTCAAATTACAGTACTGGGTCAAAAAATGTCCCCGCTCTGGGGCCCTTTGGTTTTACATGGGCTTATATAGGGAAAATCTTTAAATATTTTCTTCTCTGAAACCGTAAGGCCCATGTGTTTGATATTTGGTACGAATCTTCACCCCACAAGGCCCAGCCCCCCCCCCCCCCACCCAGGGCTTTTTGTTTTACATGGGCTTATATAGGGAAAATCTTTAAAACCTTCCTCCTCTGAAACCGCAATGCCCAGGTCTTTGATATTTGGTATGAAGCTTTACCTAGTGGACCCCTACCAAGATTGTTCAAATTATAGCCCTGGGGCCAAAAATGCCCCCGCTCAGGGGCCCTTTGGTTTTCAAATACTTATATATGGAAAATCTTAAAATCTTCTTCTCTGAATCCGCAAGGCCCAGGTCTTTGATATTTGGTATGAAGCTTCATCTAGTGGACCCCTACCAAGATTGTTCAAATTATAGTACTGGGGCCAAAAATGCCTCGCCCCGGGGCCCTTTCGTTTTACATGGACTTATATAGGGAAAATCTTTAAAAATCTTCTCTGAAACCGCAAGCCCCAGGTCTTTGATATTTGGTATGAAACCTCATCTGGTAGACCCCTACTAGAATTGTTCAAATTAAAGTGCTTGGGCAAAAAATGCCCCCGCTCTGGGGCCCTTTGGTTTTACATGGCTTATATAGGGAAACTCTTTGAAAATCTTCTTTTCTGAAACCACAGGGCCCAGGTCTTTGATATTTGGTATGAAGCTTCACCTAGTGGACCCCTACCAAGTTTGTTCAAATTATAGCCCTGGGGCCAAAACTGCTCCCGCTTCGGGGCCTTTTGGTTTTACATAGACTTATATACGGAAAATATTTAAAAATCTTCTTCTCTGAAACCACAAGGCCTAGGTCTTTGATATTTGGTATGAAGCTTCATCTTGTGGACCTCTACCAAAATTGTTCAATTATAGCCCTTAGACCAAAAATGCCCCCGCCTCGGGGCCCTTTGGTTTTACATACTTATATAGGGAATATCTTTAAAAATCTGAGAAACCACAAGGCCTAGTTCTTTGATATTTGGTGTGAAATTTCATCTAGTGGACCTCTATTAAGATGGTTCAAATAATATGCTATTAGCCCTGGGGCCAAAAATGCCCCCGTCCGGAGACCCTTTGGTTTTACAGACTTTATAGGGAAATCTTTAAAATTCTTCTTCTCTGAAACCACTAGGCGTATGCCTTTGATATTTAGTATGGAGCTTTATCTAGTGGACCTCTACCAAGATTGTTCAAATTATAGCCCCCGCCCCGGGGCCCTTTGGTTTTACATAGACTTGTATAGAGATAATCTTTGAAAATCTTCTTCTCTGAAACAGCAAGGCCCAGATCTTTGAAATTTGGTGTGAAGCTTCATCTAGTGGACCTCTATCAAGATTGTTTAAATTATGGCGCTGAGGCCAAAAATACCCCCGCTCTGGGGCCATTTGGTTTTACATAGGCTAATGTAGGGAATATCTTTAAAAAATCTACTTCTCTGAAACCCCAAGGCCCAGGTCTTTGATATTTGATGTGTAGCTTCATCTAGTGAACCTTTGCCAAGATTGTTCAAATTATAGCCTTTGTTGATATTTGGTATGAAGCTTCACCTTTTTAGACCTCCCTCAACATAGCCCGGGGGGTAGAAATATGGCGGCTGCCTTCGGGAGTGTGGCAGAGTGGTAAGACCCCACCGAAAACAGTCCCATTGCCGAGACCACCCGGTGCCTCGAAATAGGTGGCTGCCTTCAGCTTCTGTGGCAGTTGGGTAAAAGCCTCCAACATACAGAACAATCGTCCGTTCGACCGGTATTATTTTGTAATTCAATTTATTCAAATGCATCTTACCAAATTTCTTTACAATTCACTACGCGAGATCTATCCTTTTAAACCTTTCCTATCTCATGTTACTACCACGCTGCATTTGAACGTGTATCATCATTGCTGGTGGGTCGCGCACCGCAAAGAAGAAAATCTCATCTGTATATGTTTGTACTGTGTATATGTCGCTTTTTCATGCTCCATCACTCTGCACGTCAATGAAAGATGCATTTTAAATACGTTATTAGAAAAGTAACTTGTCGTTTCATGTTGCCTAAAATTTATTTCATGTTATTCCAAAGTTAACAAAATCGGATACTTATCACTAAGTTCTGAAGTGTATGTCATCATCTAACACAGCTTATTTCTTTAGAAGTTTATAAAATTCTTTGTTCTTTCGGAAACTTATCTACTCAATAATTTTTTATCAACATGGATCTCATATTTAGCAAAGGATCTCCTGTTTGCAGAGCCAAGCTTTTATTTAAGCAAACGTTTTCGGCCTCCCTTGTCTGTAGGGAATAAAATATACAGGTCACTTTCCTTCTGTAGTGAATGGGGATGAAATTCCTTGTTGAAACAGGAGCCACTTGTTTGCCGTGAGTGGCGTCTCGTATGCTGGAAGAAGGGATCCTGATGATTGAGAAAAGCCCAGGGATCTCCAGCTTTTCAACACATAATTTTGGCCCATATTTCAGATAGACGAGGGGTTTGGGCTAGATCCGGCCTGAATCAATCGGCTCAGTCGTGCCGAGCTCTAGAATCGCACAGCTAGTCCTTATCTTCCTTCTTTCTTTTTTACGTATCTTTATGGTTCAAACCGGGTGTAATTTTATCTTATTCCTCTATCTTTGAGTGTTATTTGATTGGCGGCGGCTGATGGATCAATCGGTGGGCTTGTACTGGGGAAATTCCGCAGAAACTTCTGTGAGGGAGAGAATATGGGTGGGGATGGGTCTCAACTGTTCCTCATTTTTTCATGAAAATCTGGGTGCATAGTTGGGAGTCATAAAACAGAAGTGGAGCGAAAGGACTCTGGTCCTGTCATCGAGTATAATAGCCATGTAGCCTTGGCGTTGGAAATAGATCCATTTCCATTAAACGTCCCCTTGTAGGGCTCCAAGGAGGGTGGGGCGCATAGCTATCGAATCGTAAATTATCACCATGGGATCAAACGCTAGGAAAAGAGCATTTTTGGTTTTATCAAATGACGACCCGGAACCGACTACTTTCAATTTCAAAGCCAATGACAATTTTGCTCGATTTTTAGTGATTTCGAGTAAGGATGAAAAGGCCGTTACTACTCTCTCACCGTTCGTAATTGAAAAACAAATTGAATCTTTAATAGGCACACCAAAAAACGTAAAAAAATTGAAAAATGGAACCCTTTTAGTTGAAACGAATCTTAAAACGCAAACTGAAAATCTACTCAAAATTAACAAAT
Source organism: Lucinisca nassula (assembly GCA_963580285.1). Taxonomy (NCBI): domain Eukaryota; kingdom Metazoa; phylum Mollusca; class Bivalvia; order Lucinida; family Lucinidae; genus Lucinisca; species Lucinisca nassula. The sequence goes on along the minus strand of OY757025.1, from coordinate 87,866,912 downwards.
TCTTTAATATGAATGTCTCTGTCACGGAACATAAAACATTGAACTCCTGTAAAGGCATTATCCGTGACAGAATGTTGAAACAGGAAACAGAAACCAGCATTGTCGAATACCTTAAGGATCAAGGAGCCACGGCCTGTAAACGCTTCAAAATCAAAAAAGACGGAAATCTAATAGAAACAAACACTCTCCTAACTTTTAATTCAACATCCTTACCGAAATCACTAAAGATCTTTTACAGAATAATACCGGTTGACGTCTATGTACCAAACCCTCTGCGTTGTTTCAACTGTCAGAGGTTTGGTCATCACGAAAACGACTGAACTGTCCCTGATGGATCTGTTTGTGAAAAATGCGGTGGAACCGATCATCACACCCTTAACTGTAAGAATCCTCCAAAGTGTGTGAACTGTGGCAAAAATCATGTATCAAAGTCAAATGTCTGTGAAGTTTGGAAATCAGAAAAAGAAATTATGAAAATTAAAGTAACACAAAACGTAACATATTTAGAAGCAAAGACAATTCACAAAAATAAACCAGAAACCACTTTCACAAAAGTTGTACAGTCCCTTGCCAGCAAACCTGAAACCAAAGAAACATCTACTCAATTCAACGAAAAAGATTTTGAAATTAAACCCCATTCTAAAGTTATTACCTCTTCTGTTAAACCCAAAATTACATCGTCACAACCTACTACATCGTCACAACCTACTACATCGTCACAACCTACTACATCGTCACAACCTACATCTACTCATCATTCAAGATCAGAATCTAGACAAACTTAACAGACCACTTCACAACCTAACAGCAAACATTCTAACAGATCTCACTCCCGATCCACATCAGGGACAGCAGATCAAAATGAAAAGAACGGCAAAGAAAAGCATAAAGGATCAAACCCAAACAGTAAAGGGGCGTCGGCTGATCCAGTAAAACTGGCTAATCAGTACGGCACCCTTGAGGACATGGAGTTGGACGTTGATCCCTCCACGTTCTCAAAGCAAAATAAAAGCTAAAGGATTAAATTCCTTGTTTTAATCTTCTCTCCATACAATCATGGATAAGAAGTCAATACTTCAATGGAATTGTCGAGGACTGAAAGCCAATTTTAACGAACTTTTAATTTTATCTACACTTTTTTCTCCTAATGTCATTTGTCTCCAAGAAACTTTTTTGAAAACTACAGATAATATTAATTTCAAAGGTTACAGTATGTACAATCATATCACAACGGATAATCAGAAGGCATCAGGAGGTACATCAATCCTGATAAAATCTGACGTTCCTCATAGGAAAATAGATGTAAACACTAATTTACAAGCTGTTGCTGTAAACGTCACTTTATCCAAGTTCATAACGATTTGTTCTGTCTACCTTCCACCTCATTTTAATTTTTCTAAACAAGAATTAGAAAATTTAACAAATCAATTACCTAGTCCTTATATATTAATAGATTTTAATAGTCACAGCAAATTATGGGGTTGCTTCGATACAAATGACAAAGGAGAAATCATAGAAAATTTTATTGCTGAAAATGATTTATGTTTATTTAACGATAAACAACCAACATATCTTCATTCTCCCACAAGAAATTATTTTGCTTTAGATCTTTCAATTTGCTCTCCAAATATTTATCTAGATTTTGATTGGTCTGTTGTGGACGATCTCCATGGGAGCGATCATTTTCCGATAGTAATTGAAGAAATTGCATCGACCCATGAGGATCGTCACCCCAGATGGAATTTGAGTAAAGCAAATTGGGAAAATCTTAATCAATTATGTAATGAAAAACTCGACCCTGAACTTGTTAAAACTGCAAGTGATATGCAAGATTTTACTGATGAATTGATTGATATTGCTGAAATATGTATTCCTAAATCCTCGACTATTTCAAAAAGGAACAGACCTTGGTTTAATGATGAAGTTAAAACTTCAATCAATAAAAGAAAACCTGCATTACGAAAATTCAATAAACAACCAACAAAAGAAAATCTTATCCATGCCAAACACATGCGAGCTAAAGCTCGCAAAACAATAAAATCGGCCAAAAAAGCATCTTGGCAGCAATACGTCTCCAAACTGAATACCAGAACACCAACTAAGAAAATATGGGACATGATTCGACAAATTAGTGGCAAAAACAAATCAAATAAACATGTCCATATCAAATCGAACGTAAATATGTGTTCAACGGCTAAAGACATTTCCAATGCCTTGGGGGGAAATTTTCAGAAACTCCTCTAGCTCAAATTATTCAGAAAATTTCCAAAATATTAAACAAGAACAAGAGAAAAAGAATTTAAATTTTATCTCATTAAATCATGAAAAATATAATTTACCTTTCACTACTAAAGAATTATTAGATGCTCTCCATAAATCTCATGATACTGCTGTTGGTCCTGACGACATACACTATAAAATTTTAAAACATTTACCCAACAAGGCATTGGAAACATTATTAAATATTCTGAATGATATTTGGATCACTGGAAAATTCCCTGAAAACTGGAGAAAAGCTACCATTATTCCTATTCCGAAACCTAATACAGATCATACTGAAGCCACTAATTACAGACCTATTGCTTTGACAAGTTGCTTATGTAAAACAATGGAGAGAATGATTAATGATAGGCTGGTTTGGTTCTTAGAATCGAATCAGCTTATCACTAAATTTCAAGCTGGATTTAGAAAAAACAGCTCTACTAACGATCATTTGATTCGCTTAGAATCATTTATACGTGATGCCTTTATTAAAAAAGAACATGTCGTAGCTGTATTCTTTGACCTAGAAAAGGCCTATGATACGACTTGGAAATATGGCATCATGAAAGATTTACACAACTTGGGCCTTAAAGGCCGATTGCCACTTATTGTTCAAAATTTCTTGTCCGATCGAACATTTAATGTCCGCATAGGAAATACATTATCAGACACATTTGATCAAGAACAAGGTGTACCACAAGGTAGTATTTTATCACCAACCATGTTCAGCATAAAAATTAATAATATAGTTAAATGTGTAAAAGACCCAGATTGTTCGCTTTTTGTTGACGATTTTGGAATTTTTTATCGTTCCAAAAATATGGAAACCATTGAATTTAAACTGCAAAGGTGTTTAAATAATATAGAAACTTGGGCAACAGAAAATGGTTTTAAATTTTCTAAAACAAAAACTCAGTGTGTTCATTTCTGCCAAATTCGAAAGTTGCATTTAGATCCAGCTTTAACAATATACGGCAGTCCAATTCCAGTCGTCACTGAGGCGAAGTTTTTGGGTCTTTTATTCGATAGCAAATTGTCTTTTATTCCTCATATCAAAGCTTTGAAAGCTAAATGTTTAAAAGCTCTTGATATTTTAAAAGTCCTGTCCAGTTCCGACTGGGGAGGAGATCGCACTGTTCTTTTAAATCTTTATAGATCTTTAATTCGTTCCAAATTGGACTATGGTTCCATAGTCTATGGATCTGCTAGGAAATCTTATTTAAAATCTTTGGATACTATACATCATCAAGGTTTACGTCTAGCACTAGGTGCATTTCGCACTTCACCTGTTGAAAGTCTTTATGCTGAATCAAATGAACCTTCACTTTACGTTAGAAGAGAGAAATTGTCTCTTCAGTATGTTACAAAATTAGCCGCAAATCCACGTAATTCAGCATATCACTCTGTTTTTAACCCTAACTATGAACGATTTTATAACAACAAACCACCAGCGATAAAACCTCTTGGCCTAAGAATTAAACCATTACTCGAAGAGGCCAATATTAATATAAACAATATTCAGTCTTTCTCTTTACCATCTAAACAACCATGGACGTTAAACTCCCCAAAGATAATTTTAGACTTAAACAAAAATAAGAAATCCGAAGTAGAATCACATATTTTTAAGAACGAATTTTTAGAAATCAAATCAAATTTTAAACATCATATATCCATTTACACTGACGGTTTGAAACAAGATGAGAAAGTTGCTTGTTCTGTCATTAGTCCAAATTTCACTGACAGCATTAGATTACCTGATAACAGCTGTATTTTTACTGCTGAAGCGAAAGCAATTGATATCGCACTTTATCACATTAGGCATCAACCTGAAAGGCATTTTATCATTTATTCAGATTCTCTTTCTGTATTGAAATCTCTCAAAGATCAACATCACAGAAACCCATTGATTCAACAAATTTTAAGAAAATATCATTACCTTTCCGTCTCAAAAGAGATCGTATTCTGCTGGCTTCCCAGTCACGTAAATATCCGTGGAAATGAGTTAGCCGATTTAGAGGCCAAATCGGCATTGTCGTTAAATATAACTAATTTTAAAATTCCGCATTCAGATTTTAAATCCAACATAAATAAATATATAAATAACAAATGTCAATCTATTTGGGAAAAAGAAACCAATAATAAATTAAATAAAATACAAACAAATTTTCATAGCAAATGCTCTTTTTCGAATTATAGTAGGAAAGATCAGACGAAAATCACAAGATGCCGCATTGGCCACACAAGGCTCACACATTCCTTTATATTAAAAAACGAACAAGCACCTTTCTGCATATCTGTGAACGAACCGTTCACAGTTAAACACTTTCTAATTTCATGTATAGAATTTTATCATATACGCACAATATTTTAATGTTTCAACAATGGAAGATCTTTTTAACGATATACCATCTTATAAATTAATCCATTTTCTTAAAGAAATCGGCCTTTTTAACAAACTGTAATAGTAAATATTTTAACTTTTAAATTTTCATAACAATTTTATATTTAATACCTTAATTATTTTTAGACGCTATATGCCCTATTAGGGTTGAGCGTCTTTAAACAAAACATCCATCCATCCATCCATCCAACACTAGGAAAAGAGCATTTTTAGATTTATCCGATGACGACCCGGAACCGACTACTTTCAATTTCAAAGCCAACGAAAATTTCGCTAGATTTTTGGTGATTTCGAGTAAGGAAGAAAAGGCTGTTACTTCCCTTTCACCGTTTGTGATCGAAAAGCAAATCGAATCTATCATTGGTACACCTAAAAACGTTAAAAAATTAAAAAATGGAACTCTTTTGATTGAAACTAACAGGAAAACTCAAACGGGAAATCTTCTTAAAATCAACAAATTTTTCAACATGAATGTTTCTGCCACGGAACATAAAACTTTAAACTCTTGTAAGGGAATTATCCGTGACAGAATGTTAAAACAGGAATCTGAAGCCAGCATTATAGAATATCTTAAAGATCAAGGAGTAACGGCCTGTAAACGTTTTAAAATCAAAAAAGACGGAAATCTGACACGAACACACTTCTTCTTACATTTAGTACCACTTCCTTACCGAAATCACTAAATATTTTCTACAGGATAATACCGGTTGACATATACGCGCCCAATCCATTGCGATGTTTCAATTGTCAGAGGTTTGGACACCATGAAAACGATTGCACTGTCCCTGACGGATCTGTTTGTGAGAAGTGTGGTGGTACCGACCATCACACTATCAACTGCAAGAATACTCCAAAATGTGTGAACTGCGGAAAAGATCATTTATCTAAATCCAATGTCTGTGAAGTTTGGAAAACCGAAAAAGAAATCATGAAAATTATTGTTACACAAATCGTCACCTATTTGGAAGCAAAAAAAATTCAACAAAACAAACCAGAAAACACATTCGCCAAAGTTGTCCAATCCCTTGCCAGCAAACCTGAAACAAAAGAAACCTCCACTCAATTTAATGAAAAAGATTTTGAAATTAAACCCCATTCTAAAGTAATTACCTCTACTGTTAAACAAAAACACACATCATCACAACCTACTACATCGTCACAACCTACTTCTACTCATCATTCAAGATCAGAATCTAGACGAACTTCACAGACATTCTAGCAGATCACACTCCCGATCCACGTCAGGGACGGTGGATCGAAAAAAAAAAACGGCAAAGAAAAGCATAAAGGATCAAACCCAAACAGTAAAGGGGCGTCTGCTGATCCAGTAAAACTGGCTAATCAGTACGTCGCCCTTGAGGACATAGAGTTGGACGTTGATCCCTCCACGTTCTCAAAGCCTAATAAAAGAGAAAGGATTAAATTCCTTGTTTTAATCTTCTCTCCATTCAACCATGGATAAGAAGTCAATAATTCAATGGAATTGTCGAGGACTGAAAGCCAATTTTAACGATCTTTTAATTTTAACTACACTTTTTTCTCCTAATGTCATTTGTCTCCAAGAAACTTTTTTGAAAACTACAGATAATATTAATTTCAAAGGTTACAGTATGTACAATCATATCACAACGGATAATCAGAAGGCATCAGGAGGTACATCAATCCTGATAAAATCTGACATTCCTCATAGGAAAATAGATATAAACACTAATTTACAAGCTGTTGCTGTAAACGTCACTTTATCCAAATCCATAACGATTTGTTCAGTCTACCTTCCACCACACTATAATTTTTTTAAACAAGAATTAGAAAATTTAATAAATCAATTACCTAGTCCTTATATATTATTAGGAGATTTTAATAGTCACAGCAAATTATGGGGTTGCTCGGATACAAATGACAAAGGAGAAATCATAGAAAATTTTATTGCTGAAAATGATTTGTTTATTTAACGATAAACAACCAACATATCTCCATTCTCCCACAAGAAATTATTTTGCTTTAGATCCTTCAATTTGCTCTCCAAATATTTATCTAGATTTTGATTGGTCTGTTGTGGACGATCTCCATGGGAGCGATCATTTTCCGATAGTAATTGAAGAAATTGAATCGACCCATGAGGATCGCGACCCCAGATGGAATTTGAGTAAAGCAAATTGGGAAAATTTTAATCAATTATGTAATAAAGAACTCGACCTTGAACTTTTTAAAACTGCAAGTGATATACAAGATTTTACTGATGAATTGATTGATATTGCTGAAATATGTATTCCTAAATCCTCGACTTTTTCAAAAAGGAACAGACCTTGGTTTAATGACGAAGTTAAAACTTCAATCAATAAAAGAAAATCTGCATTACGAAAATTCAATAAACAACCAACAAAAGAAAATCTTATCCATGCCAAACACTGCGAGCTTAAGCTCGCAAAACAATAAAATCGGCCAAAAAAGCATCTTGGCAGCAATACGTCTCCAAACTGAATACCAGAACACCAACTAAGAAAATATGGGACATGATTCGAAAAATTAGTGGCAAAAACAAATCGAATAAACATGTCCATATCAAATCGAACGGAAATATGTGTTCAACGGCTAAAGACATTTCCAATGCATTGGGGGAAAATTTTCAGAAAAACTCCTCTAGCTCAAATTATTAAAAAAATTTCCAAAATATTAAACAAGAACAAGAGAAAAAGAATTTAACTTTTTCCTTATTAAATCAGGAAAAATATAATTTACCTTTCACTACTAAAGAATTATTAGATGCTCTCCATAAATCTCATGATACTGTTGTTGGTCCTGACGACATACACTATCAAATTTTAAAACATTTACCCAACAAGGCATTGGAAACATTATTAAATATTCTGAATGATATTTGGATCACTGGAAAATTCCCTGAAAACTGGAGAAAAGCTACCATTATTCCTATTCCGAAACCTAATAAAGATCATACTGAAGCCACTAATTACAGACCTATTGCTTTGACAAGTTGCTTAGGTAAAACAATGGAGAGAATGATTAATGATAGGCTGGTTTGGTTCTTAGAATCAAACCAGCTTATCACTAAATTTCAACCTGGTTTAAGTAAACAACAGCTCTACTAATGATCATTTGATTCGCTTAGAATCATTTATACGTGATGCCTTTATCAAAAAAGAACATGTCGTAGCTGTATTCTTTGACCTAGAAAAGGCCTATGATACGACTTGGAAATATGGCATCATGAAAGATTTACACAACTTGGGCCTTAAAGGCCGATTGCCACTTTTTGTTCAAAATTTCTTGTCCGATCGAACATTTAATGTTCGCATAGGAAATACATTATCGGACACATTTGATCAAGAACAAGGTGTACCACAAGGTAGTATTTTATCACCAACCTTGTTCAGCATAAAAATTAATAATATAGTTAAATGTGTAAAAGATCCAGATTGTTCGCTTTTTGTTGACGATTTTGAAATTTTTTATCGTTCCAAAAATATAGAAACCATTGAATTTAAACTCCAAAGGTGTTTAAATAATATAGAAACTTGGGCAACAGAAAATGGTTTTAAATTTTCTAAAACAAGAACCCGGTGTGTTCATTTCTGCCAAATTCGAAAGTTGCATTTAGATCCAGTTTTAACAATATACGGCAGTCCAATTCCAGTTGTCACTGACGCGAAGTTTTTGGGTCTTTTATTTGATAGCAAATTGTCTTTTGTTCCTCATATCAAAGCTTTGAAAGCTAAATGTTTAAAAGCTCTTGATATTCTTAAAGTCCTGTCCAGTTCATACTGGGGAGGAGATCGTACTGTTCTTTTAAATCTTTATAGATCTTTAATTCGCTCCAAATTGGACTATGGTTCCATAGTCTATGGTTCTGCTAGCAAATCCTATTTAAAATCTTTGGATACTATACATCATCAAGGTTTACGTTTAGCACTTGGCGCCTTTCGCACTTCACCCGTTGATAGTCTCTATGCTGAATCTAATGAACCATCACTTTATATTAGAAGAGAGAAATTGTCTCTTCAATATGCTACTAAATTAGCTGCAAATCCACGCAATTCAGCATATGAATGTGTTTTTAAAGAAAGATTTTACGAAAATAAACCCTCCGCAATTAAACCTCTTGGCCTAAGAATACGACCTTTATTTAAAGAAGCCAATATTAATGTTCAAAATATCCAATCATTTTCATTTCCATCGAAAGAACCATGGACATTAAATAATCCAAAGATAGTATTAGATTTACATAAAAATAAGAAATCTGAAGTTGATTCACATATTTTTAAAAATGAATTTTTAGAAATTAAATCGCATTTTAAACATCACATTTCCATTTACACTGACGGTGTAAACAAGATGAGAAAGTTGCTTGTTCTGTCATTAGCCCGAACTTCACTGATAGCATTAGACTACCCGATAATAGCTCTATTTTTACCGCTGAAGCAAAAGCATTTGATATCGCACTCTATCACATTCGAGATCAACCTGAAAGACATTTCATCATTTATTCAGATTCCCTTTCTGTACTAAAAGCTCTGAAAGATCAACAGCACAGAAACCCCTGGATTCAACAAATTTTAAGAAAATATCACTATCTTTCCGTCTCAAAGGAAATCATATTCTGCTGGCTTCCCAGTCATGTAAATATCCGTGGTAATGAGTTAGCTGATTTGGAAGCCAAATCAGCATTATCGTTAACTATTACCAATTTAATAATTCCTTCTTCAGATTTAAAATCGAACATAAACCTATATATAAAAAACAAATGCCAATCAATTTGGGAAAAAGAAACTAATAATAAATTAAATAAAATTCAACCAAATTTTCATACCAAATGTACTTTTTCGAATTATAATAGGAAAGACCAGACTAAACTCACAAGATGCCGTATTGGACACACACGACTCACTCATTCCTACATATTAAAAAACGAACAAGCACCTTTCTGTATATCTTGTAACGAACAGTTTACAGTTGAACACTTTCTCATTTCATGTGTAGAATTTCATCATATACGCTCAAAATATTTTAATGTTACAACAATGAAAGATCTTTTTAATGACATACCATCTTATCAATTAATCTATTTTCTTAAAGAAATCGGACGTGGCCACGTAAAATCGATTTAAGCCCCCCAGTGGAAATCTTCCACTGACCGTTCCAAGGCGGCTCTTCTGTGGCGATTTATTTTATGTTGTTGTTTGTTACTTACTGTGTGTATCACTTGTGTCTTTTAGTTTCGGATGACCATATGGCCATTTTGTGGGAAAGTAACTGTCCTTATGGCCTTCCTTTGTTTAGGTTTCCATTATGGTCTGGTCGCTTAATGTTTGTATTTCTTTCCCTTTGGTGTCTTTTATGGGTGGAGTAAGTTAATTGTATCAATTCCTGATCTTTGTTTTACTTCTACTTTTTAACAAGCTGTAATCATTAATATTTTAACTTTTAAACTTCAATGACAATTTTATATCTAAAATCTAATTATTTTTAGACGCTATATGCCCTATTAGGGTTGAGCGTCTTTAAACAAAATATCCATCCATCCATCCATCCTCCCTCAACATTATGCACATTGTAGCCCTGGGGTCAATAATGGCCCTCCCTGAGGCCCACTTGTTACTCTATCATATGGATCAGGTGAGCGATCCAGGGCCATCATGGCCCTCTTGTGTTTTATATTAGGATCACTTTTTGTCTGTCATCCGTGCGTAAGGAATTTCTTCAAACGGCATCTCCTCCTAAACCACTGATCGGATTTTGACCAAACTTCACAGGAATGATCCTTATGTGGACCCCTTTCAAAGTTGTTCAAAGGGTTCTGGTCTGCTGCATATCAAGGTCACAGGGGCTAAAATAGATTTTTTTAATGAAAACTTAAAAAATCTTCTTCTCTGAAACCATAAGTCCCAGGTCTTTGATATTTGGTACGAATTTTCATCTAGTGGATCCCTACCAAGATTGTTCAAATTATAGTGCTGGGCCAAAAATGCCCCCTCCCCGGGTCCCTTTGATTTTACATCGGATTATAGAGAAAATCTTCTTCTCTGAAACCGCAAGGCCCAGGTCTTTGCTATTTGGTATGAAGCTACATCTATTGGACCCCTACCAAGATTGTTCAAATTATAGTGCTGGGACCAAAAATGCCCCCGCCCGGGGCCCTTTGGCTTTACATGGGCTTATATAGAGAAAATATTTAAAAATCTTCTTCTCTGAAACCACAAGGTCCAGTTCTTTGATATTTGGTATGAAGCTTCATCTAGTGGACCCCTACCAAGATTGTTCAAATTATAGCCCTGGGGCCAAAAATGCCCCCGCTGTGGGTCCCTTTGGTTATACAAAGACTTATATCAGGAAAATTTTTAAAAATCTTCTTCCCTGAAACCGCAGGGCTCATGTCTTTGATATTTGGTATGAAGCTTCATCTTGTGGACCACTACCAAGACAGTTCAAATTATAGCACTGCGGCCAAAAATGACCCCACCTCCAGGCCCTTTTGTTTTACATAAACTTATATAGGGAAAATCTTTAAAAAGCTTCTGTGAAACTACAAGGCCTAGGTCTTTGATATTTGGTGAGAAATTTCATCTAGTGGACCTCTATCATGATTATCAAATTATAGCCCTGGGGCCAAAAATGCCGCAACCCAAGACCCTTTGGTTTTACATAGACTAATATAGGGGAAATCATTAAAAATCTTCTTCTTTGAAACAACAAGGCCCATTGTCTTTGATATTTGGTATGGAGCTTCATCTAGTGTACCTCTACCAAGATTATTCAAATTATAGCCCTAGGGCCACAAATGTTCTTCCCCCCCATCCCCACCCCCTTATATCGAGATAATCTTTGAAATCTTGTTCTCTCAAACAGCAAGGCCCAGGTCTTTGATATTTGGTGTGAAGCTTCATCTAGTGGACCTCTACAAAGAGATTGTTTAAATTATAGCACTGAGGCCAAAATGTCCCTGCCCCAGAGCAATTTGGTTTTTCATAGGCGTATGTAGGGAATATCTTAAAAAAAAACCTTTTTCTCTGAAACCGCAAGGCCTAGGTCTTTGATATTTGGTGTGTAGCTTCATCTAGTAGACCTTTGCCAAGATTGTTCATATTATAGCCCCTGGTGATATTTGGCATGAAGCTTCGTCTTTTTAGACCTCCCTCAACATTATGCACATTGTAGCCCTGGGGTCAATAATGGCCCTCCCCGGTGCCCACTTGTTACTCTATGGATCAGGTGAGCGATCCAGGGCCATCATGGCCCTCCTGTATGTATGAAAATACTACCTCTGTGGTAATTTCATGTCAAATTATATATTTTCCTACATATTTTTTGCATTTTGCTCGCTAAGTCACATGAAGCCACAATCACCTTGCATACTTCATAAATGCACCCAACCTCTTTATAAGACCGTTATTGAGGTTCACAGGTAAAAACATGTTAGTCAAACAATTGTGATACATCCATATAATATACTACTCAAAGTTTGATAGGGGTCACTTTTTTAATGCAAAATAATTTTTGGATGAATTAATCAGCTGAATCCAAATTTGATACATAATGATAACACACGTATCCTTCACAAAACCTAGTGAATAATTTTGTCAGCTGGTGCTGCATTCAAGCGTGTCAACAGCAACCGTCTTGGTACCCCCAAAATTTGCCGTAACACCAAGGGATTTGGACAACTGATTTTTCACAAATTTCCAAATGTGTTTAGACAAACGTGCCTAATAACCTTTTATGGCGTCCACGGGCATCGATTACAGTACGACATCGCCTGCGCATGCTCGTAATCAGAGTCTGTATCCGGTTTTGTTGAATCAGCTTTCATTCAGCAACCAATGCATCTGAGCTCTTGTAAAGTCCTCGGATGCACAGGTCGGAATGACACAGCACGCTGAAGCATGCCCTGCGCATGCTCAATCGGATTTAAGTCCGGTGACCGAGTAGGCCAGTCCATACGAACGATTGTCTAACGTTCCAGATAGGAATCAGTGACGTTGGCACGGTTGGGACGGGCATTAGTGTCCATCAGAATAAAGTCCGGGCCGATAGCATCTGCATATGGTCTCAAAAACTCATCAAGAATATCATTACAGTACCTCAATGCCATTAACGTTCCGTTTTCAACGACGTACAAGTCGGTGTTACCGTTCACGCTTATCCCAGCCAAAACCATGACTGACCCATTTCCATAGCGATCATGCTCTGCCACATCCAAGTCATCGAATCGCTCTTTAGACATTCGCCACACTAATTGACGTTTATAAGTGAAGTTTAGACAGATTCTGGACTCATCAGGAAACGGTACTGGCGTCAAGTCATGAACCGTCCACCAGACGTTAGTTCTGGCAAAGTCCAACCGGTCTAGCACGTGCTGTCTCGTCAACGGAACACGTACAGCAGGCCTCATGGCAGTTAGTCCGAACTCGTGGAGCCCGTTTCTGACAGTTTGTGCAGAAATTCGTACTCCAGTTCCGTTCCTAAGCTCGTTATACAAACACGTAGCGTTCAGGGACCGTTGACGTCGAGACTGAATCAACAAGAAACGGCCCTGACGTTGAGTTGTAGCGCTTTCTCGACCCCTCCGTGTCTGTGTGAAGGATTTCCATGGGTAATGTGCCGACTCCACATTCGGGAAACCACGCTCTGAGACACATTCAGAATCCCAGCAACACGACGCCAGATTCCAACATTCCGATGCCCCGCGCCTGCCCGGGGGGTAGAAATATGGCGGCTGCCTTCGGGAGTGTGGCAGAGTGGTAAGACCCCACCGAAAACAGTCCCATTGCCGAGACCACCCGGTGCCTCGAAATAGGTGGCTGCCTTCAGGTTCTGTGGCAGTTGGGTAAAAGCCTCCAACATACAGAACAATCGTCCGTTCGACAGGTATTGTTTTGTAATTCAATTTATTCAAATGCATCTTAACAAATTTTTTTTCAATTCACTACGCGAGATCTATCCTTTTAAACCTTTCCTATCTCATGTTACTACCACGCTGCATTTGTACGTGTATCATCATTGCTGGTGGGTCGCGCACCACAAAGAAGAAACCTCATCTGTATATGTTTGTACTGTGTATGTGTCACTTTTTCATGCTCCATCACTCTGCACATCAATGAAAGATGCATTTTAAGTACGTTATTAGATAAGTAACTTGTCGTTTCATGTTACCTCAAATTTATTTCATGTTATTCCAAAGTTAACAGAATCAGATACTTATCACTAAATTCTGAAGTGTACGTTATCATCTAACACAGCTTATTTCTTCATCAGTCTATAAAATCATTTGTACTCTCTGAAATTTATCACCTCAATAATTTCTTACCATAATCGTGGATCTCATATTTAGCAAAGGATCTCCTGTTTTCAGAGCCAAGCTTTTATTTAAGCAAACGTTTTCGGCCTCCCTTGTCTGTAGGGAATAAAATATACAGGTCACTTTCCTTCTGTAGTGAATGGGGATGAAATTCCTTGTTGAAACAGGAGCGACTTGTTTGCCGTGAGTGGCGTCTCGTATGCTGGAAGAAGGGATCCTGATGATTGAGAAAAGCCCAGGGATCTCCAGCTTTTCAACACATCATTTTGGCCCATATTTCAGATAGAAGAGGGGTTTGGGCTAGATCCGGCCTGAATCAATCGGCTCAGTCATGCCAAGCTCTAGAATCGCACAGCTTGTCCTTATCTTCCTTCTTTCTTTCTTACGTATCTTTATGGTACAAACCGGGTGTAATTTTGTCTTATTCCTCTATCTTTGAGTGTTATTTGATGGGCGGCGGCTGATGGATCAATCGGTGGGCTTGTACTGGGGAAATTCAACAGAAACTTCTGTGAGGGAGAGAATATGGGTGGGGATGGGTCCCAACTGTTCCTCATTTTTTCATTGAAATCTGGGTGCATAGTTGGGAATCATAAAGCGGAAGTGGAGCGGAAGGACTCTGGTCCTGTCATCGAGTATAATAGCCATGTAGCCTTGGCGTTGGAAATAGGAGATCCATTTCCATTAAACGTCCCCTTGTAGGGCTCCAAGGAGGGTGGGGCGCATAGCTATCGAAACATAAATTTCAACCATGGGATCCAACAATAGAAAAAGAGCTTTCTTAGACTTATCTGATGACGACCCGGAACCGACAACATTCACTTTTAAAGCAAATTAAAATTTTGAAAGATTTTTAGTGGTTTCGAGCAACGAAGAAAAGGCCGTAACTACACTCTCACCTTTTGTCATTGAAAAACAAATTGAAGCTTTAATTGGAACACCAAAAAATGTTAAAAAATGGAAAAACGGAACTCTCCTTATTGAAACTAATCGAAAATCCCAAACAGAAAACCTCCTCAAAATCAACAAATTTTTCAACCTTAACGTCTCTGTCACGGAGCACAAAACATTAAACTCATGTAAAGGAATACTCCGTGACAGAATGCTTAAACAAGAATCTGAAGCCAGCATTGTCAACTGTTTGAAAGAGCAAGGAGTTACGGCCTGCAAACGATTTAAAATTAAAAAAGACGGAAATCTAATAGACACCAACACTCTACTGCTAACTTTCAACACAACTACGTTGCCGAAATCTCTAAAAATCTTCTACAGAATAATACCGGTCGAAATCTACGCGCCCAATCCTCTGCGATGTTTTAATTGTCAGAGGTTTGGACATCATGAAAATGATTGTACTGTCCCTGATGGATCTGTGTGTGAGAAGTGTGGTGGTACTGATCACCACACTGTCAACTGCAAGAATTCTCCAAAGTGTGTGAACTGTGGAAAAAATCATCTATCCAAATCAAACGTCTGTGAAGTTTGGAAAACGGAAAAAGAAATTATGAAAATCAAAGTCACTCAAAACGTCACATATTTGGAAGCTAAGAAAATTCATCAAAATAAACCAGAAACCACATTCGCCAAAGTTGTTCAATCACTTACCAGCAAACCTGAAACCAAAGAAACATCAACACAATTCAACGAAAAAGATTTTGAAATTAAACCCCATTCTAAAGTTATTACCTCTTCTGTAAAACCCAAAACCACATCGTCACAACCTACATCTTCACAACCTACTACATCGTCACAACCTACTACATCTACTCATCATTCAAGAACAGAATCTAGACAAACTTCACAGACCAGTTCACAACCCAAACATTCTAGCAGATCTCACTCCCGATCCACGTCGGGGACAGCAGATCAAAAAGAAAAAAAACGGCAAAGAAAAGCATAAAGGATCAAACCCAAACAGTAAAGGGGCGTCTGCTGATCCAGTAAAACTGGCTAATCAGTACGGCGCCCTTGAGGACATGGAGTTGGACCATGATCCCTCCACGTTCTTAAAGCCTAATAATAAAAGATAAAGGATTAAATTCCTTGTTTTAATCTTCTCTCCATTCAACCATGGATAAGAAGTCAATAATTCAATGGAATTGTCGAGGACTGAAAGCCAATTTTAACGAACTTTTAATTTTAACTACACTTTTTTCTCCTAATGTCATTTGTCTCCAAGAAACTTTTTTGAAAACTACAGATAATATTAATTTCAAAGGTTACAGTATGTACAATCATATCACAACGGATAATCAGAAGGCATCAGGAGGTACATCAATCCTGGTAAAATCTGACGTTCCTCATAGGAAAATAGATGTAAACACTAATTTACAAGCTGTTGCTGTAAACGTCACTTTATCCAAATCCATAACGATTTGTTCTGTCTACCTTCCACCACACTTTAATTTTTCTAAACAAGAATTAGAAAATTTAACAAATCAATTACCTAGTCCTAATATATATTTAGGAGATTTTAATAGTCACAGCAAATTATGGGGTTGCTCGGATACAGATGACAAAGGAGAAATCATAGAAAATTTTATTGCTGAAAATGATTTATGTTTATTTAACGATAAACAACCAACATATCTTCATTCTCCCACAAGAAATTATTTTGCTTTAGATCTTTCAATTTGCTCTCCAAATATTTATCTAGATTTTGATTGGTCTGTTGTGGACGATCTCCATGGGAGCGATCATTTTCCGATAGTAATTGAAGAAATTGCATCGACCCATGAGGATCGTCACCCCAGATGGAATTTGAGTAAAGCAAATTGGGAAAATTTTAATTAATTATGTAATGAAAAACTCGACCCTGAACTTTTAAAACTGCAAGTGATATACAAGATTTTACTGATGAATTGATTGATATTGCTGAAAAATGTATTCCTAAATCCTCGACTTTTTCAAAAAGAAACAGACGAAGTTAAAACTTCAATCAATAAAAGAAAATCTGCATTACGAAAATTCAATAAACAACCAACAAAAGAAAATCTTATCCATGCCAAACATATGCGAGTAAAGCTCGCAAAACAATAAAATCGGCCAAAAAAGCATCTTGGCAGCAATACGTCTCCAAACTGAATACCAGAACACCAATTAAGAAAATATGGGACATGATTAGAAAAATTAGTGGCAAAAACAAATCAAATAAACATGTCCATATCAAATCGAACGGAAATATATGTTCAACGGCTAAAGACATTTCCAATGCCTTGGGGGAAAATTTTCAGAAAAACTCCTCTAGCTTAAATTATTCAAAAAATTTCCAAAATATTAAACAAGAACAAGAGAAAAAGAATTTAAATTTTTCATCATTAAATCACGAAAAATATAATTTACCTTTCACTACTAAAGAATTATTAGATGCTCTCCATAAATCTCATGATACTGCTGTTGGTCCTGATGACATACACTATCAAATTTTAAAACATTTACCCAACAAGGCATTGGAAACATTATTAAACATTTTGAATGATATTTGGATCACTGGAAAGTTCCCCGAAAATTGGAGAAAAGCTACCATTATTCCTATTCCGAAACCTAATAAAGATCATACTGAAGCCACTAATTACAGACCTATTCCTTTGACAAGTTGCTTATGTAAAACAATGGAGAGAATGATTAATGATAGGCTGGTTTGGTTCTTAGAATCAAACCAGCTTATCACTAAATTTCAAGCTGGTTTTACAAAAAACAGCTCTACTAATGATCATTTGATTCGCATAGAATCATTTATACGTGATGCCTTTATTAAAAAAGAACATGTCGTAGCTGTATTCTTTGACCTAGAAAAGGCCTACGATACCACTTGGAAGTATGGCATCATGAAAGATTTACACACATTGGGCCTTAAAGGCCGATTACCACTTTTTGTTGAAAATTTCTTATCCGATCGAACATTTAATGTTCGCTTAGGAAATACATTATCGGACACATTTGATCAAGAACAAGGTTTACCACAAGGTAGTATTTTATCACCAACCTTGTTCAGCATAAAAATTAATAATATAGTTAAATGTGTAAAAGACCCAGATTGTTCGCTTTTTGTTGACGATTTCGGAATCTTTTATCGATCCAAAAATATGGAAACCATTGAATTTTAACTGCAAAGGTGTTTAAATAATATAGAAACTTGGGCAACAGAAAATGGTTTTAAATTTTCTAAAACAAAAACTCAGTGTGTTCATTTCTGCCAAATACGAAAGTTACATTTAGATCCTGTACTGACTATATACGGCAGTCCAATTCCAGTCGTCACTGAGGCGAAGTTTTTGGGTCTTTTATTCGATAACAAATTGTCTTTTATTCCTCATATCAAAGCTTTGAAAGCTAAATGTTTAAAAGCTCTTGATATTCTTAGTCCTGTCCAGTTCCGACTGGGGAGGAGATCGCACTGTTCTTTTAAATCTGTATAGATCGTTAATTCGTTCCAAATTGGACTACGGTTCCATAGTCTACGGTTCTGCTAGGAAATCTTATTTAAAATCTTTGGATACTATACATCATCAAGGTTTACGTTTAGCACTAGGCGCCTTTCGCACTTCACCCGTTGATAGTCTGTATGCTGAATCTAATGAACCATCACTTTATATTAGAAGAGAGAAATTGTCTCTTCAATATACTACTAAATTAGCTGCAAATCCACGCAATTCAGCATATGAATGTGTTTTTAACCCTAAGTATGAACGATTTTATAACAACAAACCATCAGCGATTAAACCTCTTGGCCTAAGAATTCAATCATTACTCGAAGAGGCAAATATTAATATTAAAAATATTCAATCTTTTTCATTATCATCCAAAGAGCCATGGACGTTAAACCCTCCAAAGATTATTTTAACCTTACATAAAAATAAGAAATCCGAAGTGGAATCGCATATTTTTAAGAACGAATTTTTAGAAATCAAGTCCAATTTTAAACATCATATATCCATTTACACTGACGGTTCGAAACAAGATGAGAAAGTTGCTTGTTCTGTCATTAGTCCGAATTTCACCGACAGCATTAGATTACCCGATAATAGCTCTATTTTTACCGCTGAAGCGAAAGCAATTGATATTGCACTCTATCACATTCGAGATCAATCTGAAAGACATTTTATCATTTATTCCGATTCTCTTTCTGTATTGAAAGCTCTCAAAGACCAACAGCACAGAAACCCCTTGATCCAACAAATTCTTAGAAAATATCACTATCTTTCCGTCTCGAAGGAGATCACATTCTGCTGGCTTCCGAGTCACGTGAATATCCGCGGAAATGAGCTAGCTGATTTGGAAGCCAAATCAGCATTATCGTTAAGTTACAAATTTTAAAATCCCTTACTCTGATTTAAAATCGAACATTAACAAATATATAAAAAATAAATGTCAATCAATTTGGGAAAAAGAAACTAATAATAAATTAAACCAAATACAACCGAATTTTCATACCAAATGCACTTTTTCGAATTATAATGTGAAAGATCAGACTAAAATCACAAGATGCCGTATTGGACACACACGACTCACTCATTCCTACATTTTAAAAAACGAACAAGCACCTTTCTGTATATCTTGTAACGAACCGTTCACAGTTAATCACTTTCTCATCTCATGTATTGAATTTGACCATATACGTTCTAAATATTTTAACATTACTACGATGAAAGATCTTTTTAATAATGTTCCTTTTTACCAATTAATCAATTTTCTTAAAGAAATCGGTCTTTTTAACAAACTGTAGTTATTAAAATTTTAATTGTTTAATCTTGTACAATTTTATATATAATATATAACTGTTTTAGACGCTATATGCCCTGTTAGGGTTGAGCGTCTTAAAATAAAACATCCATCCATCCATCCAACATTCCGACGCCATGATTCATTTCTTCGGGGCTCAGACGGTTTCTTAATTGTCCTCTAGGCATTTTAGTGTTTCACAAACTCAAATGAAGTCCATTTTACGCTTGGTAAAGTAACACTGAGAAGTTTGATTGGTCTGTTGGAAAGCAGTGCTACGCAAGATTTTGGGGGTGCATGAATTCATTTGCGAAGTGTGAGAAGTGTGAGAAGTTTTCACTTTTATGAGTACTGAACTGCACATGAGTTTCTGTTTCAGATATTTACCAATATACCGAGTACAAATTATGTCAAGAAATTTTAAATTTTCAGTGCAAAATTTGGTATATAAAAAGTGATCCCTATCAAACTTTGAGTAGTATATATGTAGATGTTATAGAAAAATAACCATTTAAAACACTGTTGTTGGAGTCTAAAACTGAAACCATGTGAGTTAAAACAACCATGTTATATATATATATATATTTCCGAACAAAAATGTATAGATTATAATATATACATTTAAAAAGAAAAAAAAAAAACGGTTGTATTATGTTATGTGGTCGGCATCCGTCTGCCCACCCATCCGTAAACTTTTGTTTCCAGATAGGTAGTGTCTAGAGTGCCGATGTAGCGTAATATCTTTAAACCCATGAGAAAGTTAATACCAAGGTATATCTGCGGATGCGCAAGAAGGCCGTGAGAAATGTCATCCATTTCCTGTTAGCCCCTGCCCCTTTCATAGCCACCCCAAACCTCTCAGCCCGCTCAGAATGGTATACCCTGGACAATACCTGTGGTAGTGACCATCTCCCCATTTTGTCCAAATATAATGCCAAATACAACACCACGGGAGCAGCCGTTTCCCAAAAATCTCTGCTCACAAAAATTAGAAATTAGTGACAACCAAAACACAGACGAAATTGCCAACCAGTTTACGTCCACCATAAGAGATCTATGACACTACAATCCCAAAGGGCCCCGCGCCTGCCCGGGGGGTAGAAATATGGCGGCTGCCTTCGGGAGTGTGGCAGTGGTAAGACCCCACCGAAAACAGTCCCATTGCCGAGACCACCCGGTGCCTCGAAATAGGTGGCTGCCTTCAGCTTCTGTGGCAGTTGGGTAAAAGCCTCCAACATACAGAACAATCGTCCGTTCAACCGGTATTACTTTGTGAATCAATTTAAAAAAAATGCATCTTACCAATTTTTGAACAATTCACTACGCGAGATCTATCCTTTTAAACCTTTCCTATCTCATGTTACTACCACGCTGCATTTGTACGTGTATCATCATTGCTGGTGGGTCGCGCCCCGCAAAGAAGAAAATCTCATCTGTATATGTTTGTACTGTGTATGTGTCACTTTTTCATGCTCCTTCACTCTGCACATCAATGAAAGATGCATTTTAAATACGTTATTAAATAAGTAACTTGTCATTTCATGTTACCCCAAAAGTATTTTATGTAACATCAAGGTTAAAAGAATCGGATACTTATCACTAAGTTCTGAAGTGTTCGTCATCATCTAACACAACTTTATTCTTTATCAGTTTATAAAATTCTTTGTTCTTTCGGAAACTTATCACCTCAATTTTTTATCATAATCATGGATCTCATATTTAGCAAAGGATCTCCTGTTTTCAGAGCCAAGCTTTTATTTAAGCAAACGTTTTCGGCCTCCCTTGTCTGAAGGGAATAAACTATACAGATCACTTTCCTTCTGTAGTGAATGGGGATGAAATTCCTTGTTGAAACAGGAGCCACTTGTTTACCGTGGGTGGCGTCTCGTATGCTGGAAGAAGGGATCCTGATGATTGAGAAAAGCCCAGGGATCTCCAGCTTTTCAACACATCATTTTGGCCCATATTTCAGATAGACGAGGGATTTGGGCTAGATCCGGCCTGAATCAATCGGCTCAGTCGTGCCAAGCTCTAGAATCACACAGCTTGTCCTTATCTTCCTTCTTTCTTTTTTACGTATCTTTATGGTACAAACCGGGTGTAATTTTGTCTTATTCCTCTATCTTTGAGTGTTATTTGATGGGCGGCGGCTGATGGATCAATCGGTGGGCTTGTACTGGGGAAATTCCGCAGAAACTTCTGTGAGGGAGAGAATATGGGTGGGGATGGGTCTCAACTGTTCCTCATTTTTTCATGAAAATCTGGGTGCATAGTTGGGAGTCATAAAACAGAAGTGGAGCGAAAGGACTCTGGTCCTGTCATCGAGTATAATAGCCATGTAGCCTTGGCGTTGGAAATAGATCCATTTCCATTAAACGTCCCCTTGTAGGGCTCCAAGGAGGGTGGGGCGCATAGCTATCGAATCGTAAATTATCACCATGGGATCAAACGCTAGGAAAAGAGCATTTTTGGTTTTATCAAATGACGACCCGGAACCGACTACTTTCAATTTCAAAGCCAATGACAATTTTGCTCGATTTTTAGTGTTTCGAGTAAGGATGAAAAGGCCGTTACTACTCTCTCACCTTTCGTAATTGAAAAACAAATTGAATCTTAAATAGGCACACCAAAAAACGTAAAAAAAATTGAAAAATGGAACCCTTTTAGTTGAAACGAATCGTAAAACGCAAACTGAAAATCTACTCAAAATTAACAAATTCTTTAATATGAATGTCTGTGTCACGGAACATAAAACATTGAACTCATGTAAAGGCGTTATCCGTGACAGAATATTGAAACAGGAAACAGAAGCCAGCATTGTCGAATACCTTAAGGATCAAGGAGTAACGGCCTGTAAACGCTTCAAAATCAAAAAAGACGGAAATCTAATAGAAACAAACACTCTCCTACTAACTTTTAATTCAACATCCTTACCGAAATCACTAAAGATCTTTTACAGAATAACACCGGTTGACGTCTATGTACCAAACCCTCTGCGTTGTTTCAACTGTCAGAGGTTTGGTCATCACGAAAACGACTGCACTGTCCCTGGTGGATCTGTTTGTGAAAAATGCGGTGGAAACTATCATCACACCCTTAACTGTAAGAATCTTCCAAAGTGTGTGAACTGTGGCAAAAATCATGTATCAAAGTCAAATGTCTGTGAAGTTTGGAAATCAGAAAGAAATTATGAAAATTAAAGTAACACAAAACGTAACATATTTAGAAGCAAAGAAAATTCAAGAAAATAAACCAGAAACCACTTTCGCAAAAGTTGTACAGTCCCTTGCCAGCAAACCTGAAACCAAAGAAACATCTACTCAATTCAACGAAAAAGATTTTGAAATTAAACCCCATTCTAAAGTTATTACCTCTTCTGTTAAACCCAAAATCACATCGTCACAACCTACTACATCGTCACAACCTACTACATCGTCACAACCTACATCTACTCATCATTCAAGATCAGAATCTAGACAAACTTCACAGACCAGTTCACAACCTAACAGCAAACATTCTAACAGATCTCACTCCCGATCCCCATCAGGGACAGATCAAAAAGAAAAGAACGGCAACGAAAAGCATAAAGGATCAAACCCAAACAGTAAAGGGGTGTCGGCTGATCCAGTAAAACTGGCTAATCAGTACGGCACCCTTGAGGACATGGAGTTGGACGTTGATCCCTCCACGTTCTCAAAGCAAAATAAAAGATAAAGGATTAAATTCCTTGTTCTAATCTTCTCTCCATTCAACCATGGATAAGAAGTCAATACTTCAATGGAATTGTCGAGGACTGAAAGCCAATTTTAACGAACTTTTAATTTTATCTACACTTTTTTCT
The DNA here is from genome assembly GCA_963580285.1 of Lucinisca nassula. NCBI lineage: Eukaryota > Metazoa > Mollusca > Bivalvia > Lucinida > Lucinidae > Lucinisca > Lucinisca nassula. Next base: position 87,843,377 of record OY757025.1, on the reverse strand, counting down.
CCTAATGTCATTTGTCTCCAAGAAACTTTTTTGAAAACTACAGACAATATTAATTTCAAAGGTTACAGTATATACAATCATATCACAACGGATAATCAGAAGGCATCAGGAGGTACATCAATCCTGATAAAATCTGACGTTCCTCATAGGAAAATAGATGTAAACACTAATTTACAAGCTGTTGCTGTAAACGTCACTTTATCCAAATCCATAACGATTTGTTCTGTCTACCTTCCACCTCATTTTAATTTTTCTAAACAAGATTTAGAAAATTTAACTAATCAATTACCTAGTCCGTATATATTATTAGGAGACTTTAATAGTCACAGCAAATTATGGGGTTGCTAGGATACAAATGACAAAGGAGAAATCATAGAAAATTTTATTGCTGAAAATGATTTATGTTTATTTAACGATAAACAACCAACATATCTTCATTCTCCCACAAGAAATTATTTTGCTTTAGACCTTTCAATTTGCTCTCCAAATATTTATCTAGATTTTGATTGGTCTGTTGTGGACGATCTCCATGGGAGCGATCATTTTCCGATAGTAATTGAAGAAATTGAATCGACCCATGAGGATCGTCGACCCAGATGGAATTTGAGTAAAGCAAATTGGGAAAATTTTAATCAATTATGTAATGAAAAACTGGACCCTGAACGTTTTAAAACTGCAAGTGATATACAAGATTTTACTGATCAATTGATTGATATTGCTGAAAAATGTATTCCTAAATCCTCGACTTTTTCAAAAAGAAACAGACCTTGGTTTAATGATGAAGTTAAAACTTCAATCAATAAAAGAAAATCTGCATTACGAAAATTCAATAAACAGCCAACAAAAGAAAATCTTATCCATGCCAAACACATGCGAGCTAAAGCTCGCAAAACGATAAAATCGGCCAAAAAAGCATCTTGGCAGCAATACGTCTCCAAACTGAATACCAGAACACCAACTAAGAAAAAATGGGACATGATTCGAAAAATTAGTGGCAAAAACAAATCAAATAAACATGTCCGTATCAAATCGAACGGAAATATATGTTCAACGGCTAAGGACATTTCCAATGCCTTGGGGGAAAATTTTCAGAAAAACTCCTCGAGCTCAAATTATTCTGAAAGCTTCCAAAATATTAAACAAGAACAAGAGAAAGAATTTAAATTTTTCATCATTAAATCATGAAAAATATAATTTCATTTTCACTACTAAAGAATTATTAGATGCTCTCCATAAATCTCATGATACTGCTGTTGGCCTCGACGACATACACTATCAAATTTTAAAACATTTACCTAACAAGGCATTGGAAACATTATTAAACATTTTGAATGATATTTGGATCACTGGAAAATTCCCTGAAAACTGGAAAAAAAGCTACCATTATTCCTATTCCGAAACCTAATAAAGATCATACTGAAGCCACTAATTACAGACCTATTGCTTTGACAAGTTGCTTATGTAAAACAATGGAGAGAATGATTAATGATAGGCTGGTTTGGTTCTTAGAATCAAACCAGCTTATCACTAAATTTCAAGCTGGTTTTAGAAAAAACAGCTCTACTAACGATCATTTGATTCGCTTAGAATCATTTATACGTGATGCCTTTATTAAAAAAGAACATGTCGTAGCTGTATTCTTTGACCTAGAAAAGGCCTACGATACCACTTCGAAGTATGGCATCATGAAAGATTTACACACATTGGGCCTTAAAGGCCGATTACCACTTTTTTTCAAAATTTCTTGTCCGATCGAACATTGAATGTTCGCATAGGAAATACATTATCGGACACATTTGATCAAGAACAAGGTGTACCACAAGGTAGTATTTTATCACCAACCTTGTTCAGCATAAAAATTAATAATATAGTTAAATGTGTAAAAGACCCAGATTGTTCGCTTTTTGTTGACGATTTTGGAATCTTTTATCGATCCAAAAATCTGGAAACCATTGAATTTAAACTCCAAAGGTGTTTAAATAATATAGAACAAAAACTCAGTGTGTTCATTTCTGCCAAATTCGAAAGATGCATTTAGATCCTGTTCTTACTATATACGGCAGTCCAATTCCAGTCGTCACTGAAGCGAAATTTTTGGGTCTTTTATTCGATAACAAATTGTCTTTTATTCCCCATATCAAAGCTTTGAAAGCTAAATGTTTAAAAGCTCTTGATATTCTTAAAGTCCTGTCCAGTTCCGACTGGGGAGGAGATCGCACTGTTCTTTTAAATCTGTATAGATCTTTAATTCGTTCCAAATTGGACTATGGCTCCATAGTCTATGGATCTGCTAGGAAATCTTATTTAAAATCTTTGGATACTATACATCATCAAGGTTTACGTCTAGCACTAGGTGCCTTTCGCACCTCACCTGTTGAAAGTCTTTATGCTGAATCGAATGAACAATCACTGTATGTTAGAAGGGCGAAATTGTCTCTTCAATATGCTACAAAATTGGCCGCCAATCCACGAAATTCAGCATATGACATTGTTTTTAATCCTAATTACGAACGATTCTACAACATCAAACCATCGGCTATTAAACCGCTTGGCCTAAGAATCAAGCCATTATTTATGGAGGCCAATATTAATATTAATAATATTCAATCTTTTACGTTACCATCAAAAGAGCCATGGACGTTAAGTGCTCCAAAGATTATTTTAGATTTAAATAAAAATAAGAAAACAGAAGTAGAATCTCATATTTTTAAAAACGAATTTTTAGAAATCAAATCTAATTTTAAACGTCACATTTCCATTTACACTGACGGTTCGAAACAAGATGAGAAAGTTGCTTGTTCTGTCATTAGTCCGAATTTTACTGACAGCATTAGATTACCCGATAATAGCTCCATTTTTACCGCTGAAGCGAAAGCAATTGATATAGCACTCTATCATATACGAGATCAATCAGAAAAACAATTTATCATTTATTCTGATTCCCTTTCTGTATTAAAATCTCTGAAAGACCAACAGCACAGGAACCCCTTGATTCAACAAATTTTACGAAAATATCATTACCTTTCTGTCTGCAAGGTGATTATATTCTGCTGGCTTCCAAGTCATGTTAATATTCGTGGAAATGAATTGGCTGACTTGGAAGCCAAGTCGGCATTATCGTTAACTGTTACAAATTTAAAAATTCCTTTCTCTGATTTCAAATCAAACATCAATACATATATAAAGAAAAAAATGTCAATCTATTTGGGACAATGAAACTAATAATAAATTAAATAAAATTCAACCTAATTTTTACAGTAAATGCCTATTTTTGAACTATAGCCGAAAAGATCAGACAAAAATTACGAGATGCCGTATTGGACACACACGACTCACACATTCCTACATTTTAAAAAACGAACAAGCACCTTTCTGTATATCTTGTAACGAACCGTTCACTGTTAAACACTTTCTCATCTCATGTATTGAATTTAATCATATACGTTCAAAATATTTTAACATTACTACAATGAAAGATCTTTTTAATAATGTTCCTTTTTACCAATTAATCAATTTTCTTAAAGAAATCGGTCTTTTTAACAAACTGTAATTATTAAAATTTTAATTGTTTAATCTTGCACAATTTTATGTATAATATATAACTGTTTTAGACGCTATATGCCCTATTAGGGTTGAGCGTCTTTAAATAAAACATCCATCCATCCATCCATACAATCCCAAAGACTTCAGATAAACATAAAAAACTACTCCCGCCCTGGTGGAATCAAGATTGTAAGAAAGCCATAAATCAACGCGAGAAAGCGAGGAAGAAATACCTGAAAAACAGAACTTCCGAGCTTAAAAATAACTACAATAAAACTAAGGCACACGCTAGAACCACCCTATAGTCTTTCAAAACGCAGTGAGACGTGACTGCACTTTTAATTTTGGACTCGTCCGTGTTTTAGGTAAGTCACCTGTGGTGGGTATTTTTACACTGGTCGATAGTTACCGTCATATTCTTAAACTGGCGCGCCTTTTAACCGGATTGACGACCAGTCGAGACAGTCTAGTAACACGTCTCCCATCTTGGAGATCTAGGGTTCGAATCTTAGTCACATGATTTTTTTTTTTTTTTTTTTACTTTTTCTTAACATTTTTCGTACCTATAAAATTGGAGCACAGGAGATGTTTGTTTGTTCGATTGATTTGAGGTTTATTGTCCCCGTCAAGTTTGGAGAAGTTGCTTCCAGTTTTGTGGTTTTTTTACCTGACATTGAGATGAAATGACATCTCAAGCCCTGCCACCCAATAAAACTAAACGGGTTTAATAAATATGGACGGTCCAACCCGCACCACTTTGCCTGGGCAGGCTCGGACTTACTAAGCGGTTTACCATTGCTCATGTGTCGTCAGTTTCAGATCCGCTTGAAAGCATCGTGCTGCTCGAACTATTTCCCCAAGCCCCGATGGGCGGGGCAATCACATAAGATGTATATTAATTTTATTGAAAGGATGGAACGAGCACACGCGAATCGTTGTAGCTCGGATTCAAGAGGTATTATCAAAAATGTTACTATGATTGAATGTACGTTCACAGCCGTCAGTGAAGGCAAATGCGCTTTTGGAATGGATCTGAAAGAGTTTCGTTTGTTTGTATTGGGCTTTTACGGCCGAGGCATCACTATTTATATCATTTTTGAGCCGGTCAGTTTACTTATCCACACTTATCCTGGGCAGGCTTATACATAAGCGGTTAACCAGTACAGTGGACATTCTTTCCCCAGAAACTAACAACTGCCCTTCTTGAATCATCTCCATGGGAAAGAATGTTGCTGACCCCGGCAGGTATCGAGCCCGCATCCTATTGACCACCAGTCATACGCGCATCCGACTGAACTACCGAGGCCGGCATCCAAAAGATTTACAATGACATAAAACTATAATTGTTGAACATAAAACAAAGGGAACAAAATATTAAGGATCTAAATATAAAAAATAAAGAAAATAACTTTAAACATAAAAAAGATCAAATAAAAATGAAACATTAAATATAAAAAAATGTGCCACTGGGACTCGAACCCTCGCCTAAAAGATTTTTAGCGTGACTCGCAGTACATCGCATTAACCACTCGACCATGTCTTCTAGGTTGATATTGTATAAACATTCAGTTATATCTATAAAAAACCGAGAAAAAAAAGGCATCCGAAACCTGCTTCCCCTAAAAAATGGAATCGACTCGTCACGCTTAAACTTTGAACTCTCAAAGGTCGTTGATAAACTATACAAATAGCACAAAAACAAGGATGGCAAGAAATAGTCAACAAACTTAACCATAAGACCACTAGTAAGAAAAAGTGGTCTACTTTTAATAAATTCAGGGGTAAACATACTGAAAAGATGAACTCTCAAAATAAACGGCCAAACCATAACTAATGATAGAGAGAAAGCAGACGCCCTTTCCAACCACTACCATAATATGTCGAAAACTACCAACCAAGATTCTGCCTTCAAAACATTAAAAGAGACCGAGGAGAGAACCTTCAATCAATCTCTCCCCGACCTCTTCAACGATGACCGAAGAAGCAGTAACCTGAACTGCGACTTCACCCTGTCTCAACTTAATGAGGCCCTGTAGAGTAAACGCAGCACAGCACCAGGAGCGGACAAAACTCATTATTAAATGCTGAAACAGCTACCACCAGATAGCAAACAAACTCTTAGATCTCCGCTCCCTTACCTGCCTACCTAAATCTGCCCCGCCCATCGAGACTTGAAGAACAAGTTGGGTTGCATGATCCCTTACCACCTGAGTACTGGTAAACCGCATAAGCCTGCCCAGGCAAAGTTATGTGAGTTGGACTGTCCATGCATAAAAACCATATTGGTTTCATGGGTGGCAGGTCTTGAGATGTCTATTCATCTCAAAGTCGGGTCCTACGAAATTGGAAGTATCGTCTCCAAATGGCCTATATAGTATTTACAGGGACGTTAAACCTCAAATCAAACCTACCTACCTACCTACCTACCCACCAAGACACATCTCCTTACCTACCTACTTAAATCTAACCCGGCAATTGGGGCTCGAAGAAATGATGGGCTGCATGATGCACGACCGCACATGAGTACTGGCAAACCGCTTAAGCCCCCGCCCAAAGTGATGCGAGTCGAACCATCAATGCATATAAACGCTATTAGTTTCTTTCTTTCTTTCTTTCGGTCCCGCGCCTGCCCGGGGGGTAGAAATATGGCGGCTGCCTTCGGGAGTGTGTCAGTGGTAAGACCCCACCGAAAACAGTCCCATTGCCGAGACCACCCGGTGCCTCGAAATAGGTGGCTGCCTTCAGCTTCTGTGGCAGTTGGGTAAAAGCCTCCAACATACAGAACAATCGTCCGTTCGACCGGTATTATTTTATAATTCAATTTATTCAAATGCATCTTTCAAAGTTTTTTACAATTCATTACGCGAGATCTATCCTTTTAAAGCCCCGCGCCTGCCCGGGGGGTAGAAATATGGCGGCTGCCTTCGGGAATGTGGCAGAGTGGTAAGACCCCACCGAAAACAGTCCCATTGCCGAGACCACCCGGTGCCTCGAAATAGGTGGCTGCCTTCAGGTTCTGTGGCAGTTGGGTAAAAGCCTCCAACATACAGAACAATCGTCCGTTCGACCGGTATTATTTTGTAATTCAATTTATTCAAATGCATCTTACCAATTTTTTTTTTTCAATTCACTACGCGAGATCTATCCTTTTAAACCTTTCCTATCTCATGGTACTACCACGCTGCATTTGTACGTGTATCATCATTGTCGGTGGGTCGCGCACCACAAAGAAGAAACCTCATCTGTATATGTTTGTACTGTGTGTGTCACTCTTTCATGCTCCTTTACTCTGCACATCAATGAAAGATGCATTTTAAATACGTTATTAGATAAGTAACTTGTCGTTTCATGTTACCTCAAATTTATTTCATGTTATTCCAAAGTTAACAGAATCAGATACTTATCACTAAATTCTGAAGTGTACGTTATCATCTAACACAGCTTTATTCTTTATTAGTTTATAAAATAATTTCTCTCTGAAACTTATCACCTCAATAATTTCATACCATAATCGTGGATCTCATATTTAGAAAAGGATCTCCTGTTTTCAGAGCCAAGCTTTTATTTAAGCAAACGTTTTCGGCCTCCCTTGTCTGTAGGGAATAAAATATACAGGTCACTTTCCTTCTGTAGTGAATGGGGATGAAATTCCTTGTTGAAACAGGAGCCACTTGTTTGCCGTGAGTGGCGTCTCGTATGCTGGAAGAAGGGATCCTGATGATTGAGAAAAGCCCAGGGATCTCCAGCTTTTCAACACATCATTTTGGCCCATATTTCAGATAGAAGAGGGGTTTGGGCTAGATCCGGCCTGAATCAATCGGCTCAGTCGTGCCAAGCTCTAGAATTGCACAGCTTGTTCTTTACTTCCTTCTATCTTTCTTACGTATCTTTATGGTACGAACCGGGTGTAATTTTTTCCTTATTCCTCTATCTTTGAGTGTTATTTGATGGGCGGCGGCTGATGGATCAATCGGTGGGCTTGTACTGGGGAAATTCAGCAGAAACTTCTGTGAGGGAGAGAATATGGGTGGGGATGGGTCCCAACTGTTCCTCATTTTTCATTGAAATCTGGGTGCATAGTTGGGAATCATAAAGCAGAAGTGGAGCGGAAGGACTCTGGTCCTGTCATCGAGTATAATAGCCATGTAGCCTTGGCGTTGGAAATAGGAGATCCATTTCCATTAAACGTCCCCTTGTAGGGCTCCAAGGAGGGTGGGGCGCATAGCTATCGAAACATAAATTTCAACCATGGGATCCAACACTAGAAAAAGAGCTTTTTTAGACTTATCTGATGACGACCCGGAACCGACAACCTTCACTTTCAAAGCAAACGAAAATTTTGCTAGATTCTTAGTGATTTCGAGTAACGAAGGCAAGGCTGTTACCACTCTATCACCGTTTGTCATAGAAAAACAAATAGAATCTCTTATCGGAACGCCAAAAAATGTCAAAAAAATTAAAAAATGGAACTCTTTTGGTCGAAACGAACAGAAAATCTCAAATTGAAAATCTCTTGAAAATTAATAAATTCTTCAACCTTAACGTCTCTGTCACGGAGCACAAAACATTAAATTCATGTAAAGGAATACTCCGTGACAGAATGCTTAAACAAGAATCAGAAGCCAGTATCGTAGAATATTTAAAAGATCAAGGAGTAACAGCCTGCAAACGTTTCAAAATTAAAAAAGACGGCAACCTCATCGAAACAAATACTCTTCTTTTAACCTTCAATACCACTTCGTTGCCGAAATCACTAAGGATATTTTAAAGAATAATACCGGTTGAAATCTACGTACCCAACCCTCTGCGATGTTTCAATTGTCAGAGGTTTGGGCACCACGAAAACGACTGTACTGTCCCTGACGGATCTGTTTGTGAGAAGTGTGGTGGCACTGATCATCACACTTCTAACTGCAAGAACTCTCCAAAATGTGTGAACTGTGGAAAAGATCATTTATCTAAATCCAATGTCTGTGAGGTTTGGAAAACAGAAAAAGAAATCATGAAAATCAAAGTTACACAAAACGTCACTTATTTGGAAGCCAAAAAAATCCAACAAAACAAACCAGAAAACACATTCGCCAAAGTTGTTCAATCCCTTGCCAGCAAACCTGAAACAAAAGAAACCTCCACTCAATTTAATGAAAAAGATTTCGAAATTAAACCACATTCTAAAGTAATAACCTCTACCGTTAAACCAAAAACCACATCACAACCTACATCGTCACAACCTACTACATCGTCACAACCTACATCTACTCATCAGTCAAGACAAACTTTACAGACCAGTTCACAACCGAACACCCATTCTAGCAGATCTCACTCTCGGTCCACGTCAGGGACAGCGGATCGAAAAGACAAAAAAGACAAAGAAAAGCATAAAGGATCAAACCCCAACAGTAAAGGGGCGTCGGCTGATCCAGTGAAAATGGCTAATCAGTACGGCGCCCTTGAGGACATGGAGTTGGATGTTGATCCCTCCACTTTCTCAAAGCATAATAATAAAAGATAAAAGGATTAAATTCCTTGTTTTAATCTTCTCTCCATTTAATCATGGATAAGAAATCAATACTACAATGGAATTGTCGAGGACTGAAAGCCAATTTTAACGAACTTTTAATTTTATCTACACTTTTTTCTCCTAATGTCATTTGTCTCCAAGAAACATTTTTGAAAACTACAGATAATATTAATTTCAAAGGTTACAGTATGTACAATCATATCACAACGGATAATCAGAAGGCATCAGGAGGTACATCAATCCTGGTAAAATCTGACGTTCCTCATAGGAAAATAGATGTAAACACTAATTTACAAGCTGTTGCTGTAAACGTCACTTTATCCAAATCCATAACGATTTGTTCTGTTTACCTTCCACCACACTATAATTTTTCTAAGCAAGAATTAGAAAATTTAACAAATCAATTACCTAGTCCTTATATATTATTAGGAGATTTTAATAGTCACAGCAAATTATGGGGTTGCTCGGATACAAATGACAAAGGAGAAATCATAGAAAATTTTATTGCTGAAAATGATTTATGTTTATTTAACGATAAACAACCAACATATCTTCATTCTCCCACAAGAAATTATTTTGCTTTAGATCTTTCAATTTGCTCTCCAAATATTTATCTGGATTTTGATTGGTCTGTTGTGGAAGATCTCCATGGGAGCGATCATTTTCCGATAGTAATTGAAGAAATTGCATCGACCCATGAGGATCGTCACCCCAGATGGAATTTAAGTAAAGCAAATTGGGAAAATTTTAATCAATTATGTGATGAAAAACTCGACTCTGAACTTTTTAAAACTGCAAGTGATATACAAGATTTTACTGATGAATTGATTGATATTGCTGAAAAATGTATTCCTAAATCCTCGACTTTTTCAAAAAGAAACAGACCTTGGTTTAATGATGAAGTTAAAACTTCAATCAATAAAAGAATCTGCATTACGAAAATTCAATAAACAACCAACAAAAGAAAATCTTATTCATGCCAAACATATGCGAGCTAAAGCTCGCAAAACAATAAAATCGGCCAAAAAAGCATCTTGGCAGCAATACGTCTCCAAACTGAATACCAGAACACCAACTAAGAAAATATGGGACATGATTCGAAAAATTAGTGGCAAAAACAAATCAAATAAACATGTCCATATCAAATCGAACGGAAATATATGTACAACGGCTAAAGACATTTCCAATGCCTTGGGGGAAAATTTTCAGAAAAACTCCTCTAGCTCGAATTATTCAGAAAGTTTCCAAAATATAAAACAAGAACAAGAGAAAAAGAATTTAAATTTTTCCTCATTAAATCACGAAAAATATAATTTGCCTTTCACTACTAAAGAATTATTAGATGCTCTCCATAAATCCCATGATACTGCTGTTGGCCCTGATGACATTCACTATCAAATTTTAAAACATTTACCCAACAAGGCATTGGAAACTTTATTAAATATTTTGAATGATATTTGGATCACTGGAAAGTTCCCCGAAAGCTGGAGAAAAGCTACCATTATTCCTATTCCGAAACCTAATAAAGATCATACTGAAGCCACTAATTACAGACCTATTGCTTTGACTAGTTGCTTATGTAAAACAATGGAAAGAATGATTAATGATAGGCTGGTTTGGTTCTTAGAATCAAACCAGCTTATCACTAAATTTCAAGCTGGTTTTAGAAAAAACAGCTCAACTAACGATCATTTGATTCGCTTAGAATCATTTATACGTGATGCCTTTATTAAAAAAGAACATGTCGTAGCTGTATTCTTTGACCTAGAAGAGGCCTACGATACCACTTGGAAGTATGGCATCATGAAAGATTTACACACATTGGGCCTTAAAGGCCGATTACCACTTTTTGTTCAAAATTTCTTATCCGATCGAACATTTAATGTTCGCATGGGAAATACATTATCGGACACATTTGATCAAGAACAAGGTGTACCACAAGGTAGTATTTTATCACCAACCTTGTTCAGCATAAAAATTAATAATATAGTTAAATGTGTAAAAGACCCAGATTGTTCGCTTTTTGTTGACGATTTTGGAATCTTTTATCGATCCAAAAATATGGAAACCATTGAATTTAAACTCCAAAGCTGTTTAAATAATATAGAAACTTGGGCAACAGAAAATGGTTTTAAATTTTCTAAAACAAAAACTCAGTGTGTTCATTTCTGCCAAATACGAAAGTTGCATTTAGATCCTGTACTGACTATATACGGCAGTCCAATTCCAGTCGTCACTGAGGCGAAGTTTTTGGGTCTTTTATTCGATAGCAAATTGTCTTTTATTCCTCATATCAAAGCTTTGAAAGCTAAATGTTTAAAAGCTCTTGATATTCTTAAAGTCCTGTCCAGTTCCGACTGGGGAGGAGATCGTACTGTTCTTTTAAATCTTTATAGATCATTAATTCGTTCCAAATTGGACTATGGTTCCATAGTCTATGGTTCTGCTAGGAAATCCTATTTAAAATCTTTGGATACTATACATCATCAAGGTTTACGTTTAGCACTAGGCGCCTTTCGCACTTCACCCGTTGATAGTCTCTATGCTGAATCTAATGAACCATCACTTTATATTAGAAGAGAGAAATTGTCTCTTCAATATGCTACTAAATTAGCTGCAAATCCACGCAATTCAGCATATGAATGTGTTTTTAACCCTAAGTATGAACGATTTTATAACAACAAACCATCAGCGATTAAACCTCTTGGCCTAAGAATTCAATCATTACTCGAAGAGGCAAATATTAATATTAAAAATATTCAATCTTTTTCATTATCATCCAAAGAGCCATGGACGTTAAACCCTCCAAAGATTATTTTAACCTTACATAAAAATAAGAAATCCGAAGTGGAATCGCATATTTTTAAGAACGAATTTTTAGAAATCAAGTCCAATTTTAAACATCATATATCCATTTACACTGACGGTTCGAAACAAGATGAGAAAGTTGCTTGTTCTGTCATTAGTCCGAATTTTACTGACAGCATTAGATTACCCGATAATAGCTCTATTTTTACCTCTGAAGCGAAAGCAATTGATATAGCACTCTATCATATACGAGATCAATCTGAAAGACATTTTATCATTTATTCCGATTCTCTTTCTGTATTAAAAGCTCTCAAAGACCAACAGCACAGAAACCCCTTGATCCAACAAATTCTTAGAAAATATCACTATCTTTCAGTCTCGAAGGAGATCATATTCTGCTGGCTTCCGAGTCACGTGAATATTCGCGGAAATGAGCTAGCTGATTTGGAAGCCAAATCAGCTTTATCGTTAAGTTACAAATTTAAAAATCCCTTACTCTGATTTAAAATCGAACATTAACAAATATATTAAAAATAAATGTCAATCAATTTGGGAAAAAGAAACTAATAATAAATTAAACCAAATACAACCGAATTTTCATACCAAATGCACTTTTTCGAATTATAATAGGAAAGATCAGACTAAAATCACAAGATGCCGTATTGGACACACACGACTCAGTCATTCCTACATTTTAAAAAACGAACAAGCACCTTTCTGTATATCTTGTAACGAACCGTTCACAGTTAAACACTTTCTCATCTCATGTATTGAATTTAACCATATTCGTTCTAAATATTTTAACATTACTACGATGAAAGATCTTTTTAATAATGTACCTTACCAATTAATCAATTTTCTTAAAGAAATCGGTCTTTTTAACAAACTGTAATTATTAAAATTTTAATTGTTTAATCTTGCACAATTTTATGTATAATATATAACTGTTTTAGACGCTATATGCCCTGTTAGGGTTGAGCGTCTTTAAATAAATCATCCATCCATCCATCCATCCATCTATCCTTTTAAACCTTTCCTATCTCATGTTACTACCACGCTGCATTTGTACGTGTATCATCATTGTTGGTGGGTCGCGCACCACAAAGAAGAAAACCTCATCTGTATAGGTTTGTACTGTGTATGTGTCACTTTTTCATGCTCCATCACTCTGCACATCAATGAAAGATGCATTTTAAATGTTATTAGATAAGTAACTAGTCGTTTCATGTTACCTCAAATTTATTTCATGTTATCCCAAAGTTAACAGAATCGGATACTTATCACTAAGTTCTGAAGTGTATGTCATCATCTAACACAGCTTATTTCTTTAGTAGTTTATAAAATTCTTTGTTCTTTCGGAAACTTATCACCTCAATAATTTTTTTTTCATTATCATGGATCTCATATTTAGCAAAGGATCTCCTGTTTTCAGAGCCAAGCTTTTATTTAAGCAAACGTTTTCGGCCTCCCTTGTCTGTAGGGAATAAAATATACATGTCACTTTCCTTCTGTAGTGAATGGGGATGAAATTCCTTGTTGAAACAGGAGCCACTTGTTTGCCGTGAGTGGCGTCTCGTATGCTGGAAGAAGGGATCCTGATGATTGAGAAAAGCCCAGGGATCTCCAGCTTTTCAACACATCATTTGGGCCCATATTTCAGATAGAAGAGGGGTTTGGGCTAGATCTGGCCTGAATCAATCGGCTCAGTCGTGCCACGCTCTAGAATCGCACAGCTTGTCCTTATCTTCCTTCTTTCTTACGTATCTTTATGGTACAAACCGGGTTTAATTTTGTCTTATTCCGCTATCTTTGAGTGTTATTTGATGGGCGGCGGCTGATGGATCAATCGGTGGGCTTGTACTGGGGAAATTCAGCAGAAACTTCTGTGAGGGAGAGAATACGGGTGGGGATGGGTCCCAACTGTTCCTCATTTTTCCATCGAAATCTGGGTGCATAGTTGGGAATCATAAAACAGAAGTGGAGCGGAAGGACTCTGGTCCCGTCATCGAGTATAATAGCAATGTAGCCTTGGCGTTGGAAATAGATCCATTTCCATTAAACGTCCTTGTAGGGCTCCAAGGAGGGTGGGGCGCATAGCTATCGAATCATAAATTATCATCATGGGATCCAACACAAGGAAAAGAGCTTTTTTAGACTTATCGGATGACGACCCGGAACCGGCTACTTTTAATTTCAAAGGAAATGACAATTTTTCTCGATTTTTAGTGATTTCGAGTAAGGATGAAAAGGCCGTTACGACTCTATCACCATTCGTAATTGAAAAACAAATTGTATCATTAATAGGCACTCCAAAAAACGTCAAAAAATTGAAAAATGGAACACTTCTAGTTGAAACGAATCGAAAAACGCAAACAGAAAATCTTCTCAAAATCAGCAAATTCTTTAATATGAATGTCACTGTCACGGAACATAAAACGTTAAATTCCTGCAAAGGCATCGTCCGTGACAGAATGTTGAAACATGAATCAGAAACAAGCATTGTCGAATACTTAAAGGACCAAGGAGTAACGGCCTGCAAACGCTTCAAAATCAAAAAAGACGGAAATCTAATTGAAACCAACACTCTTCTGCTAACATTTAATTCAACATCCTTGCCGAAATCGCTGAAAATCTTTTACAGGATAATACCGGTCGAAATCTGTGCCCAATCCACTGCGTTGTTTCAATTGTCAGAGGTTTGGGCACCATGAAAATGATTGTACTGTCCCTGACGGATCTGTTTGCGAGAAGTGTGGTGGTACCGATCATCACACTATCAACTGCAAGAATTCTCCAAAGTGCGTGAACTGCGGAAAAAGTCATCTCTCAAAATCCAATGTCTGTGAAGTTTGGAAAACAGAAAAAGAAATCATGAAAATCAGTAACCCAAAACGTAACATATTTAGAAGCAAAGAAAATTCAACAAAATAAACCAGAAACCACATTTGCAAAAGTTGTTCAATCCCTCGCCAGCAAACCTGAAACCAAAGAAACATCTACACAATTCAACGAAAAAGATTTTGAAATTAAACCCCACTCTAAAGTTATAACCTCTTCTGTTAAACCCAAAACTACATCGTCACAACCTACATCGTCACAACCTTCTACATCGTCACAACCTTCTACATCGTCACAACCTACTACATCTACTCATCATTCAAGAACAGAATCTAGACAAACTTCAGACCAGTTCACAACCTAACGGCAAACATTCTAGCAGATCTCACTCCCGATCCACGTCAGGGATAGCAGATCAAAAATAGAAAAACGGCAAAGAAAAGCATAAAGGATCAAACCCAAACAGTAAAGGGGCGTCTGCTGATCCAGTAAAACTGGCTAATCAGTACGTCGCCCTTGAGGACATGGAGTTGGACGTTGATCCCTCCACGTTCTCAAAGCCTGATAAAAGGATTAAATTCCTTGTTTTAATCTTCTCTCCATACAATCATGGATAAGAAGACAATAATTCAATGGAATTGTCGAGGACTAAACGCCAATTTTAACGAACTTTTAATTTTATCTACACTTTTTTCTCCTAATGTCATTTGTCTCCAAGAAACTTTTTTGAAAACTACAGATAATATTACTTTCAAAGGTTACAATATGTACAATCATATCAAAACGGATAATCAGAAGGCATCAGGAGGTACACCAATCCTGGTAAAATCTGACGTTCCTCATAGGAAAATAGACGTAAACACTAATTTACAAGCTGTTGCTGTAAACGTCACTTTATCCAAATCCATAACGATTTGTTCTGTCTACCTTCCACCACTCTATAATTTTTCTAAACAAGAATTAGAAAATTTAACAATCAATTACCTAGTCCTTATATATTATTAGGAGATTCTAATAGTCACAGCAAATTATGGGGTTGCTCGGATACAAATGACAAAGGAGAAATCATAGAAAATTTTATTGCTGAAAATGATTTATGTTTATTTAACGATAAACAACCAACATATCTTCATTCTCCCACCAGAAATTATTTTGCTTTAGATCTTTCAATTTGCTCTCCAAATATTTATCTAGATTTTGATTGGTCTGTTGTAGACGATCTCCATGGGAGCGATCATTTTCCGATAGTAATTGAAGAAATTGCATCGACCCATGAGGATCGCCACCCCAGATGGAATTTGAGTAAAGCAAATTGGGAAAATTTTAATCAATTATGTAATGAAAAACTCGACCCTGAACTTTTTAAAACTGCAAGTGATATACAAGCTTTTACTGATGAATTGATTGATATTGCTGAAAAATGTATTCCTAAATCCTCGACTTTTTCAAAAAGAAACAGACCTTGGTTTAATGACGAAGTTAAAACTTCAATCAATAAAAGAAAATCTGCATTACGAAAATTCAATAAACAACCAACAAAAGAAAATCTTATCCATGCCAAACATATGCGAGTAAAGCTCGCAAAACAATAAAATCGGCCAAAAAAGCATCTTGGCAGCAATACGTCTCCAAACTGAATACCAGAACACCAACTAAGAAAATATGGGACATTATTCGAAAAATTAGTGGCAAAAACAAATCAAATAAACATGTCCATATCAAATCGAACGGAAATATGTGTTCAACGGCTAAAGACATTTCCAATGCCTTGGGGGAAAATTTTCAGAAAAACTCCTCTAGATTAAATTATTCAGAAAATTTCCAAAATATTAAACAAGAACAAGAGAAAAAGAATTTAAATTTTTCCTCATTAAATCATGAAAAATATAATTTACCTTTCACTTTCAAGAATTATTAGATGCTCTCCATAAATCTCATGATACTGCTGTTGGTCCTGACGACATACACTATCAAATTTTAAAACACCAACAAGGCATTGGAAACATTATTAAATATTCTGAATGATATTTGGATCACTGGAAAATTCCCTGAAAACTGGAGAAAAGCTACCATTATTCCTATTCCTAAACCTAATGAAGATCATACTGAAGCCACTAATTACAGACCTATTGCTTTGACAAGTTGCTTATGTAAAACAATGGAGAGAATGATTAATGATAGGCTGGTTTGGTTCTTAGAATCAAACCAGCTTATCACTAAATTTCAAGCTGGTTTTAGAAAAAACAGCTCTACTAACGATCATTTGATTCGCTTAGAATCATTTATACGTGATGCCTTTGTCAAAAAAGAACATGTCGTAGCTGTATTCTTTGACCTCAAAGGCCTATGATACGACTTGGAAATATGGCATCATGAAAAATTTACACAACTTGGGCCTTAAAGGCCGATTGCCACTTTTTGTTCAAAATTTCTTGTCCGATCGAACATTTAATGTTCGCATAGGAAATACATTATCGGACACATTTGATCAAGAACAAGGTGTACCACAAGGTAGTATTTTATCACCAACCTTGTTCATCATAAAAATTAATAATATAGTTAAATGTGTAAAAGACCCAGATTGTTCGCTTTTTGTTGACGATTTTGGAATCTTTTATCGATCCAAAAATATGGAAACCATTGAATTTAAACTGCAAAGGTGTTTAAATAATATAGAACTTTGGGCAACAGAAAATGGTTTCAAATTTTCAAAAACAAAAACTCAGTGTGTTCATTTCTGCCAAATTCGAAAGTTGCATTTAGATCCTGTTCTTAATATATACGGCAGTCCAATTCCAGTCGTCACTGAAGCGAAATTTTTGGGTCTTTTATTCGATAACAAATTGTCTTTTATTCCCCATATCAAAGCTTTGAAAGCTAAATGTTTAAAAGCTCTTGATATTCTTAAAGTCCTGTCCAGTTCCGACTGGGGAGGAGATCGCACTGTTCTTTTAAATCTGTATAGATCTTTAATTCGTTCCAAATTGGACTATGGCTCCATAGTCTATTGATCTGCTAGGAAATCTTCTTTAAAATCTTTGGATACTATACATCAAGGTTTACGTCTAGCACTAGGTGCCTTTCGCACCTCACCTGTTGAAAGTCTTTATGCTGAATCGAATGAACCATCACTGTATGTTAGAAGGGAGAAATTGTCTCTTCAATATGCTACAAAATTGGCCGCCAATCCACGAAATTCAGCATATGACATTGTTTTTAATCCTAATTACGAACGATTCTACAACATCAAACCATCGGCTATTAAACCGCTTGGCCTAAGAATCAAGCCATTATTTATGGAGGCCAATATTAATATTAATAATATTCAATCTTTTACGTTACCATCAAAAGAGCCATGGACGTTAAACGTTCCAAAGATTATTTTAGATTTAAATAAAAATAAGAAAACAGAAGTAGAATCTCATATTTTTAAAAACGAATTTTTAGAAATCAAATCTAATTTTAAACGTCACATTTCCATTTACACTGACGGTTCGAAACAAGATGAGAAAGTTGCTTGTTCTGTCATTAGTCCGAAATTTACTGACAGCATTAGATTACCCGATAATAGCTCTATTTTTACCGCTGAAGCGAAAGCAATTGATATGGCACTCTATCATATACGAGATCAATCCGAAAAACAATTTATCATTTATTCTGATTCCCTTTCTGTATTAAAAGCTCTGAAAGACCAACAGCACAGGAACCCCTTGATTCAACAAATTTTACGAAAATATCATTACCTTTCTGTCTGCAAGGAGATTATATTCTGCTGGCTTCCAAGTCATGTTAATATTCGTGGAAATGAATTGGCTGACTTGGAAGCCAAGTCGGCATTATCGTTAACTATTACAAATTTAAAACTTCCTTTCTCTGATTTCAAATCAAACATCAATACATATATAAAGAAAAAAATGTCAATCTATTTGGGACAATGAAACTAATAATAAATTAAATAAAATTCAACCTAATTTTTACAGTAAATGCCTATTTTTGAACTATAGCCGAAAAGATCAGACAAAAATTACGAGATGCCGTATTGGACACACACGACTCAAACATTCCTACATTTTAAAAAACGAACAAGCACCTTTCTGTATATCTTGTAACGAACCGTTCACTGTTAAACACTTTCTCATCTCATGTATTGAATTTAATCATATACGTTCAAAATATTTTAACATTACTACAATGAAAGATCTTTTTAATAATGTTCCTTTTTACCAATTAATCAATTTTCTTAAAGAAATCGGTCTTTTTAACAAACTGTAATTATTAAAATTTTAATTGTTTAATCTTGCACAATTTTATGTATAATATATAACTGTTTTAGACGCTATATGCCCTATTAGGGTTGAGCGTCTTTAAATAAAACATCCATCCATCCATCCTTCTTTCTTTCTACTGATACTATGTCGGGTTTTGTTTGCTTTGAGGTTTAACGTCCTCGTCAGCACTGTACTGGTCATTTTGGAGACGTTGCTCCCAATTTCGTGGGACTTTTACCCGACATTGAGATGAAATAACATCTCAAGCCCTGTCGCCCAATGAAACCAATAGGGTTTATAAGCATGGACGGTCCGACTCGCACCGTTTTTCCTGGGCAGGCTTAGATACCCTAAGCGGTATACCAGTACTCGTTTGCGGTCGGATTCAGCTCTGCGTGGAAGCATCGTGCTGCCCATATATTTCTTCAAGCCCCGATGGGCGAGGCTTGATACTGCGTCGGTCATATTTTGCCATTACCGCAGGTGTACATTACATACACTCCAGGTTTGCAGGATGAAAATAAATCAAAAATGAGTTCCTTTAAGAGCAATGAAAACATTCATAAGAAAGATGGGCCATACTACGTAGTTTCGGCTAATAAAGCCTCATCAGTGACCCTGTAATGAACCGGCAACGAAAGCCAGAGGAAACATACTGCAAATTTCGAACAGGCAGTCGATTCAAAGACTGATATACATCAAAATGGAGTCCAAATAATTAAAAACCTGTCTAGAATATGAGTCTAAACCAATAATTAATTTCTTATTTCTCAGAATATTCACACTGATCTCAAAGGACCAAAAGTAAAATATAAACTGCACTATGGTTGATGTACGGGGAGACGTTTTACGGCCGCCACACGGCACACCAGCTGCAGTGAAGGCAAATAAAAATCAAAAGCCTACAGTGATCATGTAATTACGGTAGGGATCTTTAACCTGCACAGTGGATGGTTGTCCCTGCACATGGGCCTCCAGTTAACGTCCCGATCCGAAGGACGGTGCACTTTATGACATTCAACCCTGCAAATAATGCCAATGGAGCGTATTCGGACACCGTTAGCTTATCGCCGCTGCCGGGGATCGAACCCGGGACCTCTAGCATCAGAGGCAAGTGCACTAACCACTGGGCTGTCACGCTCCATATCGTTTCACTGGGCGGCAGGTCTTGTGATGTCTTTTTATCTCAAAATAGAGTCCCACGAAATTGGAACATCGTCTACAAATGACGTATATAGTATTGACGGGGACGTTAAACCTCAAATCAAACTTACCTACCTACCCGGCCAACCATCTACCTACCTATCTAGCCACCAACGTACTTACTCACCTACCTTTACATCGAAGCAGAAATAAGAAGTCAGCTTGCCTCCGCCCATAGGGGCTTGAAGAAACAGATGGGCTGCACGATGTTCAACGCAGAGCTGAAACCGACCGCACACGAGTACTGGTAAACCGCTTACAGGATCTAAGCCTGACCAGGAAAACCGGCGCGAGTCGGACTATAAATAAATAAATAAATAAATAAATAGATAAATAAATAAATAAATAAATAAATAAAACCACTAGGAACACAGCTTCTAATTTCCTTAAATAGGCTTCTTCAGCATAAAATTAAAGTTTTAATTAATGTGCCAGCATAATTTATCATTTACTTTACTAAGAGTTTCGATACCCCAGTCTTTTATAGTTATCGTATTACACTTCTCACGGTTGAATTATCTCACACCCCTCCGTGAGGGATTTCAGCCGCTTCCGGTGCAACTGAAGAATCTCACGGGATCAATAATCTCACGCTACACCGGTACCGGCATTCTAGCCAAGTCTAATAGGGCTGGCTAGAGTGCCACTTTGTTATTTCCATCATCTGCCACCCAGAATCAAGGTAAATGACTTTTTAGCTCACCTGGGCCGAAGGCTCCAGGGGAGCTTATAGTATAGTGGGTCGTCCGTCGTCCGTCCACATTTTAGCAGCTATATCTCTGTATCCCGCAGGCTGATCTCAATCATTTCTCATCTGTAGCATGCCTCTGGTGGGGCATTGATGACATAAACTTTTTTTCGAAATCGCTCTAAAACTTAGGTTCCTATGGCAACCACAAAGTCCCATAGACTTACTATGGGAAAATGCTTGTCATCACCGTAGCGCCTTCAGTTTTGATCGGATCTTTCTGAAACTTATGCGTAAAGTGGCTGGGGATTAAACCTCAGATGAGTTCGAAAACCGGCCAAGTCAGCCATTTTATCAGTTACATCCCTTTGATTGCTGAAAATGCCGATTTTTGACCTTTTCATCATGGTAGCCTCTTCTGTTTTTATTGAATCTTTCTGAAACTTATATGTAAGGTGGCTAGGGAAAAAAACTCGGATGAGTTCGAAAGTCGGCCCATTTATCATAGAGTTACGTCCCTTTGATTGCTGAAAATGCCAATTTTTAGCTCACCTGGGCCGAAGGCTCCAGGGGAGCTTATAGTATAGTGGGCCCTCCGTCGTTCGTCTTTCCGTCCACTTTTGAGCAGCTATATCTCTGCAGCCTGCAGGCTGATCTCAATCATTTCTCATCGGTAACATGCCTCTGGTGGGACATTGATGACATAAACTTTTTTCGAAATTGCTCTAAAACTTTGGATGTTATGGCAACCACATGGTCCCATAGACTTACTATGGGAAAATGATTGTCATCACCGTAGCGCCATCAGTTTTGATCGGATCTTTCTGAAACTTATACGTAAGGTGGCTGGGGATTAAACCTCGGAAGAGTTCGAAAACCAGCCAAGTCCGCCCATTTATCATAGTTAGGTCCCTTTGATTGCTGAAAATGTTGATTTTTTACCTTGTCATCACTGTAGCCCCTTCAGTTTTGATCGGATCTTTCTGAAACTTATACGTAAGGTGGCTGGGGATTAAACCTCGGAAGAGTTCGAAAACCAGCCAAGTCTGCCCATTTATCATAGTTACCTCCCTTCGATTGCTGAAAATGCTGATTCTTTACCTTGTCATCAACGTAGCTTTTCAGTTTTGATCGGATCTTTCTGAAACTTATAAGTATGGTGGCTGGGGATAAAATCTTAGATCATTTCAAAAACCAGCCAAGTCGGCCCATTTTTTCTAGAGTTATGTCCCTTTGATTGCTGAAAATGTCAATTTTTGACCTTGTCATCACCGTAGCCCCTTAAGTTTTGATCGGATCTTTCTGAAACGTATGTGTAAGGTTGCTGGGGGATTAAACCTCGGATGAGTTCGAAAACAAGCCAAGTTGGCCCATTTTTCATAGAATAACATCCCTTTGATTGCTGAAAATGCCAAATTATGAACTTGCAATCACCGTAGCCCCTTCAGTTTTGAAACTTTCTGAAACTTACATGAAAGGTGGCTGGGAATAAAACCTCAGATGAGTTCGAAAACCGGCCAAGTCGGCACATTTATCATAGTGACGTGCCTTTGATTGCTGAAAATGCCTATTTTCGACCTTGTCATCACTGCTGCCCCTTAATTTTGAACGGATCTTCATGAAACTTACAAACAGTCAGGCAGAAAGTTTGGAGGTGTTTGAAAACTCGTTTTTGAACTTGTCATCACCATAGCCACTTCAGTTTAGATCGGATCTTCTTAGCAAGTCGGGAATAAAAGCTTGAATGAGTTTGAAAACTGGTGAGGTCAGCCTGTTTATCATAGTTACATTCTACTTGATTTGCAGAAAATGCTTACCCTGTCATCACCATGTCCTCCCATAAAGCCTTCAGTAAAGGTTGGCACTTCCTTAAACTTTGAATCTGTTAGCTCAGGTGAGCGATACAGCTTGGTCCTCTTGTTTTCGAAACGGATATTATTTCTCTGACCTTGCAGAGCTCTTGTTCTGTATAAAATTAGCCATATTTGAACCATGTTATATCCAAACCATGTCATAACTAAACCATATTATATCATGAATCGTGTTCTATTCGGTGTAGTATGGGTAGCCTCCATTGTTGCATGTCATCTTTAGTTGGTCAACATTTTGAAACATATTCTCTGAAACCACTTTACAGACTTTCGGATGAGACTTTAAACCGTGGTCCCGTCTCCATATGACCTTAGCTGTTGGTGGGACGTTAAACTCAAACACTCACTCACTCTGAAACCACTTTCATCATGTGAAGCCACTAACGGGGCACAGATTGAAAGTTTGTTTTGGAGTTTAACAGCCCTGTCAACACTATTTCACGTCATTTTTGAGCAGGTCAGTTTACCTATCCACACTTTTCCTGGGCAGGCATATACTTTAGCGGTTAACCAGTACAGTGCACATTCTTTCGCCGTAAACTGACAACTGCCCATCTTGAATCGGCGGAAGGGAGAGAATGACCGTAGAAAAGATTTCATGGTCTACGAAAGAATGTTGCCGACCCCGGGAAAGTTTATTTAAATGGTCCAGGTGACTTTACCAAGATGGCTACCATGACCATGTATGGTAAAATGCATTAAACCCAATTAATACACATGCGGCACTCAACCTGCCCGACAGGGCTTGGAGAAATAGATTGGGCTGCTCGATGCTTCCACGTAGAGCTGATACCGACCGCACATGAGTACTAGTAATCCGCTTAGAACGTCTAAGCCTGCCCAAGAAAATTACTGCGAGTCGGGCATTTAATGCTTATAAACCCTATTGGTTTCATTGGGCGGTAGGGATTGAGATGCAATTTCATCGGGTAAAAGTCCAACAAAATTAGAGGCAACGTCTCCAAAATTACCTAAATAGTGTTGACGGGGACGTTAAACCTCAAATCAAACAAACAAGACACTCATTTAGGCTCTTTTTTTTTTCTTACAGAGACCTGTTCAATACAATATCTACCTGAACATGTAAGAGTGTCTTTTGATGGAGAGGAAAAGACAGTTCTCTATGTTGGTGAATCAGTCAACTACGCCTGTGATGAAGGTTACCAACTGTTTGGTAGCCAGTCTGGCATCTGCACAAGACGGGGACACCTGGATCCTCCGTTTCCAGCATGTAGAGAGTCGAAGTACATAAAAACTTACACTATCCCTATAGGTTAGTTTAACATAAAAATCCTAAATAATTGTTATCAACATTACTTAGACATCTTGTAATATAGGGATCAACCATGGTTTTTCATGCATTAACATTCGCCGGGTCCCGAGGAAGCTGTTTGAACATGAGGCCGCTAGGCCGAATGTTCAAATATCTTCCGAGGGATCCGTCAAATGTTAATGCAATGAAATAACCATGGTTAATCGTTGTTCTTGTATAACTTATGATTCCGACAGCAAATTTTGATGAAAATGCCATAGAAACTCCATATAAACTCTTCAAATGCGACCGCCCCGCGCCTGCCCGGGGGGTAGAAATATGGCGGCTGCCTTCGGGAGTGTGGCAGAGTGGTAAGACCCCACCGAAAACAGTCCCATTGCCGAGACCACCCGGTGCCTCGAAATAGGTGGCTGCCTTCAGCTTCTGTGGCAGTTGGGTAAAAGCCTCCAACATACAGAACAATCGTCCGTTCGACCGGTATTATTTTGTGAATCAATTTGTTCAGATGCATCTTACCAATTTTGTAACAATTCCTTACGCGAGATCTATCCTTTTAAACCTTTCCTATCTCATGTTACTACCACGCTGCATTTGTACGTGTATCATCATTGTTGGTGGGTCGCGCACCACAAAGAAGAAACCTCATCTGTATATGTTTGTACTGTGTATGTGTCACTTTTTCATGCTCCTTCACTCTGCACATCAATGAAAGATGCATTTTGTATACCTTATTAGATAAGTAACTTGTCATTTCATGTTACCCCAAAAGTATTTTATGTTACATCAAGGTTAACAGAATCGGATACTTATCACTAAGTTCTGAAGTGTTCGTCATCATCTAACACAGCTTTATTAGTTTAAAAAAACACTTTGTTCTCTCTGAAACTTATCACCTCAATAATTTCTTACCATAATCGTGGATCTCATATTTAGCAAAGGATCTCCTGTTTTCAGAGCCAAGCTTTTATTTAAGCAAACGTTTTCGGCCTCCCTTGTCTGTAGGGAATAAAATATACAGGTCACTTTCCTTCTGTAGTGAATGGGGATGAAATTCCTTGTTGAAACAGGAGCCACTTGTTTGCCGTGGGTTGCGTCTCGTTTGCTGGCAGAAGGGATCCTGATGATTGAGAAAAGCCCAGGGATCTCCAGCTTTTCAACACATCATTTTGGCCCATATTTCAGATAGACGAGAGGTTTGGGCTAGATCCGGCCTGAATCAATCGGCTCAGTCGTGCCAAGCTCTAGAATCGCACAGCTTGTTCTTATCTTCCTTCTTTCTTTTTTACGTATCTTTATGGTACAAACCGGGTGTAACTTTATCTTATTCCTCTATCTTTGAGTGTTGTTTGATGGGCGGCGGCTGATGGATCAATCGGTGGGCTTGTACTGGGGAAATTCAGCAGAAACTTCTGTGAGGGAGAGCATACGGGTGGGGATGGGTCCCAACTGTTCCTCATTTTTTTCATTGAAATCTGGGTGCATAGTTGGGAGTCATAAAGCAGAAGTGGAGCGGAAGGACTCTAGTCCTGTCATCGAGTATAATAGCAATGTAGCCTTGGCGTTGGAAATAGGAGATCCATTTCCATTAAACGTCCCCTTGTAGGGCTCCAAGGAGGGTGGGGCGCATAGCTTTCGAATTATTTATTATCACCATGGGATCCAACACTAGAAAAAGAGCATTTTTAGACCTATCAGATGACGAACTGGAACCGACAACTTTCAATTTTAAAGTCAATGAAAATTTCTCTCGATTTTTAGTGATTTCGAGCAAGGAAGAAAAGGCCATTACCACTTCATCACCTTTTATAATCGAAAAGCAAATTGAATCAATTATAGGAACACCCAAAAACGTCAAAAAATTAAAAAATGGAACTCTTTTGGTCGAAACAAACAGGAAATCACAAACAGAAAATCTACTCAAAATAAATAAATTTTTCAATTTGAATGTCTCTGTCACGGAGCATAAAACACTAAATTCTTGCAAAGGTATTATCCGTGACAGAATGTTAAAACAAGAATCTGAAGCTAGTATTGTCGAATATCTCAAAGAACAAAGAGTAATGGCCTGTAAACGATTTAAAATTAAAAAAGATGGAAAACTCATTGACACAAATACGTTACTTCTGACATTTAACACTACTTCCTTGCCGAAGTCACTGAAAATATTTTACAGAATAATACCGGTTGACATCTACGTGCCCAATCCTCTGCGATGTTTCAATTGTCAGAGGTTTGGACACCACGAAAACGACTGTACTGTCCCTGACGGATCTGTTTGTGAGAAGTGTGGTAGTACCGATCACCACACTACCAACTGCAAGAATTCTCCAAAATGTGTGAACTGCGGAAAAGATCATTTGATCTAAATCCAATATCTGTGAAGTTTGGAAAACAGAAAAAGAAATCATGAAAATCAAAGTTACACAAAACGTCGCCTATTTGGAAGCAAAGAAAATTCAACAAAACAAACCAGAAAACACATTCGCCAAAGTTGTACAATCCCTTACCAGCAAACCTGAAACAAAAGAAACATCCACACAATTTAATGAGAAAGATTTTGAAATTAAACCCCATTCTAAAGTTATTACCTCTTCTGTAAGACCCAAAACCACATCGTCACAACCTACAACATCTACTCATCATTCACAGACCAGTTCACAACCTAACGGCAAACATTCTAGCAGATCTCACTCCCGATCCACGTCGGGGACAGCAGATCAAAAAGAAAAAAAAACGGCAAAGAAAAGCATAAAGGATCAAACCCAAACAGTAAAGGGGCGTCTGCTGATCCTGTAAAACTGGCTAATCAGTACGTCGCCCTTGAGGACATGGAGTTGGACGTTGATTCCTCAACGTTCTCAAAGCCTAATAAAAGATAAAGGATTAAATTCCTTGTTTTAATCTTCTCTCCATTCAACCATGGATAAGAAGTCAATAATTCAATGGAATTGTCGAGGACTGAAAGCTAATTTTAACGAACTTTTAATTTTAACTACACTTTTTTCTCCTAATGTCATTTGTCTCCAAGAAACTTTTTTGAAAACTACAGATAATATTAATTTCAAAGGTTACAGTATGTACAATCATATCACAACGGATAATCAGAAGGCATCAGGAGGTACATCAATCCTGGTAAAATCTGACGTTCCTCATAGGAAAATAGATGTAAACACTAATTTACAAGCTGTTGCTGTAAACGTCACTTTTATCCAAATCCATAACGATTTGTTCTGTCTACCTTCCACCACACTATAATTTTTCTAAACAAGAATTAGAAAATTTAACAAATCAATTACCTAGTCCTTATATATTATGAGATTTTAATAGTCACAGCAAATTATGGGGTTGCCCGGATACAAATGACAAAGGAGAAATCATAGAAAATTTTATTGCTGAAAATGATTTATGTTTATTTAACGATAAACAACCAACATATCTTCATTCTCCCACAAGAAATTATTTTGCTTTAGATCTTTCAATTTGCTCTCCAAATATTTATCTAGATTTTGATTGGTCTGTTGTGGACGATCTTCATGGGAGCGATCATTTTCCGATAGTAATTAAAGAAATTGCAACGACCCATGAGGATCGTCACCCCCGATGGAATTTGAGTAAAGCAAATTGGGAAAATTTTAATCAATTATTTAATGAAAAACTCGACCCTGAACTTTTTAAAACTGCAAGTGATATACAAGATTTTACTGATGAATTGATTGATATTGCTGAAAAATGTATTCCTAAATCCTTGACTTTTTCAAAAAGAAACAGACCCTGGTTTAATGACGAAGTTAAAACTTCAATCAATAAAAGAAAATCTGCATTACGAAAATTCAATAAACAACCAACTAAAGAAAATCTTATCCATGCCAAACACATGCGAGCTAAAGCTCGCAAAACAATAACATCGGCCAAAAAAGCATCTTGGCAGCAATACGTCTCCAAACTGAATACCAGAACAACAACTAAGAAAATATGGGGCATGATTAGAAAAATTAGTGGCAAAAACAAATCAAATAAACATGTCCATATCAAATCGAACGGAAATATACTACTCAAAGTTTGATAGGGATCACTTTTTTAATGCAAAATAATTTTGGGATAATTTAATCAGCTGAATCCAAATTTGATACAAAATGATGGAAAACATATCCTTCACACACACTAGTGATTAATTTTGCCAACTTGCACTGCATTCAAGCGTGACAAAAACAACCGTCTTGGCACCCACAAAATTTGCCGTAACAGGAAGGAATTTTGACAATTAATTTTACACAAATTTCCAAATTTGTTTAGACAAACGTGCCTAATAACGTGTATGGCGTCCACGGGCATCAGTTACAACCCGACATCGCATGCGCATGCTCGTAATCACCGTCTGTATCCGGTTTTGTGGAGTCTGTCTTCTTTGAGCAACAAATGCATCTTTGAGCTCCTGTAAAGTCTTCGGCTGCACATGTCGGGCTGAAACAGCACGTTGTAGCATGTCCCACGCATGGTCAATCGGATTTATGTCCGGTTATCGAGCAAGGCAGTCCATACGAACGATTGTCTCACGTTCCAAATATGCATCAGTGACGTGGGCACGGTGGGGACGGACATTATCGTCTATCAGAATAAAGTCCGGGCCGATAGCATCGGCAAATGGTCTCACAAACTGATCTGGAATCTCATTACAGTACCTCACTGCCATTAACGTTTCGTTTTCAACGACGTACAAGTCAGTTTTACCGTTCACGCTTATCCGAGTCCAAACCATGACTGATCCTTTTCCATAGCGATCATGCTCTGCCACATTCAAGTCATCGAATCTCTCTTTAGACATTCGCCGCACTAATTGACGTTTATCAGTGAAGTCTAGACAGAATCTGGACTCATCAGTAGACAGTACTGGCGTCAAGTCACGAACCGTCCACCTGACGTGCGTTCTGGCAAAGTCAAGCCGGTCTTGCACGTGCTGTCTCGTCAACGTAACACGTATGGCAGGCCTCTTGGCATTAAGTCCGAACTAGTGAAGCCCGTTTCTGACAGATTGTGTAGAAATCCGTTCTCCAGTTCCGTTCCTAAGCTCATTATGCAAACGCGTGGCGTTCAGGAACCGTCGACGTCGAGACTGAATCAACATAAAACGAACGTGACGTTGTGTTGTAACCCTTCCTCGACCCCTGCCGTGTCTGTGTGAAGAATTGCCGTGGGTAAGAAGCCGACTCCACATTCGGGAAACCAAGCTCTGAGACAAATTCAGAATGCCAGCCACACGGCATTGAGAGACGCCAAATTCCAATATTCCGACGCAACGATTAATTTCTCCAGGGCTCAGACGGTTTGTTAATCGTCACTTAGGCATTTTAGAGTTTCACAAATCAAATGAAATCCTTTTTACGTTTAGTAAAGGGAAACTGTAAAAGTTTGATTTTTCTGTTGGAATGCAGTGTTACGCAAGGTTTTGGGGGTGCATGAATTCATTTGCGAATTGTGAGAAGTGTGCACTTTCATGAGTACTGAATTGCACATGAGTTTCTGCTTAAGATATTTATGAATATACGGAGTACAAATTCTGTCAAGAAATTTTAAATTTTCAGTGCAAAATTTGGTATATAAAAAGTGATCCCTATCAAACTTTGAGTAGTATATGTGTTCAACGGCTAAATACATTTCCAATGCCTTGGGGGGGAATTTTCAGAAACTCCTCTAGCTTAAATTATTCAGAAAATTTCCAAAATATTAAACAAGAACAAGAGAAAAAGAATTTAAATTTTTCCTCATTAAATCGTGAAAAATATAATTTACCTTTCACTACTAAAGAATTATTAGATGCTCTCCATAAATCTCATGATACTGCTGTTGGTCCTGACAACATACACTATCAAATTTTAAAACATTTACCCAACAAGGCATTGGAAACATTATTAAATATTCTGAATGATATTTGGATCACTGGAAAATTCCCTGAAAACTGGAGAAAAGCTACCATTATTCCTATTCCGAAACCTAATAAAGATCATACTGAAGCCACTAATTACAGACCTATTGCTTTGACAAGTTGCTTATGTAAAACAATGGACAGAATGATTAATGATAGGCTGGTTTGGTTCTTAGAATCAAACCAGCTTATCACTAAATTTCAAGCTGGTTTTAGAAAAAACAGCTCTACTAACGATCATTTGATTCGCTTAAAATCATTTATACGTGATGCCTTTATCAAAAAAGAACATGTCGTAGCTGTATTCTTTGACCTAGAAAAGGCCTATGATACGACTTGGAAATATGGCAACATGAAAGATTTACACAACTTGGGCCTTAAAGGCCGATTGCCACTTTTTGTTCAAAATTTCTTGTCCGATCGAACATTTAATGTTCGCATAGGAAATACATTATCGGACACATTTGATCAAGAACAAGGTGTACCACAAGGTAGTATTTTATCACCAACCTTGTTCATCATAAAAATTAATAATATAGTTAAATGTGTAAAAGACCCAGATTGTTCGCTTTTTGTTGACGATTTTGGAATCTTTTATCGATCCAAAAATATGGAAACCATTGAATTTAAACTCCAAAGGTGTTTAAATAATATAGAAACTTGGGCAACAGAAAATGGTTTTAAGTTTTCAAAAACAAAAACTCAGTGTGTTCATTTCTGCCAAATTCGAAAGTTGCATTTAGATCCTGTTCTTACTATATACGGCAGTCCAATTCCAGTCGTCACTGAAGCGAAATTTTGGGGTCTTTTATTCGATAACAAATTGTCTTTTATTCCCCATATCAAAGCTTTGAAAGTTAAATGTTTAAAAGCTCTTGATATTCTTAAAGTCCTGTCCAGTTCCGACTGGGGAGGAGATCGCACTGTTCTTTTAAACCTTTATAGGTCTTTAATTCGTTCCAAATTGGACTATGGCTCCATAGTCTATGGATCTGCTAGGAAATCTTATTTAAAATCTTTGGATACTATACATCAAGGTTTACGTCTAGCACTAGGTGCCTTTCGCACCTCACCTGTTGAAAGTCTTTATGCTGAATCGAATGAACCATCACTGTATGTTAGAAGGGAGAAATTGTCTCTTCAATATGCTACAAAATTGGCCGCCAATCCACGTAAATTCAGCATATGACATTGTTTTTAATCCTAATTACGAACGATTCTACAACAACAAACCATCGGCTATTAAACCGCTTGGCCTAAGAATCAAGCCATTATTTATGGAGGCCAATATTAATATTAATAATATATAATCTTTTACGTTACCATCAAAAGAGCCATGGACGTTAAGTGCTCCAAAGATTATTTTAGATTTAAATAAAAATAAGAAAACAGAAGTAGAATCTCATATTTTTAAAAACGAATTTTTAGAAATAAAATCCAATTTTAAACGTCACATTTCCATTTACACTGACGGTTCGAAACAAGATGAGAAAGTTGCTTGTTCTGTAATTAGTCCGAATTTTACTGACAGCATTAGATTACCCGATGATAGCTCTATTTTTACCGCTGAAGCGAAAGCAATTGATATAGCACTCTATCATATACGAGATCAATCCGAAAAACAATTTATCATTTATTCTGATTCCCTTTCTGTATTAAAATCTCTGAAAGAACAACAGCACAGGAACCCCTTGATTCAACAAATTTTACGAAAATATCATTACCTTTCTGTCTGCAAGGAGATTATATTCTGCTGGCTTCCAAGTCATGTTAATATTCGTGGAAATGAATTGGCTGACTTGGAAGCCAAGTCGGCATTATCGTTAACTATTACAAATTTAAAAATTCCTTTCTCTGATTTCAAATCAAACATCAATACATATATAAAGAAAAAATGTCAATCTATTTGGGACAATGAAACTAATAATAAATTAAATAAAATTCAACCTAATTTTTACAGTAAATGCCCATTTTTGAACTATAGCCGAAAAGATCAGACAAAAATTACGAGATGCCGTATTGGACACACAAGACACACTAATTCCTACATTTTAAAAACCGAACAAGCACCTTTCTGTATATCTTGTAACGAACCGTTCAGTTAAACACTTTCTCATCTCATGTATTGAATTTAACCATATTCGTTCTAAATATTTTAACATTACTACGATGAAAGATCTTTTTAATAATGTACCTTTTTACCAATTAATCAATTTTCTTAAAGAAATCGGTCTTTTTAACAAGCTGTAATTATTAATAAATTTAATTGTTTAATCTTGCACAATTTTATGTATAATATATAACTGTTTTAGGCGCTATATGCCCTATTAGCGTTGAGCGACTTTAAATAAAACATCCATCCATCCATCAAATGCGACCGGCGAACCAACATGGCGGCCAGTTCGGAATGTTGTTTACAATGACGTTGTTACGAAGTAACCATCTGACGTCATCATAGAACCCTAAAACGAGGCAATAACGTTATGTCGCTCAACGTAACGTAAACAAAGCAAGGCCAGTCTTGTGATATCAAAAGCTCAAAATCCATGTTCAAACAGCACGCGAATTTCATGATTTTATCATGGCTTTAGTTGTTTGAGCATGGCTTTCGGTGCATTTGACAATGGCTTCAAACAGCCATGCGCATAGGTATTTATGCAAGAATGTAGCATCATATTATTTGTCCCTTCATGATATTTTATGGCCAAAGTCATAAGAAACATGTGGAAATGCCATAACCCACTTACCCGACTTTTATATTGTATTAGTCTGGAAGCTGGGGGGGGCAATTTTCTAACAAACTTGTTTCAAGATTCAGCAAGGAGTCTAAAAGTGCAGAAGATGGAATGGCAAACAGTGCAGACCCTGATCAGACTGATCCTTCAGGAGCAGTCTGATCTGGGTCTGCACTGTTTCAATTGCTTAGGCCTATCTGTCGCAATACTTAGGATCATTATGATGGTAGTTCAGTCTGATGGTAGTTCAGTCTGATAACAAGTATAGTTAATGCCCTTGTAAACCCCACTTTGTATACAGGAAAGTGGGATTTACAAGAGTATACTATAAGAATCTTCATGGCTGTTGAGTTCGATAGAGAAATCTGCCCCCGAGGGTCACTTGATTTTTAATTGCTGACATCCACCATATTGTTACGATACTCCATGGCTTAGTGGATAAGAGCCCTGACTCTTAATCATCAGGTTTCTCACTGCTGTGGTTCAAGCCTGGCTTGGGTCATGTGAGACGCCAAGTTCTGCAATGGAAGATCAGGTGGTTTTTCTCCAGGTACCCTGGTTTTTGCCCACCTGATTAACTATCAGCTCGATGTGAGTGAAATAATCTTGAAATGACTGCAAAAAAACAAAACACCATATTGTGTTGACAATGCTGTCTCATTAACTTGTTGAACCTGTGCAAATATAGCATGAGAATTCTTTATTTTATCCTATCCCAGGTTAAGATAATTTGGGTAGTATAAGAATCCTAGGATAAAATCAGGAGTTACTTATCTGGTGTGCAAGAAAATATTCTCTTTTATCATAATGAAAATTATGATGTCGCGTCTGAGAGTGTAATAACGCCATGTAATATTTTTGATAATCCACTAGTGGATTAAATATGCAAATTAGCTAGATACCTTCCGTAATACTACATGTACGACGTCTTTAACGACGTCGCGTTTACTAA
The DNA here is from genome assembly GCA_963580285.1 of Lucinisca nassula. NCBI lineage: Eukaryota > Metazoa > Mollusca > Bivalvia > Lucinida > Lucinidae > Lucinisca > Lucinisca nassula. The sequence continues at coordinate 87,809,757 of OY757025.1, read as the reverse complement.
CGGCGGAATATTGACATTTTTATAAACAATCGTGAATAAAATGTGTTTTAAATGTCATATGATAAATAGAATCTTGCATTCGTGCCTATGTATTATTGAATTTATTAAACTCCTTTAGGAAAAGGGATAAAATGCTCGGCACAGCCTCGCATTGTATCCCTTTTCCTAAACTCGTTTAATAAATTCAATGATACATGAACACAAGATCCTCTATATATTTCTCCTAAGCACAAATTGTAGGTTCTTGTTAGAACTGTCTAATTGAACATCCACAGCATGAAATAGGAAAATATACTGAAAGGAAAAAGAAATGTGGGGTTAACTTACATGTTAAATTTAAATAAAGTTTGAAAAGTTTTTAAAAATATTTTGCTGTAGCTTAAAAGCAACACGTGTATTGAAGTAATTCCTCAAAATTCATTGATTTTTATGACCTAGGAATCAAAGATTCTGGGGCATATAGTTTTTTGGTCTGATCGTCTGTTTGTCTGTTAATCTGTCTGTTTCTCTGTTTGTCTGTCCGCAAAAACCTTAACATTGTGAATAACTTTGGAATGGTAACTGATAAGGCTTTCATATTTCACATGTGTATTCCTTGTCACAAGACCTTTCAGATAGAATGGCAAACATTACCTACGTTTTACACCCATTTGAAAAACGGTTGTATTATGTTATGCCCCCGGCGTCCGTCCATCCATCCGTCCGTCCGTCTGTAAACTTTTCGTTTCCGGATAATTTCTCCTAGTTTACATCTGATCAAGCTGAAACTTCATACATAGTTAGACCATGATGTGGGACAGCGCATATTATTTGAAGGTTATGGTCCACCAATTTTTTTTTTTTTTTTTGGTTTTGGTTTTACGGCCCTTTCAAGATTATTTCACTCATATTGAGCCGATCATTTATCAGAGGGCAAAAACCAGAGTACCGGGAGAAAATCCACCTGATCTTCCGTTGCAGAACTTGGCGTCTCACATGTGACCCAATCGAGGCTCGAACTACAGCGATGAGAGACCTAATGATTAAGTCAGTGCTCTTAACCACTAGGCCATGGAGGCCCGTTAACGGTCCACCAAAAAATAGAGTTATGCCCCTTTTAAATTTTTGTAAACTTTTCGTTTCTGGATAACTCCTAGAGTTTACATCCGATCAAGCTGAAACTACATCCATAGTTAGACCATGATTTGGGGCAGCGCATATTGTTTCGAGGTTACGGTCAACCAAATATTAATAGAGTTATGCCCCTTTGAGTTTTTTTGTAAACTATTCGTTTCCGGATAACTCCTACAGTTTACATCCGATCAAGCTGACACTTCATACATCGTTAGACCATGGTGTGGGGCAGTGCATATTGTTTAGAGGTTACGGTCCACCAAATTTTCATAGTTATGCCCCTTTGAAATTTTTTGTAATCTTTTTGTTTCCGGATAACTCCTCCTACAGTTTACATCCGATCAGGCCCCGCGCCAGCCCGGGGGGTAGAAATATGGCGGCTGCCTTCGGGAGTGTGGCAGAGTGGTAAGACCCCACCGAAAACGGTCCCATTGCCGAGACCACCCGGTGCCTCGAAATAGGTGGCTGCCTTCAGCTTCTGTGGCAGTTGGGTAAAAGCCTCCAACATACAGAACAATCGTCCGTTCGACAGGTATTATTTTGTGAATCAATTTGTTAAAAAAATGCATCTTACCAATTTTTTAACAATTCACTACGCGAGATCTATCCTTTTAAACCTTTCCTATCTCATGTTACTACCACGCTGCATTTGTACGTGTATCATCATTGCTGGTGGGTCGCGCACCGCAAAGAAGAAAATCTCATCTGTATATGTCTGTACTGTGTATGTGTCACTTTTTCATGCTCCTTCACTCTGCACATCAATGAAAGATGCATTTTGTATACGTTATTAGATAAGTAACTTGTCATTTCATGTTTCCCCAAAGTAATTTTATGTTACATCAATGTTAACAGAATGGGATACTTATCACGAAGTTCTGAAGTGTTCGTCAACATCTAACACAGCTTTATTCTTTATTAGTTTATAAAATCCTTTGTTCTCTCTGAAAATTATCACCTCAATAATTTCTTATCATAATCGTGGATCTCATATTTAGCAAAGGATCTCCTGTTTTCAGAGCCAAGCTTTTATTTAAGCAAACGTTTTCGGCCTCCCTTGTCTGTAGGGAATAAAATATACAGATCACTTTCCTTCTGTAGTGAATGGGGATGACATTCCTTGAAACAGGAGCCACTTGTTTGCCGTGAGTGGCGTCTCGTATGCTGGAAGAAGGGATCCTGATGATTGTGAAAAGCCCAGGGATCTCCAGCTTTTCAACACATCATTTTGGCCCATATTTCAGATAGACGAGGGGTTTGGGTTAGAATCGGCCTGAATCAATCGGCTCAGTCGTGCCAAGCTCTAGAATCTCACAGCTTGTTCTTATCTTCCTTCTTTCTTTTATACGTATCTTTATGGTACAAACCGGGTGTAATTTTGTCTTATTCCTCTATCTTTGAGTGTTATTTGATGGGCGGCGGCTGATGGATTAATCGGTGGGCTTGTACTGGGGAAATTCAGCAGAAACTTCTGTGAGGGAGAGAATATGGGTGGGGATGGATCCTAACTGTTCCTCATTTTTCTTTGAAATCTGGGTGCATAGTTGGGAATCATAAAACAGAAGTGGAGCGGAAGGACTCTGGTCCTGTCATCGAGTATAATAGCAATGTAGCCTTGGCGTTGGCAATACGAGATCCATTTCCATTAAACGTCCCCTTGTAGGGCTCCAAGGAGGGTGGGGCGCATAGCTATCGAATCATTTATTATCACCATGGGATCCAACACTAGGAAAAGAGCATTTTTAGACTTATCCGATGACGACCCTGAACCGGCTACATTCAGTTTCAAAGCAAATAAAAGTTTCGCAAGATTTTTAGTGGTTTCGAGCAACGAAGAAAAGGCCGTAACTACACTTTCACCTTTTGTCGTTGAAAAACAAATTGAAGCTTTAATTGGAACACCAAAAAATGTTAAAAAATTGAAAAACGGAACTCCCCTTATTGAAACTAATCGTAAATCTCAAACGGAAAATGTTCTAAAATTAAACAAATTTTTCAACCTTAACGTCTGTCACGGAGCACAAAACATTAAATTTATGTAAAGGAATACTCCGTGACAAAATGGGCCCCGCGCCTGCCCGGGGGGGGGGGGGGTAGAAATATGGCGGCTGCCTTCGGGAGTGTGGCAGAGTGGTAAGAGCCCACCGAAAAGTCCCATTGCCGAGACCACCCGGTGCCTCGAAATAGGTGGCTGCCTTCAGCTTCTGTGGCAGTTGGGTAAAAGCCTCCAACATTCAGAACAATCGTCCGTTCGACCGGTATTCTTTTGTAATTCAATTTATTCAAATGCATCTTACCAAAATTTTTATAACAATTCACTACGCGAGATCTATCCTTTTAAACCTTTCCTATCTCCTGTTACTACCACGCTGCATTTGTACGTGTATCATCATTGCTGGTGGGTCGCGCACCACAAAGAAGAAACCTCATCTGTATATGTTTGTACTGTGTATGTGTCACTTTTTTATGCTCCTTCACTCTGCACATCAAAAAATGAAAGATGCATTTTTGTATACGTAATTAGATAAGTAACTTGTCATTTCATGTTTCCCCAAAATTATTTTGTTACATCAAAGTAAGCAGAATCAGATACTTATCATTAAGTTCTTAAATGTTCGTCATCATCTAACACAGCTTGTTTCTTTATTACTTTATAAAATGCTTTGTTCTTTCGGAAACTTATCACCTCAATAATTTCTTATCATAATCGTGGATCTCATATTTAGCAAAAGATCTCCTATTTTCAGAGCCAAGCTTTTATTTAAGCAAACGTTTTCGGCCTCCCTTGTCTGTAGGGAATAAAATCTACAGGTCACTTTCCTTCTGTAGTGAATGGGGATGAAATTCCTTGTTGAAACAGGAGCCACTTGTTTGCCGTGAGTGGCGTCTCGTATGCTGGAAGAAGGGATCCTGATGATTGTGAAAAGCCCAGGGATCTCCGGCTTTTCAACACATCATTTTGGCCCATATTTCAGATAGACGAGGGGTTTGGGCTAGATCCGGCCTGAATCAATCGGCTCAGTCGTGCCAAGCTCTTGAATTGCACAGCTTGTCCTTATCTTCCTTCTTTCTTTTTTACGTATGTTTATGGTACAAACCGGGTTTAATTTTGTCTTATTCCTCTATCTTTGAGTGTTATTTGATGGGCGGCGGCTGATGGATCAATCGGTGGGCTTGTACTGGGGAAAATCAGCAGAAACTTCTGTGAGGGAGAGAATACCGTTGGGGATGGATTCCAACTGTTCATCAATTTTTCTTTGAAATCTAAGTGCATAGTTGGGAATCATAAAACAGAAGTGGAGCGGAAGGACTCTGGTCCTGTCATCGAGTATAATAGCCATGTAGCCTTGGCGTTGGAAATAGGAGATCCATTTCCATTAAACGTCCCCTTGTAGGGCTCCAAGGAGGGTGGGGCGCATAGCTATCGAATCATAAATTTTCACCATGGGATCCAACAATAGCAAAAGAGCATTAATGGACTTATCTGATGACGATCCGGAACCGGTTACATTCAATTTCAAAGCAAATGACAATTTTGCAAGATTTTTGGTGATTTCTAGCAAGGAAGAGAAGGCCATTACAAGTCTCTCACCATTTATAATCGAAAAACAAATAGACTAAATCATTGGAACACCTAAAAACGTCAAAAAATTAAAAAATGGAACTCTTTTAGTGGAAACCAATCGAAAAACTCAAACTGAAAATCTTTTGAAAATCAACAATTTTTTTTAACTTGAACGTATCTGTCTCGGAACATAAAACGCTAAATTCATGCAAAGGTATTATCCGGGACAGAATGTTAAACCAGGAATCAGAAGCCAGCATTGTGGAATATCTTAAAGATCAAGGAGTAATGGCCTGTAAAAGATTTAAAATTAAAAAAGATGGAAACCTTATTGATACAAATACATTACTACTAACATTTAATACCACTTCCTTGCCAAAATCACTAAAAATATTTTACAGAATAATACCGGTCGAAATGTACGTACCAAATTCTGAGGTGTTTTAACTGTCAGAGGTTTGGTCACCATGAAAATGATTGTTCTGTCCCTGATGGATCGGTTTGTGAGAAATGTGGTGGAAACGATCATCAAACTCAAAACTGCAAGAACCCTCCAAAGTGCGTGAACTGCGGAAAAGATCATGTATCAAAATCCAACGTCTGTGAAGTGTAAAAAACAGAAAAAGAAATTATGAAAATTAAAGTCACACAAAACGTAACATATTTGGATGCCAAGAAAATTCAGCAAAACAAACCAGAAACCACATTCACCAAAGTTGTTCAATCACTTACCAGCAAACCTGAAACCAAAGAAACATCAACACAATTCAACGAAAAAGATTTTGAAATTAAACCCCATTCTAAAGTCATTACTTCTACTTTTAAACCAAAACTACATCGTCGCAACCTACTTCTACACATCAATCAAGATCGGAAATAAAACCCTCAACTTCACAGACCAGTTCACAAGCACATACCAAAAATTCAAGCAGATCTCACTCCCGACCCAAATCAGGGACAGCAGATCAAAAAGAAAAAAAACGGCAAAGAAAAACATAAAGGATCCAACCCAAATAGTAAAGGGGCGTCGGCTGATCCAGTCAAATTGGCAAATCAGTACGGCACCCTTGAGGACATGGAATTGGAGGTGGACTCCTCCATGTTGACTCAAAGTAATAGAAAATATAAGGATTAATTTCCTTATTTTAATCTCCTCTCCATTTAATCATGGATAAGAAATCAATACTACAATGGAATTGTCGAGGACTGAAAGCCAATTTTAACGAACTTTTAATTTTATCTACACTTTTTTCTCCTAATGTCATTTGTCTCCAAGAAACTTTTTTGAAAACTACAGATGATATTAATTTCAAAGGTTACAGTATGTACAATCATATCACAACGGATAATCATAAGGCATCAGGAGGTACATCAATCCTTGTAAAATCTGACGTTCCTCATAGGAAAATAGATGTAAGCACTAATTTACAAGCTGTTGCTGTAAACGTCACTTTATCCAAATCCATAACGATTTGTTCTGTCTCCCTTCCACCACACTATAATTTTTCTAAACAAGAATTAGAAAATTTAACAAATCAATTACCTAGTCCTTATATATTATCAGGAGATTTTAATAGTCACAGCAAATTATGGGGTTGCTCGGATACAAATGACAAAGGAGAAATCATAGAAAATTTTATTGCTGAAAATGATTTATGTTTATTTAACGATAAACAACCAACATATCTTCATTCTCCCACAAGAAATTATTTTGCTTTAGATCTTTCAATTTGCTCTCCAAATATTTATCTAGATTTTGATTGGTCTGTTGTGGACGATCTCTATGGGAGCGATCATTTTCCGATAGTAATTCAAGAAATTGCATTGACCCATGGGGATCGTCACCCCAGATGGAATTTGAGTAAAGCAAATTGGGAAAATTTTAATCAATTATGTAATGAAAAACTCGACCCTGAACTTTTTAAAACTGAAAGTGATATACAAGATTTTACTGATGAATTGATTGATATTGCTGAAAAATGTATTCCTAAATCCTCGACTTTTTCAAAAAGAAACAGACCTTGGTTTAATGACGAAGTTAAAATTTTAATCAATAAAAGAAAATCTGCATTACGAAAATTCAATAAACAACCAACAAAAGAAAATCTTATCCATGCCAAACACATGCGAGCTAAAGCTCGCAAAACAATAAAATCGGCCAAAAAAGCATCTTGGCAGCAATACGTCTCCAAACTGAATACCAGAACACCAACTAAGAAAATATGGGACATGATTCGAAAAATTAGTGGCAAAAACAAATCAAATAAACATGTCCATATCAAATCGAACGGAAATATATGTGTTCAACGGCTAAAGACATTTCCAATGCCTTGGGGGAAAATTTTCAGAAAAACTCCTCTAGCTTAAATTATTCAGAAAATTTCCAAAATATTAAACAAGAACAAGAGAAAAAGAATTTAAATATTTCCTCATTAAATCATGAAAAATATAATTTACCTTTCACTACTAAAGAATTATTAGATGCTCTTCATAAATCTCATGATACTGCTGTTGGTCCTGATGACATACACTATCAAATTTTAAAACATTTACCCAACAAGGCATTGGGAACATTATTAAATATTCTGAATGATATTTGGATCACTGGAAAATTCCCTGAAAACTGGAGAAAAGCTACCCTTATTCCTATTCCGAAACCTAATAAAGATCATACTGAAGCCACTAATTACAGACCTATTGCTTTGACAAGTTGCTTATGTAAAACAATGGAGAGAATGATTAATGATAGGCTGGTTTGGTTCTTAGAATCGAATCAGCTTATCACTAAATTTCAAGCTGGTTTTAGAAAAAACAGCTCTACTAATGATCATTTGATTCGCTTAGAATCATTTATACTTGATGCCTTTATCAAAAAAGAACATGTCGTAGCTGTATTCTTTGACCTTGAAAAGGCCTATGACACGACTTGGAAATATGGCATCATGAAAGATTTACACAACTTGGGCCTTAAAGGCCGATTGCCACTTTTTGTTCAAAATTTCTTGTCCGATCGAACATTTAATGTTCGCATAGGAAATACATTATCGGACACATTTGATCAAGAACAAGGTGTACCACAAGGTAGTATTTTATCACCAACCTTGTTCAGCATAAAAATTAATAATATAGTTAAATGTGTAAAAGACCCAGATTGTTCGCTTTTTGTTGACGATTTTGGAATTTTTTATCGTTCCAAAAATATGGAAACCATTGAATTTAAACTGCAAAGGTGTTTAAATAATATAGAAACTTGGGCAACAGAAAATGGTTTTAAATTTTCTAAAACAAAAACTCAGTGTGTTCATTTCTGCCAAATACGAAAGTTGCATTTAGATCCTGTACTGACTATATACGGCAGTCCAATTCCAGTCGTCACTGAGGCGAAGTTTTTGGGTCTTTTATTCGATAGCAAATTGTCTTTTATTCCTCATATCAAAGATTTGAAAGCTAAATGTTTAAAAGCTCTTGATATTCTTAGTCCTGTCCAGTTCCGACTGGGGAGGAGATCGCACTGTTCTTTTAAATCTTTATAGATCTTTAATTCGTTCCAAATTGGACTATGGTTCCATAGTCTATGGATCTGCTAGGAAATCTTATTTAAAATCTTTGGATACTATACATCATCAAGGTTTACGTTTAGCACTAGGTGCATTTCGCACTTCACCTATTGAAAGTCTTCATGCTGAACATGTCGTAGCTGTATTCTTTGACCTAGAAAAGGCCTATGATACAACTTGGAAATATGGCATCATGAAAGATTTACACAACTTGGGCCTTAAAGGCCGATTGCCACTTTTTGTTCAAAATTTCTTGTCCGATCGAGCATTTAATGTTCGCATAGGAAATACATTATCGGACACATTTGATCAAGAACAAGGTGTACCACAAGGTAGTATTTTATCACCAACCTTGTTCAGCATAAAAATTAATAATATAGTTAAATGTGTAAAAGACCCAGATTGTTCGCTTTTTGTTGACGATTTTGGAATCTTTTATCGATCCAAAAATATGGAAACCATTGAATTTAAAATGCAAAGGTGTTTAAATAATATAGAAACTTGGGCAACAGAAAATGGTTTTAAATTTTCTAAAACAAAAACTCAGTGTGTTCATTTCTGCCAAATTAGAAAGTTGAATTTAGATCCTGTACTGACTATATACGGCAGTCCAATTCCAGTCGTCACTGAGGCGAAGTTTTTGGGTCTTTTATTCGATAACAAATTGTCTTTTATTCCTCATATCAAAGCTTTGAAAGCTAAATGTTTAAAAGCTCTTGATATTTTAAGTCCTGTCCAGTTCCGACTGGGGAGGAGATCGCACTGTTATTTTAAATCTGTATAGATCGTTAATTCGTTCCAAATTGGACTATGGTTCCATAGTCTATGGATCTGCTAGGAAATCTTATTTAAAATCTTTGGATACTATACATCATCAAGGTTTACGTTTAGCACTAGGTGCCTTTCGAACTTCACCTATTGAAAGTCTTTATGCTGAATCTAATGAACCATCACTTTATGTTAGAAGAGAAAAATTGTCTCTTCAATATGCTACCAAATTAGCTGCAAATCCACGTAATTCAGCATATGAATGTGTTTTTAACCCTAATTATGAAAGATTTTACGAAAATAAACCCTCCGCAATTAAACCTCTTGGCCTAAGAATACGACCTTTACTTAAAGAAGCCAATATTAATGTCCAAAATATTCAATCATTTTCATTTCCATCGAAAGAACCATGGACATTAACTAATCCAAAGATAGTATTAGATTTACATAGAAATAAGAAATCTGAAGTTGATTCACATATTTTTAAAAAAGAATTTTTAGAAATTAAATCACATTTTAAACATCACAATTCCATTTACACTGACGGTTCGAAACAAGATGAGAAAGTTGCTTGTTCTGTCATTAGTCCGAATTTCACTGATAGCATTAGACTACCCGATAATAGCTCTATTTTTACCGCTGAAGCAAAAGCAATTGATATCGCACTCTATCACATTCGAGATCAACCTGAAAGACATTTCATCATTTATTCCGATTCACTTTCTGTACTTAAAGCTCTGAAAGATCAACAGCACAGAAATCCCTTGATTCAACAAATTTTAAAAAAAATTCACTATCTGTCCGTTTCAAAGGAGATCATATTCTGCTGGCTTCCCAGTCATGTAAATATCCGTGGTAATGAGTTAGCTGATTTGGAAGCCAAATCAGCATTATCGTTAACTATTACCAATTTAAAAATTCCTTCTTCAGATTTAAAATCGAACATAAACCTATATATAAAAAATAAATGCCAATCAATTTGGGAAAAAGAAACTAATAATAAATTAAATAAAATTCAACCAAATTTTCATACCAAATGTACTTTTTCGAATTATAATAGGAAAGACCAGACTAAACTCACAAGATGCCGTATTGGACACACACGACTCACTCATTCCTACATATTAAAAAACGAACAAGCACCTTTCTGTATATCTTGTAACGAACAGTTTACAGTTGAACACTTTCTCATTTCATGTGTAGAATTTCATCATATACGCTCAAAATATTTTAATGTTACAACAATGAAAGATCTTTTTAATGACATACCATCTTACCAATTAATCAATTTTCTTAAAGAAATCGGACTTTTTAACAAACTGTAATCATTAATATTTTAACTTTTAAACTTCAATAACAATTTTATATCTAATATCTAATTATTTTTAGACGCTATATGCCCTATTAGGGTTGAGCGTCTTTAAACAAAATATCCATCCATCCATCCATTTTTTCAGATTCTCTTTCAGTTCTAAAGGCTCTTAAAGATCAACAGCACAAAAATCCCTTAATTCAACAAATTTTAAGAAAATTCCACTATCTTTCGCCCCGCGTCTGCCCGGGGGGTAGAAATATGGCGGCTGCCTTCGGGAGTGTGGCAGAGTGGTAAGACCCCACCGAAAACAGTCCCATTGCCGAGACCACCCGGTGCCTCGAAATAGGTGGCTGCCTTCAGCTTCTGTGGCAGTTGGGTAAAAGCCTCCAACATACAGAACAATCGTCCGTTCGACCGGTATTATTTTGTAATTCAATTTATTCAAATGCATCTTACCAAATTTCTTTACAATTCACTACGCGAGATCTATCCTTTTAAACCTTTCCTATCTCATGTTACTACCACGCTGCATTTGTACGTGTATCATCACTGCTGGTGGGTCGCGCACCGCAAAGAAGAAAATCTCATCTGTATATGTTTGTTCTGTGTATGTGTCACTTTTTCCTGCTCCTTCACTCTGCACATCAATGTAAGATGCATTTTAAATACGTTATTAGATAAGTAACTTGTTGTTTTATGTTACCTCAAATTTATTTCATGTTATTCCAAAGTTAACAGAATCAGTTACTTATCACTAAATTCTGAAGTGTACGTTGTCATCTAACACAGCTTTATTCTTTATAAGTTTATAAAATAATTTGTTCTCTCTGAAACTTATCACCTCAATAATTTCATACCATAATCGTGGATCTCATATTTAGCAAAGGATCTCCTGTTTTCAGAGCCAAGCTTTTATTTAAGCAAACGTTTTCGGCCTCCCTTGTCTGTAGGGAATAAAATATACAGGTCACTTTCCTTCTGTAGTGAATGGGGATGAAATTCCTTGTTGAAACAGGAGCCACTTGTTTGCCGTGAGTGGCGTCTCGTATGCTGGAAGGGATCCTGATGATTGAGAAAAGCCCAGGGATCTCCAGCTTTTCAACACATCATTTTGGCCCATATTTCAGATAGACGAGGGGTTTGGGCTAGATCCGGCCTGAATCAATCGGCTCAGTCGTGCCAAGCTCTAGAATCGCACAGCTTGTCCTTATCTTCATTCTTTCTTTTTTACGTATCTTTATGGTACAAACCGGGTTTAATTTTGTCTTATTCCTCTATCTTGAGTGTTATTTGATGGGCGGCGGCTGATGGATCAATCGGTGGGCTTGTACTGGGGAAATTCAGCAGAAACTTCTGTGAGGGAGAGAATACGGGTGGGGATGGGTCCCAACTGTTCTTCATTTTTCCATCGAAATCTGGTTGCATAGTTGGGAATCATAAAGCAGAAGTGGAGCGGAAGGACTCTGGTCCTGTCATCGAGTATAATAGCCATGTAGCCTTGGCGTTGGAAATAGGAGATCCATTTCCATTAAACGTCCCCTTGTAGGGCTCCAAGGAGGGTGGGGCGCATAGCTATCGAAACATAAATTTCAACCATGGGATCCAACACTAGAAAAAGAGCTTTTTTAGACTTATCTGATGACGAACCGGAACCGACAACATTCACTTTCAAAGCAAACGAAAATTTTGCTAGATTCTTAGTGATTTCAAGTAACGAAGGCAAGGCTGTTACCACTCTTTCACCGTTTGTCATAGAAAAACAAATAGAATCTCTTATCGGAACGCCAAAAATGTCGAAAAATTAAAAAATGGAACTCTCTTTATTGAAACAAACAGAAAATCTCAAACTGAACATCTCTTGAAAATTAATAAATTCTAGAACCTTGACGTCTCTGTCACGGTGCACAAAACATTAAATTCATGTAAAGGAATACTCCGTGACAGAATGCTTAAACAAGAATCGGAAGCCAGTATCGTAGAATATTTAAAAGATCAAGGAGTAACAGCCTGCAAACGTTTCAAAATTAAAAAAGACGGCAATCTCATCGAAACCAATACTCTTCTTTTAACCTTCAATACCACTTCGTTGCCGAAATCACTAAGGATTTTTTACAGAATAATACCGGTTGAAATCTACGTGCCCAACCCTCTGCGATGTTTCAATTGTCAGAGGTTTGGGCACCACGAAAACGACTGTACTGTCCCTGACGGATCTGTTTGTGAGAAGTGTGGTGGCACTGATCATCACACTCAAAATTGCAAGAACTCTCCAAAATGTGTGAACTGCGGAAAAGATCATTTGTCTAAATCCAATGTCTGTGAGGTTTGGAAAACCGAAAAAGAAATCATGAAAATTAAAGTTACACAAAATGTCACCTATTTGGAAGCAAAGAAAATACAACAAAACAAACCAGAAAACACATTCGCCAAAGTTGTCAAATCCCTTGCCAGTAAACCTGAAACAAAAGAAACATCAACACAATTCAACGAAAAAGATTTTGAAATTAAACCCCATTCTAAAGTTATTACCTCTTCTGTAAAACCCAAAACCACATCGTCACAACCTACATCTTCACAACCTACTAAATCATCACAACCTACTACATCTACTCATCATTCAAGAACAGAATCTAGACAAACTTCACAGACCAGTTCACAACCTAACGGCAAACATTCTAACAGATCTCACTCCCGATCAACGTCGGGGACAGCAGATCAAAAAGAGAAAAACGGCAAAGAAAAGCATAAAGGATCAAACCCAAACAGTAAAGGGGCGTCTGCTGATCCAGTAAAAGTGGCTAATCAGTACGGCGCCATTGAGGACATGGAGTTGGACGTTGATCCCTCCACGTTCTCAAAGCATAATAATAAAAGATAAAAGGATTAAAATTCCTTGTTTTAATCTTCTCTCCATTTAATCATGGATAAGAAGTCAATAATTCAATGGAATTGTCGAGGACTTAAAGCCAATTTTAACGAACTTTTAATTTCATAGGTTACAGTATGTACAATCATATCACAACGGATAATCAGAAGGCATCAGGAGGTACATCAATCCTGGTAAAATCTGACGTTCCTCATAGGAAAATAGATGTAAACACTAATTTACAAGCTGTTGCTGTAAACGTCACTTTATCCAAATCTGTTCTGTCTACCTTCCACCACACTATAATTTTTCTAAACAAGAATTAGAAAATTTAACAAATCAATTACCTAGTCCTTATATATTATTAGGAGATTTTAATAGTCACAGCAAATTTTGGGGTTGCTCGGATACAAATGTATAATAGCAATGTAGCCTTGGCGTTGGAAATACGAGATCCATTTCCATTAAACGTCTCCTTGTAGGGCTCCAAGGAGGGTGGGGCGCATAGCTATCGAATCATTTATTATCACCATGGGATCCAACACAAGAAAAAGAGCATTTTTAGAACTATCAGATGACGACCCGGAACCGACAACTTTCAATTTTAAAGCCAATGAAAATTTCGCTCGATTTTTAGTGATTTCGAGCAAGAAAAAAAAGGCCATTACCACTCTGTCACCATTCATTATCGAAAAACAAATTGAATCAATTATAGGAACTCCAAAAAACGTCAAAAAAATAAAAAATGGAACTCTTTTGGTCGAAACAAACAGGAAATCTCAAACAGAAAAGCTTCTCAAAATAAATAAATTTTACAATTTGAATGTCTCTGTCACGGAACATAAAACACTAAATTCTTGCAAAGGTATTATCCGTGACAGAATGTTAAAACAAGAATCTGAAACTAGCATCGTCGAATATCTCAAAGATCAAGGAGTAATGGCCTGCAAACGATTTAAAATTAAAAAAGATGGAAAACTCATTGACACAAATACGTTACTTCTAACATTCAACACTACTTCCTTGCCGAAGTCACTGAAAATATTTTACAGGATAATACCGGTTGACATTTACGTGCCCAATCCTCTGCGATGTTTCAATTGTCAGAGGTTTGGACAACACGAAAACGACTGTACTGTCCCTGACGGATCTATTTGTGAGAAGTGTGGTAGTACCGATCACCACACTACCAACTGCAAGAATTCTCCAAAATGTGTGAACTGCGGAAAAGATCATTTGTCTAAATCCAATGTCTGTGAAGTTTGGAAAACAGAAAAAGAAATCATGAAAATCAAAGTTACACAAAACGTCACCTATTTTGAAGCAAAGAAAATTCAACAAAACAAACCAGAAAACACATTCGCCAAAGTTGTACAGGTCGATGAATGTTTACTGAACATTACGTCACATGGGCCGGTCCATCAGATACCGTTATCTAGGGATGACAATGTCATCAGTGAATGCAAACTTCTTAAATAAAAGCTGAAACTCATTCTCATGCTCAACAAAAGAACACATTGTTTGAATTATAAAAGATAGAAAATAAAAATATGACAAACATTGACGAGAAGAACTAAAAACTTAAAAAACAAATACCTTACGTAATAATTTGATGGTATAGGCATGGTTTTGAATGTAGGTTAACTGTATGCCAAAAGGCTCTTGAATAACAAATAGTCGAGTGGTTACAGCATTGAAGTCCTCGGTGTGATGGGGGCGAGGGATGGAAGAGACACCCGCACAGTGTAATTATTTTTAAACTTCTTTTTTCTGTATTATATAGTTCCTTTGTTGTTTTTTTTAATATTGGTATGAAATTCATTATTTTCAAATTTCAGCGAATCACATTAACTTGAATTTCATAATTATTTCAGAATTTCATATTTCGAAAGTGCATCACAAAAACAGTTGATTCTTAGGCAGTGTCGGTAGATTCATCACCCTCGGAATCAGTCTCTGTACCTTCTCTCTAACGCCACTGTGAGAGTCCATGTGTGATTCACTCCATTACAGCAGCGATGTCAGTTTTACGATAGTCCTGTTCAGGCCCCCGCCCGTTTGGGCTTGAAGAAATAGATGGGCTGCACGATGCTTCCACGTCGAGCTGAAACCGACCGCACACGAGTACTGGTAAATCGCTTAGAGGATCTAAGCCTGCCCAGGCAAAGCGGTGCGAGTCGGCCCGTCCATGCTTATAAACAATATTGGTTTCATTTGACGGCAGGGCTTGAGACGTCATTTCATCTCAATGTCGGGTAAAAGTCCCACAAAATTGTAAGAAACGTCTCCAAAATGACCAATACATTGTTGACGGGGATGTTAAACCTCAAATCAAACAGAACAATAGTCCTGTTCAGCCTTTTCGACATGTGTTAAGCAGGCAGGCCATTCTTTTTCAACAATGCTTCCAATGTCTTCTTCGATCAGAGCCTTTATTTATACATCTATAAATCTGTCAGCGAAGCTGAAAATTTCCTTGTCCAATATAAAAAAATTTCCCGATTTCATCATTTTGGCATTCAGATCAGGATGGTATGGTGAAAGCCGCAGAACTGTGTGCCCGTGTCTCTTCAAAGCTGGTCAACTCGATAAGGAGGAGCTGGTTTATTCCAAAAGCTCAGGCTTGAACATTTCTTGCCACAGGCTGCATAAAACTGTATATTAAAGGAAACAAAAAGAACGAAAAATAAAAATGTTATTAAAAAAAAATTGAGTTTTGAACCTACGACCTTTGGGTAACTAGGTCGTTAAAGTTTATGCATCCAACCAATACCGCCACGTCGTATTCCTGCAACGCTGTCATATCAGAATAATATACAGCAAAGATTTTGTGAATTAAGCGAGGAAAAAAGTTGGTAACCCCCACATAACGGTTTCCGATGGAATGGTCCGTATGACGTAGTGTTCAGTAAACAGTCATCGATCTATACAATCCCTTACCAGCAAACCTGAAACAAAAGAAATATCCACACAATTTAATGAGAAAGATTTTGAAATTAAATCCCATTCTAAAGTCATTACCTCTTCTGTAAAACCCAAAACCACATCGCCACAACCTACATCTTCACAACCTACTACATCGTCACAACCTACTACATCAACTCATCATTCAAGAACCGAATCTAGACAAACTTCACAGACCAGATCACAACCTAACGGCAAACATTCTAGCAGATCTCACTCCCGATCCACGTCGGGGACAGCAGATCAAAAAGAAAAAAACGGCAAAGAAAAGCATAAAGGATCAAACCCAAACAGTAAAGGGGCGTCTGCTGATCCAGTAAAGCTGGCTAATCAGTACGTCGCCCTTGAGGACATGGAGTTGGACGTTGATCCCTCCACGTTCTCAAAGCCTAATAAAAGAGAAAGGATTAAATTCCTTGTTTAAATCTTCTCTCCATTCAACCATGGATAAGAAGTCAATAATTCAATGGAATTGTCGAGGACTGAAAGCCAATTTTAACGAACTTTTAATTTTAACTACACTTTTTTCTCCTAATGTCATTTGTCTCCAAGAAACTTTTTTGAAAACTACAGATAATATTAATTTCAAAGGTTACAGTTTGTACAATCATATTACAACGGATAATCAGAAGGCATCAGGAGGTACATCAATCCTGGTAAAATCTGACGTTCCTCATAGGAAAATAGATGTAAACACTAATTTACAAGCTGTTGCTGTAAACGTCACTTTATCCAAATCTATAACGATTTGTTCTGTCTACCTACCACCACACTATAATTTTTCTAAAAAAGAATTAGAAAATTTAACAAATCAATTACCTAGTCCTTATATACTATTAGGAGACTAATAGTCACAGCAAATTATGGGGTTGCTTGGATACAAATGACAAAGGAGAAATCATAGAAAATTTTATTGCTGAAAATGATTTATGTTTGTTTAACGATAAACAACCAACATATCTTCATTCTCCCACAAGAAATTATTTTGCTTTAGATCTTTCAATTTGCTCTCCAAATATTTACATAGATTTTGATTGGTCTGTTGTGGACAATCTCCATGGGAGCGATCATTTCCCGATAGTAATTGAAGAAATTGCATCTACCCATGAGGATCGTCACCCCAGATGGAATTTGAGTAAAGCAAATTGGGAAAATTTTAATCAATTATGTGATGAAAAACTCGACCCTGAACTTTTTAAAACTGCAAGTGATATACAAGATTTTACTGTTGAATTGATTGATATTGCTGAAAAATGTATTCCTAAATCCTCGACTTTTTCAAAAAGAAACAGACCTTGGTTTAATGACGAAGTTAAAACTTCAATCAATCAAAGAAAATCTGCATTACGAAAATTCAATAAACAACCAACAAAAGAAAATCTTATCCATGCCAAACACATGCGAGCTAAAGCTCGCAAAACAATAAAATCGGCCAAACAAGCATCTTGGCAGCAATACGTCTCCAAACTGAATACCAGAACAGCAACTAAGAAAATATGGGACATGATTCGAAAAATTAGTGGCAAAAACAAATCAAATAAACATGTCCATATCAAATCGAAAGGAAATATATTTTCAACGGCTAAAGACATTTCCAATGCCTTGGGGAAAAATTTTCAGAAAAACTCCTAGCTTAAATTATTCAAAAAATTTCCAAAATATTAAACGAGAACAAGAGAAAAAGAATTTAAATTTTTCCTCATTAAATCACGAAAAATATAATTTACCTTTCACTACTAAAGAATTATTAGATGCTCTCCATAAATCTCATGATACTGCTGTTGGTCCTGACGACATACACTATCAAATTTTAAAACATTTACCCAACAAGGCATTGGAAACATTATTAAATATTCTGAATGATATTTGGATCACTGGAAAATTCCCAGAAAACTGGAGAAAAGCTACCATTATTCCTATTCCGAAACCTAATAAAGATCATACTGAAGCCACTAATTACAGACCTATTGCTTTGACAAGTTGCTTATGTAAAACAATGGAGAGAATGATTAATGATAGGCTGGTTTGGTTCTTAGAATCGAATCAGCTTATCACTAAATTTCAAGCTGGATTTAGAAAAAACAGCTCTACTAACGATCATTTGATTCGCTTAGAATCATTTATACGTGATGCCTTCATTAAAAAAGAACATGTCGTAGCTGTATTCTTTGACCTAGAAAAGGCCTATGATACGACTTGGAAATATGGCATCATGAAAGATTTACACAACTTGGGCCTTAAAGGCCGATTGCCACTTTTTGTTCAAAATTTCTTGTCCGATCGAACATTTAATGTTCGCATAGGAAATACATTATCGGACACATTTGATCAAGAACAAGGTGTACCACAAGGTAGTATTTTATCACCAACCTTGTTCAGCATAAAAATTAATAATATAGTTAAATGTGTAAAAGACCCAGATTGTTCGCTTTTTGTTGACGATTTTGGAATTTTTTATCGTTCCAAAAATATGGAAACCATTGAATTTTAACTGCAAAGGTGTTTAAATAATATAGAAACTTGGGCAACAGAAAATGGTTTTAAATTTTCTAAAACAAAAACTCAGTGTGTTCATTTCTGTCAAATACGAAAGTTACATTTAGATCCTGTTCTAACTATTTACGGCAGTCCAATTCCAGTCGTCACTGAAGCGAAGTTTTTGGGTCTTTTGTTCGATAACAAATTGTCTTTTATTCCCCATATCAAAGCTTTAAAAGCTAAATGTTTAAA
Organism: Lucinisca nassula; assembly: GCA_963580285.1. Classification (NCBI taxonomy): domain Eukaryota; kingdom Metazoa; phylum Mollusca; class Bivalvia; order Lucinida; family Lucinidae; genus Lucinisca; species Lucinisca nassula. Next base: position 87,790,879 of record OY757025.1, on the reverse strand, counting down.
AGCTCTTGATATTCTTAGTCCTGTCCAGTTCCGACTGGTGAGGAGATCGCACTGTTCTTTTAAATCTTTATAGATCTTTAATTCGTTCCAAATTGGACTATGGCTCCATAGTCTATGGATCTGCTAGGAAAAGTAGAAGTAAAACAAAGATCAGGAATTGATACAATTAACTTACTCCATCCATAAAAGACACCAAAGGGAAAGAAATACAAACATTAAGCGACCAGACCATAATGGAAACCTAAACAAAGGAAGGCCATATGGACAGTTACTTTCCCACAAAATGGCCATATGGCCATCCAAAATTAAAAGACACAAGTGATACACACAGTAAGTAACAAACAACAACATAAATAAATCTCCACAGAAGAGCCGCCTTGGAACGGTCAGTGGAAGATTTCCACTGGGGGGCTTAAATCGATTTTACGTGGCCACAATCCTCGCCCTTACTTCCGTCGCGATTTAGACAAATAATTTGTTCAGTCCGCATGAAGGCCTCCTAACTCATCAGTGCAACATCTCCGTGAACACAGAAATCAAAGAACCACAGAGGTGAGACAACGGTGAGGACTCGACAGCAAGAAACCACTGAAATGCTGGAGCAAAAGAAAACCAACAGTTAGACTCCGATGAGCCCGACCAGAGACAGAGCATCAGGCACCAACCAACATTATCTCTTTAATTTTCAATAAGCCTTTACGTTGGAGCCGTCATAGAATCTGAGGCCTGACCCACCGGCGTGCAATTAAAGAGGGAAGCAAAGTTGCCAACCGTGATTGGGTTAACTACCATGCATGCAGTCTGTCGTATAATATCCATGTTGTACCCAATCTTTTTATATCGAAGAATGATTTTACGAAATTGGGTGCTGAAGTCATTGCGGTTATATATTTTTCTGAATTATATACTAAGTCACCATAAAATTCGGGTTCCGATAGACCTTGTTGCAGAAGAGATTTAAGTCCAATATTGAATTTTGAAATTAAATCAGAATTGCGTCTATAAAATTTTGAAAAGGCTTTGCGTAGTTTATGGTACCGATAACCCTGATTAAGAAGTTTAGCCGTTAATAATTTATTACGAGTGTTGAAGTCAGTTACATGACTACACACTCTAGCAAATCGAATTAATTGCGAAATATAAACGCCATAGGATGGCGCACGAGGAACATCACCATCCAAAAAAGGAAAATTTACAATCTCAAAATCAGTCATCGCGTTTATCATAAATTTTGCACGAAACAAATCCATCTACAATAGATAGATGTAAATCCAAAAACGGGGCCTCGGTATCAGAAGAATTTGCTTTATTTAACTGAAGTTCTAGGGGGTAAATCTGACTGATCAAACCATCAAAATAGGTATTATCAATATTTAATAAATCATCTAAATATCTAGAAGTAGAGCTAAAAGCTTCAATAATTTCAGATTGGTTATCAATGGAAAGCGATAAAATGAAGTCTCTTTCATAACAATACAAGAACAGATCAGCCACAAGAGGTGCGCAATTAGTACCCATCGGAATACCCACAATTTGTCTAAATAACTTAGTACCGAATCTAATATAAATATTGTCAAGTAGAAAGGTGAGGGCATCACACACTTTCTGACATGACCAAAGTGTATAATTCTTATGCTCTTTAGAAGTGAAAAATGCATTTCTGACATTACATGCAAGATAGAGAGAATCTTCTCTGTGAAAAACCCATTCAATTAAATCATTAAGCTTTTCTTTTATAAGATTATGAGGAAGTGTAGTGTAAAGAGTGGAAAAATCGTAGGTAGACAGACTAGAAGCACGAAACTGTCTAGATTTCAATTTATTTAAAACCTCATTCGAATTTTTTATAGACCAAAACAGATTTCTTCCTGATCTTTCAAAGACTTTATCACAATATTTAATTACATGCGTTTTAATAGCAGTAAGACAGGAAGTTAATAATTTAGAAAGTTCAGTGGTAGTGCAAGAACTAGAATTTGCAATAAACCGTGCTTTGTAAGGTTTTTTATGAAGTTTTGGTAACCAGTATAGCGTAGGAAGCTTGTCTTGGCCTTCGGTAACACACACAGCAAATTTGGTGGCTGAAAGACAAACATGTTTATCTACTATAGCTCTCTCTTCAGCCAAAGGCTGAAGTTCATAGGCCTTAGTACCACCAAGCTCCTGCTTAAGCGTGTTAACATAGTGGAGCCGTCACACAACGACGACGTTGTTAGCGGCCTTGTCTGCAGGGGCCAAAACAAACTTCTTATGAAATTCTTGAATACCTAGTTTAAGATGACGTAAAGACGTCTTGGGCTTAGGAGGTAATAAGTTAGTATTTTGAGAATAGAAAGAAATGCGTTTATTCACTAGTCTTAAAATGCTAAGTTTCCAGTCCTTTAGGGCTTTATACTCAACATACTCTCGCTTACACCATCGATTACCGAATTCATTCAAGGAAGCAGCGATTTCATCTCTACATTTACTGAAATCAATTTTAGAAGGAAACCGATATTTCGGTCCTTTAGAAATTATATTCCTTATCCTAGAATCAGGAATAATTTTCAAATTGCCAGTAATTACATGGAAATCTTATTTAAAATCTTTGGACACTATACATCATCAAGGTTTACGTCTAGCACTAGGTGCATTTCGAACTTCACCTATTGAAAGTCTTTATGCTGAATCAAATGAACCATCACTCTATGTAAGAAGAGAGAAATTGTCTCTACAATATTCTACTAAATTAGCCGCCAATCCACGAAATTCAGCATATAATACCGTTTTTAATCATAATTACGAAAGATTTTACAACAACAAACCATCGGCTATTAAACCGCTTGGCCTCCGAATCAAACCATTGTTTGAGGAGGCCAATATAAACATTAACAATATTCAACCTTTTTCCTTTGCATCAAGAGCCATGGACGTTAAGAGCGCCGAAGATTATTTTAGATTTGAATAAAAATAAGAAATCCGAAGTAGAATCGCATATTTTTAAGAACGAATTTTTAGAAATCAAATCCAATTTTAAACGTCACATTTCCATTTACACGGACGGTTCGAAACAAGATGAGAAAGTTGCTTGTTCTGTCATTAGTCCGAATTTTACTGACAACATTAGATTACCGGATAATAGCTCTATTTTTACCGCCGAAGCGAAAGCAATTGATATAGCACTATATCATATACGAGATCAATCTGAAAAACAATTTGTCATTTATTCCGATTCCCTTTCTGTTTTAAAAGCTCTGAAAGACCAACAGCACAGGAACCCCTTGATTCAACAAATTTTACGAAAATATCACTACCTTTCTGTCTGCAAGGAGATATTCTGCTGGCTTCCAAGTCATGTTAATATTCGTGGAAATGAATTGGCTGACTTGGAAGCCAAGTCGGCATTATCGTTAACTATTACAAATTTAAAAATTCCTTTCTCCGATTTAAAATCAAACATCAATAAATATTTAAAGAAAAAATGTCAATCTAGTTGGGACAATGAAGCTAATAATAAATTAAATAGAATTCAACCAAATTTTTACAGTAAATGCTCATTTTTGAACTACAGCCGAAAAGACCAGACAAAAATTACGAGATGCCGTATTGGACACACAAGACTCACTCATTCCTACATTTTAAAAAACGAACAAGCACCTTTCTGCATATCCTGTAACGAACCGTTCAGTTAAACACTTCCTCATCTCATGTATTGAATTTAACCATGTACGTTCTAAATATTTTAATATTACTACGATGAAAGATCTTTTTAATAATGTACCTTTTTACCAATTAATCAATTTTCTTAGAGAAATCGGTCTTTTTAACAAATTGTAATTATTAAAATTTTAATTGTTTAATCTTGCACAATTTTATATATAATATTTGACTGTTTTAGACGCTGTATGCCAAGTTAGGGTTGAGCGTCTTTAAATTAATCATCCATCCATCCATCCAACATATCTTCATTCTCCCACAAGAAATTATTTTGCCTTAGATCTTTCAATTTGCTCTCCAAATATTTATCTATATTTTGATTGGTCTGTTGTGGACGATCTCCATAGGAGCGATCATTTTCCGATAGTAATTGAAGAAATTGCATCGACCCATGAGGATCGTCATCCAAGATGGAATTTGAGTAAAGCAAATTGGGAAAATTTTAATCAATTATGTAATGAAAAACTCGACCCTGAACTTTTTTAAAACTGCGAGTGATATACAAGATTTTACTGATGAATTGATTGATATTGCTGAAAAATGTATTCCTAAATCCTCGACTATTTCAAAAAGAAACAGACCTTGGTTTAATGACGAAGTTAAAACTTCAATCAATAAAAGAAAATCTGCATTACGAAAATTCAATAAACAACCAACAAAAGAAAATCTTATCCATGCCAAACACATGCGAGCTAAAGCTCGCAAAACAATAAAATCGGCCAAAAAAGCATCTTGGCAGCAATACGTCTCCAAACTGAATACCAGAACACCAACTAAGAAAATATGGGACATGATTCGAAAAATTAGTGGCAAAAACAAATCAAATAAACATGTCCATATCAAATCGAACGGAAATATATGTACAACGGCTAAAGACATTTCCAATGCCTTGGGGGAAAATTTTCAGAAAAACTCCTCTAGCTTTAACTATTCAGAAAATTTCCAAAATATTAAACAAGAACAACAGAAAAAAAAAAATAAATTTTTCCTCATTAAATCATGAAAAATATAATTTACCTTTCACTACTAAAGAATTATTAGATGCTCTTCATAAATCTCATGATACTGCTGTTGGTCCTGACTACATACACTATCAAATTTTAAAACATTTACCCAACAAGGCATTGGAAACATTATTAAATATTCTGAATGATATTTGGATCAATGGAAAATTCCCTGAAAACTGGAGAAAAGCTACCATTATTCCTATTCCGAAACCTAATAAAGATCATACTGAAGCCACTAATTACAGACCTATTGCTTTGACAAGTTCCTTATGTAAAACAATGGAGAGAATGATTAATGATAGGCTGGTTTGGTTCTTAGAATCAAACCAGCTTATCACTAAATTTCAAGCTGGTTTTAGAAAAAAAAACAGCTCCACTAATTATCATTTGATTCGCTTAGAATCATTTATACGTGATGCCTTTATCAAAAAAGAACATGTCGTAGCTGTATTCTTTGACCTAGAAAAGGCCTATGATACGACTTGGAAATATGGCAACATGAAAGATTTACACAACTTGGGCCTTAAAGGCCGATTGCCACTTTTTGTTCAAAATTTCTTGTCCGATCGAACATTTAATGTTCGCATAGGAAATACATTATCGGACACATCAAGAACAAGGTGTACCACAAGGTAGTATTTTATCACCAACCTTGTTCAGCATAAAAATTAATAATATAGTTAAATGTGAAAAAGACCCAGATTGTTCGCTTTTTGTTGAAGATTTTGGAATTTTTTATCGTTCCAAAAATATGGAAACCATTGAATTTAAACTCCAAAGGTGTTTAAATAATATAGAAACTTGGGCAACAGAAAACGGTTTTAAATTTTCTAAAACAACAACTCAGTGTGTTCATTTCTGCCAAATTCGAAAGTTGCATTTAGATCCAGTTTTAACAATATACGGCAGTCCAATTCCAGTCGTCACTGAGGCGAAGTTTTTGGGTCTTTTATTCGATAGCAAATTGTCTTTTATTCCTCATATCAAAGCTTTGAAAGCTAAATGTTTAAAAGCTCTTGATATTCTTAGTCCTGTCCAGTTCCGACTGGGGAGGAGATCGCACTGTTCTTTTAAATCTTTATAGATCTTTAATTCGTTCCAAATTGGACTATGGTTCCATAGTCTATGGATCTGCTAGGAAATCTTGTTTAAAATCTTTGGATACTATACATCATCAAGGTTTACGTCTAGCACTAGGTGCATTTCGCACTTCACCTATTGAAAGTCTTTATGCTGAATCAAATGAACCATCACTTTATGTAAGAAGAGAGAAATTGTCTCTTCAATATGCTACCAAATTAGCTGCTAATCAACGAAATTCAGCATATGACTCAGTTTTTAACCCAAATTATGAAAGATTCTACAATAACAAACCATCTGCTATAAAACCTCTTGGCCTGAGACTAAAACCGTTACTCGAAGAGGCGAATATAAATATTAAAAATATACAATCTTTTTCTTTTCCATCGATAGAACCATGGGTGTTGAAACCACCAAAGATAATTTTAGATTTAGAAAAAAATAAAAAATCCGAAGTAGAATCGCATATATTTAAGAACGAATTTTTGGAAATCAAATCCAATTATAACATCACATTCCCATTTACACTGACGGTTCGAAACAAGATGAGAAAGTTGCTTGTTCTGTAATTAGTCCGAATTTCAATGATAGCATTAGATTACCCGATAATAGCTCTATTTTTACTGCTGAAGCGAAAGCAATTGATATTGCACTGTATCATATTAGAGATCAGTATGAAAAACAATTTATCATTTTTTTCAGATTCTCTTTCAGTTCTAAAGGCTCTTAAAGATCAACAGCACAGAAATCCCTTAATTCAACAAATTTTAAGAAAATTCCACTATCTTTCTCTCTCCAAAGAGATTATTTTCTGCTGGATTCCCAGTCACATCAATATTCGTGGAAATGAGTTGGCGGATTTAGAAGCTAAATCTGCTTTATCCTTGAATGTTACAAATTTTAAAATTCCTTTTTCAGATTTTAAATCTAACATTGATAAATATGTCAAAAACAAATGTCAATCTATTTGGGAAAAAGAAACCGATAATAAATTATTCAAAATAGAAACATAATTTTCACAGTAAATGCTCTTTCGCAAATTACAGAAGGAAAGACCAGACTAAAATTACCAGATGCCGTATTGGACACACAAGACTCACTCATTCTTACATATATCAAAACGAACAAGCACCTTTCTGTGTATCCTGTAACGAACCGTTCACAGTTAATCACTTTCTCATTTCATGTGTAGATTTTCATCATATCCGCTCAAAATATTTTAATGTTACAACAATGAAAGATCTTTTTAATGACATACCATCTTATCAATTAATCAATTTTCTAAAAGAAATCGGACTTTTTAACAAACTGTAATCATTAATATTTTAACTTTTAAACTTCAATAACAATTTTATATTTAATATCTAATTATTTTAGACGCTATATGCCCTATTAGGGTTGGGCGTCTTTAAACAAAACATCCATCCATCCATTGCTGTAAAATGTATTCCTAAATCCTCGACCTTTTCAAAACGAAACAGACCTTGGTTTAATGATGAAGTTAAAACTTCAATCAATAAAAGAGTCTGCATTACGAAAATTTAATAAACAACCAACAAAAGAAAATCTTATCCATGCCAAACATATGCGAGCTTTATCGCAAAACAATAAAATCGACCAAAAAGCATCTTGGCAGCAATACGTCTCCAAACTGAATACCAGAACACCAACGAAGAAAATATGGGACATGATACGAAAAATTAGTGGCAAAAACAAATCTAATAAACATGTCAATATCAAATCGAACGGAAATGTGTGTTCAACGGCTAAAGACATTTCCAATGCCTTGGGGGAAAATTTTCATAAAAACTCCTCTAGCTCAAATTATTCAGAAAGCTTCCAAAATATTAAACAAGAGCAAGAGAAAAAGAACCCAAATTTTTCTTCATCTAATCACGAAAAATGTAATTTACCATTCTCTACAAAACAATTATTAGATGCTCTCCATAAGTCTCATGATACTGCTGTTGGCCCTCACGACATACACTATCAAATTTTACAACATTTACCCAACAAGGCATTGGAAACATTATTAAATATTCTGAATGATATTTGGATCAATGAAAAAATTCCTGAAAACTGGAGAAAAGATACCATTATTCCTACTCCGAAACCTAATAATGATCATACTGAAGCCACTAATTACAGACCTATAGCTTTGACAAGTTGCTTATGTAAAACAATGGAGAGAATGATTAATGATAGGCTGGTTTGGTTCTTAGAATCAAACCAGCTTATCACTAAATTTCAAGCTGGATTTAGAAAAAAACAGCTCTACTAACGATCATTTGATTCGCTTAGAATCATTTATACGTGATGCCTTTATTAAAAAAGAACATGTCGTAGCTGTATTCTTTGACCTCGAAAAGGCCTATGATGCGACTTGGAAATATGGCATCATGAAAGATTGACACACCTTAGGCCTTAAAGGCCGATTACCACTGTTTATTCAAAATTTCCTATCTAATCGCATTTTTAATGTCCGCATAGGAAATACATTATCGGACACATTTGATCAAGAACAAGGTGTACCACAAGGTAGTATTTTATCACCAACCTTGTTCAGTATTAAAATTAATAATATAGTTAAATGTGTCAAATACCCACATGGTTCGCTTTTTGTCGACGATTTTGGAATTTTTTATCGTTCCAAAAATATGGAAACCATTGAATTTAAACTGCAAAGGTGTTTAAATAATATAGAAACTTGGGCAACAGAAAATGGTTTCAAATTTTCAAAAACAAAAACTCAGTGTGTTCATTTCTGCCAAATTCGAAAGTTGCATTTAGATCCTGTTCTTACTATATACGGCAGTCCAATTCCAGTCGTCACTGAAGCGAAAATTTTGGGTCTTTTATTCGATAACAAATTGTCTTTTATTCCCCATATCAAAGCTTTGAAAGCTAAATGTTTAAAAGCTCTTGATAGTCTTAGTCCTGTCCAGTTCCGACTGGGGAGGGGATCGCACTGTTCTTTTAAATCTCTATAGATCTTTAATTCGTTCCAAATTGGACTATGGCTCCATAGTCTATGGATCTGCTAGGAAATCTTATTTAAAATCTTTGGATACTATACATCATCAAGGTTTACGTCTAGCACTAGGTGCATTTCGCACCTTACCTGTTGAAAGTCTTTATGCTGAATCGAATGAACCATCACTGTATGTTAGAAGGGAGAAATTGTCTCTTCAATAGGCTACAAAATTGGCCGCCAATCCACGAAATTCAGCATATGACATTGTTTTTAATCCTAATTACGAACGATTCTACAACAACAAACCATCGGCTATTAAACCGCTTGGCCTAAGAATCAAGCCATTATTTATGGAGGCCAATATTAATATTAATAATATTCAATCTTTTACGTTACCATCAAAAGAGCCATGGACGTTAAGTGCTCCTAAGATTATTTTAGATTTAAATAAAAATAAGAAAACAGAAGTAGAATCTCATATTTTTAAAAACGAATTTTTAGAAATCAAATCCAATTTTAACGTCACATTTCCATTTACACTGACGGTTCGAAACAAGATGAAAAAGTTGCTTGTTCTGTCATTAGTCCGAATTTTACTGACAGCATTAGATTACCCGATAATAGCTCTATTTTTACCGCTGAAGCGAAAGCAATTGATATAGCACTCTATCATATACGAGATCAATCCGAAAAACAATTTATCATTTATTCTGATTCCCTTTCTGGATTAAAAGCTCTGAAAGACCAACAGCACAGGAACCCCTTGATTCAACAAATTTTACGAAAATATCATTACCTTTCTGTCTGCAAGGAGATTATATTCTGCTGGCTTCAAAGTCATGTTAATATTCGTGGAAATGAATTGGCTGACTTGGAAGCCAAGTCGGCATTATCGTTAACTGTTACAAATTTAAAAATTCCTTTCTCTGATTTCAAATCAAACATCAATACATATATAAAGAAAAAATGTCAATCTATTTGGGACAATGAAACTAATAATAAATTAAATAAAACTCAACCTAATTTTTACAGTAAATGCCCATTTTTGAACTATAGCCGAAAAGATCAGACAAAAATTACGAGATGCCGTAATGGGACACACACGACTCGCATATTCCTACATTTTAAAAAAACGAAGAAGCACCTTTCTGTATATCTTGTAACGAATCGTTCACTGTTAAACACTTTCTCATCTCATGTATTGCATTTAATCATATACGTTCAAAATATTTTACCATTACTACAATGAAAGATCTTTTTGATAATGTTCCTTTTTACCAATTAATCAATTTTCTTAAAGAAATCGGTCTTTTTAACAAACTGTAATTATTAAAATTTTAATTGTTTAATCTTGCACAATTTTATGTATAATATATATAACTGTTTTAGACGCTATATGCCCTATTAGGGTTGAGCGTCTTTAAATAAAACATCAATCCATCCATCGCCCCGCGCCTGCCCGGGGGGGGGGGGGGGTAGCAATATGGCGGCTGCCTTCGGGAGTGTGGCAGTGGTAAGACCCCACCGAAAACAGTCCCATTGCCGAGAACACCCGGTGCCTCGAAATAGGTGGCTGCCTTCAGCTTCTGTGGCAGTTGGGTAAAAGCCTCCAACATACAGAACAATCGTCCGTTCAACCGGTATTATTTGGTAATTCAATTTATTCAAATGCATCTGACCATTTTTTTTACAATTCACTGCGCGAGATCTATCCTTTTAAACCTTTCCTATCTCATGTTACTACCACGCTGCATTTGTACGTGTATCATTATTGCTGGTTGGTCGCGCACCGCAAAGATCTCATCAGTATATGTTTGTACTGTGTATGTGTCACTTTTTCATGCTCCTTCACTCTGCACATCAATGAAAGATGCATTTTAAATACGTTATTAGATAAGTAACTTGTCGTTTCATGTTATCTCAAATTTATTTCGTGTTACACCAAAGTTAACAGAATCGGATACTTATCACTAAGTTCTGAAGTGTGAGTTATCATCTAACACATCTTATTTCTTTATCAGACTATAAAATAATTTGTTCTCTCGGAAACTTATCACCTCAGAAATTTCTTACCCAAATCGTGGATCTCATATTTAGCAAAGGATCTCCTGTTTTCAGAGCCAAGCTTTTATTTAAGCAAACGTTTTCGGCCTTCCTTGTCTGTAGGGAAAAAAATATACAGGTCACTTTCCTTCTGTAGTGAATGGGGATGAAATTCCTTGTTGAAACAGGAGCCACTTGTTTGCCGTGAGTGGCGTCTCGTAAGCTGGAAGAAGGGATCCTGATGATTGAGGAAAGCCCAGGGATCTCCAGCTTTTCAACACATCATTTTGGCCCATATTTCAGATAGACGAGGGGTTTCGGCTAGATCCGGCCTGAATCAATCGGCTCAGTCGTGTCAAGCTCTAGAATCGCACAGCTTGTTCTTTACTTCCTTCTATCTTTCTTACGTATCTTTATGGTACAAACCGGGTATAATTTTGTCTTTTTCCTCTATCTTTGAGTGTTGTTTAATGGGCGGCGGCTGATGGATTAATCGGTGGGCTTGTACTGGGGAAATTCAGCAGAAACTTCTGTGAGGGAGAGAATACGGGCGGGGATGGATCCTAACTGTTCATCATTTTTTCTTTGAATTCTGGGTGCATAGTTGGGAATCATAAAACAGAAGTGGAGCGGAAGGACTCTGGTCCTGTCATCGAGTATAATAGCAATGTAGCCTTGGCGTTGGAAATAGATCCATTTCCATTAAACGTCCCCTTGTAGGGCTCCAAGGAGGGTGTGGCGCATAGCTATCGAACAAAAATTTCAACCATGGGATCCAACACTAGAAAGAGCTTTTTTAGACTTATCTGATGACGACCCGGAACCGACAGTTTCACTTTTAAAGCAAACAAAAATTTTGCTAGATTCTTGGTGATTACGAGCAACGAAGGAAAGGCTGTTACTTCTCTTTCACCGTTTGTCATAGAAAAACAAATTAAAGCGCTTATCGGAACTCCTAAAAATGTTAAAAAACTAAAAAATGGTACCCTTTTAATCGAAACGAATAGAAAATCCCAAACAGAAAACCTCCTCAAAATCAACAAATTCTTTAACCTTAACGTCTCTGTCACGGAGCACAAAACCTTAAATTCATGTAAAGGAATAATCCGTGACAGAATGCTGAAACAAGAATCAGAAGCCAGTATTGTGGAATATTTAAAAGATCAAGGAGTAACAGCCTGTAAACGTTTCAAAATTAAAAAAGACGGCAATCTAATCGAAACAAATACACTTCTTCTGACTTTCAACACCACTTCGTTGCCGAAATCACTAAGGATATTTTACCGAATAATACCGGTTGAAATGTACGTACCAAACCCTCTGCGGTGTTTTAACTGTCAAAGGTTTGGTCACCATGAAAAGGACTGTTCTGTCCCTGATGGATCGGTTTGTGAGAAATGTGATGGAACCGATCATCACACTCAAAACTGCAAGAACCCTCCAAAGTGCGTGAACTGCGGAAAAGATCATGTATCAAAATCCAACGTCTGTGAAGTGTGGAAAACAGAAAAATAAATTATGAAAATTAAAGTCACACAAAACGTAACATATTTAGAAGCCAAGAAAATTCAGCAAAACAAACCAGAAACCACATTCGCCAAAGTTGTTCAATCACTTACCAGCAAACCTGAAACCAAAGAAACATCAACACAATTCAACGAAAAAGATTTTGAAATAAAACCACATTCTAAAGTCATTACTTCTACTTTTAAACACAAAACTACATCGTCGCAACCTACTTCTACACATCAATCAAGATCGGAAATAAAACCCTCAACTTCACAGACCAGTTCACAAGCACATACTAAAAATTCAAGCAGATCTCACTCCCGACCCAAATCAGGGACAGCAGATCAAAAAGAAAAAAACGGCAAAGAAAAACATAAAGGATCAAACCCAAATAGTAAAGGGGCGTCGGCTGATCCAGTCAAATTGGCAAATCAGTACGGCACCCATTGAGGACATGGAATTGGAGGTGGACTCCTCCATGTTGTCTCAAAGTAATAGAAAATATAAGGATTAAATTCCTTATTTTAATCTTCTCACCATTTAATCATGGATAAGAAATCAATACTACAATGGAATGGTCGAGGACTGAAAGCCAATTTTAACGAACTTTTAATTTTATCTACACTTTTTTCTCCTAATGTCATTTGTCTCCAAGAAACTTTTTTGAAAACTACAGATAATATTAATTTCAAAGGTTACAGTATGTACAATCGTATCACAACGGATAATCAGAAGGCATCAGGAGGTACATCAATCCTGGTAAAATCTGACGTTCCTCATAGGAAAATAGATGTAAACACTAATTTACAGGCTGTTGCTGTAAACGTCACTTTATCCAAATCCATAACGATTTGTTCTGTCTACCTTCCACCACACTATAATTTTTCTAAACAAGAATTAGAAAATTTAACAAATCAATTACCTAGTCCTTATTTATTATCAGGAGATTTTAATAGTCACAGCAAATTATGGGGTTGCTCGGATACAAATGACAAAGGAGAAATCATAGAAAATTTTATTGCTGAAAATAATTTGTTTATTTAACGATAAACAACCAACATATCTTCATTCTCCTACAAGAAATTATTTTGCTTTAGATCTTTCAATTTGCTCTCCAAATATTTATCTAGATTTTGATTGGTCTGTTGTTGACGATCTCCATGGGAGCGATCATTTTCCGATAGTAATTGAAGAAATTGCATCGACCCATGAGGATAGTCACCCCAGATGGAATTTGAATAAAGCAAATTGGGAAAAGTTTAATCAATTATGTAATGAAAAACTCGACCCTGAACTTTTTAAAACTGCAAGTGATATACAAGATTTTACTGATGAATTGATTGATATTGCTGAAAAATGTATTCCTAAATCCTCGACTTTTTCAAAAAGAAACAGACCTTGGTTTAATGATGAAGTTAAAACTTCAATCTGTAAAAGAAAATCTGCATTACGAAAATTCAATAAACAACCAACAAAAGAAAATCTTATCCATGCCAAACATATGCGAGCTAAAGCTCGCAAAACAATAAAATCGGCCAAAAAAGCATCTTGGCAGCAATACGTCTCCAAACTGAATACCAGAACACCAACTAAGAAAATATGGGACATGATTCGAAAAATTAGTGGCAAAAACAAATCAAATAAACATGTCCATATCAAATCGAACGGAAATATATGTTCAACGGCTTAAGACATTTCCAATGCCTTGGGGGAAAATTTTCAGAAAAACTCCTCTAGCCTAAACTATTCAGAAAATTTCCAAAATATTAAACAAGAACAAGAGAAAAAAAAAAATAAATTTTTCCTCATTAAATCATGAAAAATATAATTTACCTTTCACTACTAAAGAATTATTAGATGCTCTCCATAAATCTCATGATACTGCTATTGGTCCTGACGACATACACTATAAAATTTTAAAACATTTACCCAACAAGGCATTGGAAACATTATTAAATATTCTGAATGATATTTGGATCACTGGAAAATTCCCTGAAAACTGGAGAAAAGCTACCATTATTCCTATTCCTAAACCTAATGAAGATCATACTGAAGCCACTAATTACAGACCTATTGCTTTGACAAGTTGCTTATGTAAAACAATGGAGAGAATGATTAATGATAGGCTGGTTTGGTTCTTAGAATCAAACCAGCTTATCACTAAATTTCAAGCTGGTTTTAAAAAAACAGCTCTACTAATGATCATTTGATTCGCTTAGAATCATTTATACGTGATGGCTTTATCAAAAAAGAACATGTCGTAGCTGTATTCTTTGACCTAGAAAAGGCCTATGATACGACTTGGAAATCTGGCATCATGAAAGATTTACACAACTTGGGCCTTAAAGGCCGATTGCCACTTTTTGTTCAAAATTTCTTGTCCGATCGAACATTTAATGTTCGCATAGGAAATACATTATCGGACACATCAAGAACAAGGTGTACCACAAGGTAGTATTTTATCACCAACCTTGTTCAGCATAAAAATTAATAATATAGTTAAATGTGTAAAAGACCCAGATTGTTCGCTTTTTGTTGACGATTTTGGAATTTTTTATCGTTCCAAAAATATGGAAACCATTGAATTTAAACTGCAAAAGTGTTTAGATAATATAGAAACTTGGGCAACAGAAAATGGTTTTAAATTTTCTAAAACAAAAACTCAGTGTGTTCATTTCTGCCAAATTCGAAAGTTGCATTTAGATCCAGTTTTAACAATATACGGCAGTCCAATTCCAGGCGTCACTGAGGCGAAGTTTTTGGGTCTTTTATTCGATAGCAAATTGTCTTTTATTCCTCATCAAAGCTTTGAAAGCTAAATGTTTAAAAGCTCTTGATGTTCTTAAAGTCCTGTCCAGTTCCGACTGGGGAGGAGATCGCACTGTTCTTTTAAATCTTTATAGATCTTTAAGTCGTTCCAAATTGGACTATGGTTCCATAGTCTATGGATCTGCTAGGAAATCTTATTTAAAATCTTTGGATACTATACATCATCAAGGTTTACGTCTAGCACTAGGTACATTTCGCACTTCACCTATTGAAAGTCTTTATGCTGAATCAAATGAACCATCACTTTATGTAAGAAGAGAGAAATTGTCTCTTCAATATGCTACCAAATTAGCTGCTAATCCACGAAATTCAGCATATGACTCAGTTTTTAACCCAAATTATGAAAGATTCTACAATAACAAACCATCTGCTATAAAACCTCTTGGCCTGAGACTAAAACCGTTACTCGAAGAGGCGAATATAAATATTCAAAATATACAATCGTTCTCTTTTCCATCGAAAGAACCATGGGTGTTGAAACCACCAAGGATAATTTTAGATTTGGAAAAAAATAAAAAATCCGAAGTAGAATCTCATATATTTAAGAACGAATTTTTAGAAATCAAATCCAATTTCAAACATCACATTCCCATTTACACTGACGGTTCGAAACAGGATGAGAAAGTTGCTTGTTCTGTCATTAGTCCAAATTTCACTGATAGCATTAGATTACCTGATAAAAGCTCAATTTTTACTGCTGAAGCGAAAGCAATTGATATTGCACTGTATCATATTAGAGATCAGTATGAAAAACAATTTATCATTTTTTCAGATTCTCTTTCAGTTCTAAAGGCTCTTAAAGATCAACAGCACAAAAATCCCTTAATTCAACAAATTTTAAGAAAATTCCACTATCTTTCTCTCTCCAAGGAGATTATTTTCTGCTGGATTCCTAGTCACATCAATATTCGTGGAAATGAGTTGGCGGATTTAGAAGCTAAATCTGCTTTATCTTTGAATGTTACAAATTTTAAAATTACCTCTTCAGATTTTAAATCTAACATTAATAAGTATATCAAAAACAAATGTCAATCTATTTGGGAAAAAGAAACCGATAATAAATTATTCAAAATAGAACCTAATTTTCACAGTAAATGTTCTTTCTCAAATAACAGTAGGAAAGACCAGACTAAAATTACCAGATGCCGTATTGGACACACAAGACTAACTCATTCTTACATATTACAAAACGAACAAGCACCTTTCTGTGTATCCTGTAACGAACCGTTCAGTTAATCACTTTCTCATTTCATGTGTAGAATTTTATCATATCCGCTCAAAATATTTTAATGTTACAACAATGAAAGATCTTTTTAACGACATACCATCTTATCAATTAATCAATTTTCTTAAAGAAATCGGACTTTTTAACAAACTGTAATCATTAATATTTTAACTTTTAAACTTCAATAACAATTTTATATCTAATACCTAATTATTTTTAGACGCTATATGCCCTATTAGGGTTGAGCGTCTTTAAACAAAATATCCATCCATCCATCCATCCATCCATCCATCCATCCATCCAACATCCGATCAAGCTGAAACTACATCCATAGTTAGACCATGATGTGGTGCAGTGCATATTGGTTCGAGGATATGGTTCACCAGATAATAGAGTTATGCCCCTTTGAAATTGTTTGTAAACTTTTCGTTTCCTGATGACTCCTCCTACATTTTAGTCGATTTAGCTGAAACTTCATATATAATTACACCATGAAATTGGGCAGCGCATATTGTTTCAAGGTTATGGTCCACCAAATAATAAGAGTTAAGCCCATTTGAAGAATTCTGTAAACATTTTGTCTCCGGATAACTTCATTTTAGATCTGATGATGTTGAAACTTGCAACTCCATGATATGGAACAGTGCATATTATTTTGAGGTTACGGTCTGTAAAATATTACCAGAGTTATACATTTTTCAAAACATTCCATTTCTGGTTAACTCCTCTAACATTTTACATCTAATGAAGCTGAAACTTTACATATAGTAAGACCATGATGTGGAACAGTGCAGTCCGCCAAATATTCCCCTTTCACATATTTTTCTAAACATGTTGTTTCTGGATAATGCCTCCCATATTTTACATCTGATGAAGCTGAAACTTTACATATAGTTAGGCTATAATGTGAAGCACCACATATTATTTCAAGGTTACAGGTCACTACTTATTGCCAGAGTTATCTCTCTATTATTTTGAGGTTATGGTTACCGACCATTACAATTCGTTGGAGACAGGTAGTTTGAGCCATTGAGGGTTATTAATAGTGCAAGGTAAGAATATATGGAGCACATATTGATCCTTGGTTACATTTCACAAACCCAAACTTGTACAACAGTCAGTATATACGACGTATATGCGCCATCTGTCTAATTGCCACGGGCGTATAATGCCCCGCTACGGGAGCTCTTGTTAAAAACTTACATTGGCCATAATTTTCGAGTGATGGGGCTTTCATATTTCACATGTGCATTCTGTGTCACAAGACCTTTCCAACGATCCCATCATTTTTTACCTTATGACCTTGACCTACTTTTTTAAGACTTGAACATTGGCCATACCTTTCGATTGCTTAGTGATACTGCTTTCATATTTAACATGCGCTGGCCAGGGGCATCACAAACACATCTTGTTTTATTTACAACTCATCAGTAATTTCAGTTCATTGGTAGGTAGCCCCCTGAAACTGTACATGAAACTTAAATAACCAATATCTTATGTGCTGATGCTGCCAAAATGAGTAATTGGCAAACAGTGCAGGCCAAGAATAGATGCCACAGAATCCAGCATCTGATCAGGGCCTACACTGTTTGCAAAAAGTTCAGCCAATTTCAAAATAAATTTTGAATAAATCACAACCTGACACCCTTATATTTTGAAATGGACTCCTTCTATATATAAGGAGGAAGATTTCATTTGATACAAAATGGGTTAGTATATACATTTATTTTATACATAGCAGTGAAATCAATGCACATCTGCAACAAATAAGTGATATTTTCACAGTGTAAAAATATTTCACAATGTGAAAAATAACATGACCGTGTTATTTCACAGTAGCAGCCCGGACTACTTTTCTCGCCAAAATTTATATATGTTATCTATAAAATAATACTGTAAAATACCTTGAAAAGCACTCTTTGTACTGTAAAAATGCTGTATTCAAAATGGTGATCTGTTTATAGTTTGAAACTGACAGTTATGACGTCATAGCCAAGTCAAAAATTGTGACGCAAAATCTAATTGATCAATTACAGTAAGTGTCCTAACATATTATAAAATAAAAAGAAAATTTATGCACATTGTAGCCCTGGGGTCAATAATGGCCCTCCCTGAGGCCCACTTGTTACTCTATCATATGGATCAGGTGAGCGATCCAGGGCCATCATGGCCCTCTTGTGTTTTATATTAGGATCACTTTTTGTCTGTCATCCGTGCGTAAACAATTTCTTCAAACGACATCTCCTAAACCACTGATCGGATTTTGACCAAACTTCACAGGAATGATCCTTATGTGGACCCCTTTCAAAGTTGTTCAAAGGGTTCTGGTCTGCTGCATATCAAGGTCACAGGGGCTAAAAATATATGTTTTTAATAAAAACTTAAATAATCTTCTTCTCTGAAACCATAAGTCCCAGGTCTTTGATATTTGGTACGAAGTTTCATCTAGTGGTACCCTACCAAGATTGATCAAATTATAGTTCTGGGGCCAAAAATGCCCCCGCCCTGGGCCTTTTGGCTTTACATGGGCTTTTATAGAGAAAATATTTAAAACTCTTCTTCTCTGAAACCACAAGGCCCAGTTCTTGGATATTTGGTATGAAGCTTCATCTAGTGGACCCCTACCAAGATTGTTCAAATTAGTTCTGGGGCCAAAAATGCCCCCGCCCCGGGCACTTTGGTTTTTACATTGGCATATACAGGGAAAATCTTCTTCTCTGAAACCGCAATGCACAGGTCTTTGCTATTTGGTATGAAGTTACATCTAGTGGATCCCTACTAAGATTGTTCAAATTATAGCCCTGGGGCCAAAAATGCCCCCACCTCCGGGCCCTTTTGTTTTACATAGACTTATAATGGGAAAATCTTTAAAAATCCTTCCCTGAAACCCCGAGGCCCAGGTCTTTGATATTTGGTATGAAGCTTCATCTTGTGGACCACTTCCAAGACGGTTCAAATTATAGCCCTGCGGCAAAATGACCCCACCTCCAGGCCCTTTTGTTTTACATAAACTTATATAGGGATAATCTTTAAAAATCTTCTTCTGTGAACCCACAAGGCCTATGTCTTTGATATTTGATGTGAAATTTCATCTAGTTGACCTCTATCAAGATTTTTAGAATTATAGCCCTGGGGCCAAAAATGCCCCCGCCCCGAGACCCTTTTGGTTTTACATAGACTTATATAGAGAAATCTTTAAAAAAGTTCTTCTCTGAAACTGCAAGTTCCATGTCTTTGAAATTTGGTATGGAGCTTCATCTAGTGTACCTCTACCAAGATTATTCAAATTATAGCCCTAGGGCCACAAATGTTCTTCCCCCACCCCCTTATATCGAGATAATCTTTGAAAATCTTGTTCTCTCAAACAGCAAGGCCCAGGTCTTTGATATTTGGTGTGAAGCTTCATCTAGTGGACCTCTACAAAGAGATTGTTTAAATTATAGCACTGAGGCCAAAAATGTCCCTGCCCCAGAGCCACTTGGTTTTTCATAGGCTTATGTAGGGAATATCTTTAAAAAAAACCTTTTTCTCTGAAACCGCAAGGCCCAGGTCTTTGATACTTGGTGTGTAGCTTCATCTAGTGGACCTTTGCCAAGATTGTTCATATTATAGCCCCTGGTGATATTTGGCATGAAGCTTCACCTTTTTAGACCTCCCTCAACATTATGCACATTGCAGCCCTGGGGTCAGTAATGGCCCTCCCCGGTGCCCACTTGTTACTCTATGGATCATGTGAGCGATCCAGGGCCATCATGGCCCTCTTGTATAATGTCTTGGTATGAAAATACTACCTCTGTGGTAATTTCATGTCAAATTATATATTTTCCTACATATTTTTTGCATTTTGCTCGCTTAGTCACATGAAGCCAGAATCACCTTACTCACTGCATAAATGCACCCAACCTCTTTATAAGACCGTTATTGAGGTTCACAGGTAAAAACATGTTAGTCAAACAATTGTGATACATCCATATAATATGTAGATGTTATAGAAAAATAACCATTTAAAACACTGTTGTTGGAGTCTAAAACTGAAACCATGTGAGTTAAAACAACCATGTTATATATATATATATATTTCCGAACAAAAATGTATAGATTATAATCTATACATTTAAAAAGAAAAAAAAAACGGTTGTATTATGTTATGTGGTCGGCATCCGTCTGCCCACCCATTCGTAAACTTTTGTTTCCAGATAGGTAGTGTCTAGAGTGCCGGTACGGGCATTCTAGCCAAGTCTAATAGGGCTGGCTAGAGTGCCACTTTATTTCCATCATCTGCCACCTAGAATCAAGGTAAATGACTTTTTAGCTCACCTGGGCCGAAGGCTCCAGGGGAGCTTATAGTATAGTGGGTCGTCCGTCGTCCGTCCGTCCGTCGTCCGTCCACACATTTTAGCAGCTATATCTCTGTATCCTGCAGGCTGATCTCAATCATTTCTCATCTGTAGCATGCCTCTGGTGAGGCATTGATGACATAAACTGTTTTTCGAAATCGCTCTAAAACTTTGGTTCCTATGGCAACCACAAGGTCCCATAGACTTACTATGGGAAAATGCTTGTCATCACCGTAGCGCCTTCAGTTTTGATCGGATCTTTCTGAAACTTATACGTAGGTGGCTGGGGATTAAACCTCAGATGAGTTCGAAAACCATCCAAGTCGGTCCATTTATCATGGTTACGTCCCTTTGATTGCTGAAAATGCCCATTTTTGACCTTGTCATCACTGTAGCCCCTTCAGTTTTGATCGGATCTTTCTGAAACTTATATATAAGGTGGCTGGGGATAAAGCCTCGGATGAGTTCGAAAACCGGCCAAGTCCGCCCATTTAACATAGTGTTACTTCCCTTTGATTGCTGAAAATGCTGATTTTCGACCTTGTCATCACCGTAGCCCCTTCAGTTTTGATCGGATCTTTCTGAAACTTATATATAAGGTGGCTGGGGATAAAACCTCGGATGAGTTTGAAAACCGGCCAAGTCAGCCAATTTATCAGAGTTACATCCCTTTGATTGCTGAAAATGCCGATTTTTGACCTTTTCATCATGGTAGCCTCTTCTGTTTTTATTGAATCTTTCTGAAACTTATATGTAAGGTGGCTAGGGATAAAAACTCGGATGAGTTCGAAACTCGGCCCATTTATCATAGAGTTACGTCCCTTTGATTGCTGAAAATGCCAATTTTTAGCTCACCTGGGCCGAAGGCTCCAGGGGAGCTTATAGTATAGTGGGTCCTCCGTCGTTCTTCTTTCCGCCCACACTTTTGAGCAGCTATATCTATGCAGCCTGCAGGCTGATCTCAATCATTTCTCAACGGTAACATGCCTCTGGTGGGGCATTGATGACATAAACTTTTTTCGAAATTGCTGTAAAACTTTGGATGTTATGGCAACCACATGGTCCCATAGACTTACTATGGGAAAATGCTTGTCATCACCATAGCGCCTTCAGATTTCATCAGATCTTTCTGAAACTTATATGTAAGGTGGCTGGGGATAAAACCTCGAATGAGTTCAAAAACCGGCTAAGTCGGCCCATCTATCGTAGAGTTACATCCCTTTGATTGCTGAAAATGCCGATTTTTGACCTTGTCATCACCGTAGCCCCTTCAGTTTTGATCGAATCTTTTTGAGACTTATATATAAGATGGCTAATGATGAAACCTCGGAAGAGTTCGAAAACCAGCCAAGTCGGCCCATTTATTGTAGAGTAACGTCTCTTTGATTGCTGAAAATGTTGATTTTTTACCTTGTCATCACTGTAGCCCCTTCAGTTTTGATCGGATCTTTCTGAAACTTATGTCAGATGGCTAATGATAGAACCTCGGAAGCGTTCGAAAACCAGCCAAGTCGGCCAATTTATTGTAGAGTAACGTCTCTTTGATTGCTGAAAATGTCGATTTTTGACCTTGTCATCACCGTAGCCCTTTCAGTTTTGATCGGATCTTTCTGAAATTTATATGTAGGTAAGGTGGCTGGGGATAAAACCTCTGATGTGTTCCAATACCGGCCAAGTCTGCCCGTTTATCATAGTTACCTCCCTTCGATTGCTGAAAATGTTGATTCTTTACCTTGTCATCAACGTAGCTTTTCAGTTTTGATCGGGTCTTTCTGAAACTTATAAGTATGGGTGCTGGGGATAAAATCTTAGATGAGTTAAAAAACCAGCCAAGTCGGCCCATTTTTTCTAGAGTTATGTCCCTTTGATTGCTGAAAATGTCAATTTTTGACCTTGTCATCACCGTAGCCCCTTAAGTTTTGATCGGATCTTTCTGAAACGTATGTGTAAGGTTGCTGGGGATTAAACCTCGGATGAGTTCGAAAACAAGCCAAGTTGGCCCATTTTTCATAGAATAACATCCCTTTGATTGCTGAAAATGCCAAATTATGAACTTGCAATCACCGTAGCCCCTTCAGTTTTGAAACTTTCTGAAACTTACATGAAAGGTGGCTGGGAATAAAACCTCAGATGAGTTCGAAAACCGGCCAAGTCGGCACATTTATCATAGAGTGACGGGCCTTTGTGTTGAAAATGCCTATTTTCGACCTTGTCATCACTGCTGCCCCTTTAATTTTGAACTGATCTTCATGAAACTTACAAACCAGGAAGTCGGGCAGAAAGCTTGGAGGTGTTTGAAAACTCGTTTTTGAACTTGTCATCACCATAGCCACTTCAGTTTAGATCGGATCTTCTTAGCAAGTCAGGAATAAAAGCTTGAATGAGTTTGAAAACTGGTGAGGTCAGCCTGTTTATCATAGTTACATTCTACTTGATTTGCAGAAAATGCTTACCCTGTCATCACCATGTCCTCCCATAAAGCCTTCAGTAAAGGTTGGCACTTCCTTAAACTTTGAATCTGTTAGCTCAGGTGAGCGATACAGCTTGGTCCTCTTGTTTTCGAAACGGATATTATTTCTCTGACCTTGCAGAGCTCTTGTTCTGTATAAAATTAGCCATATTTGAACCATGTTATATCCAAACCATGTCATAACCAAACCATATTATATCATGAATCTTGTTCTATTCGGTGTAGTATGGGTAGCCTCCATTGTTGCATGTCATCTTTAGTTGGTCAACATTTTGAAACATATTCTCTGAAACCACTTTATAGACTTTCGGATGACTTTAAACCGTGGTCCCGTCTCCATATGACCTTAGCTGTTGGTGGGACGTTAAACTCAAAAACTCACTCACTCTGAAACCACTTTCATCATGTGAAGCCACTAACGGGGCATGGATTGAAAGTTTGTTTTGGAGTTTAACAGCCCTGTCAACACTATTTTACGTCATTTTTGAGCAGGTCAGTTTACCTATGCACACTTTTCCTGGCCAGGCATATACTTTAGCGGTTAACCAGTACAGTGCCAATTCTTTCGCCGTAAACTGACAACTGCCCATCTTGAATCAGCGGAAGGGAGAGAATGACCGTAGAAAAGATTTCATGGTCCACGAAAGAATGTTGCCGACCCCGGGAAAGTTTATTTAAATGGTCCAGGTGACTTTACCAAGATGGCTACCATGACCATATATGGTAAAATGCATTAAACCCAATTAGTACACATGCAGCACTCAACCTGCCCATCAGGGCTTGGAGAAATAGATTGGGCTGCTCGATGCTTCCACGTAGAGCTGATACCGACCGCACATGAGTACTGGTAATCCGCTTAGAACGTCTAAGCCTGCCCAAGAAAATTGCTGCGAGTCGGCCCGTCAATGCGTATAAACCCTATTGGTTTCATTGGGCGGTAGGGATTGAGATGTCATTTCATCGGGTAAAAGTCCAACAAAATTAGAGGCAACGTCTCCAAAATTACCTAAATAGTGTTGACGGGGACGTTAAACCTCAAATCAAACAAACCAAAGACACTCATTTAGGCTCTTTTTTTTTCTTTCACAGAGACAACCTGTTCAATACCAGATCTACCTGAACATGTAAGAGTGTCTTTTGATGGAGAGGAAAAGACAGTTCTCTATGTTGGTGAATCAGTCAACTACGCCTGTGATGAAGGTTACCAACTGTTTGGCAGCCAGTCTGGCATCTGCACAAGACGGGGACGCCTGGATCCTCCGTTTCCAGCATGTATAGAGCCGAAGTACATAAAAACTTATACTACCCCTATAGGTCAGTTTACCATAGAAATCCTAAATAATTATGTTATCAGCATTACTTAGACATCTTGTAATATAGGGATCAACCATGGTTTTTCATGCATTAACATTCGGCGGGTCCCGAGGAAGCTGTTTGAACATGAGGCCGCTAGGCCGAATGTTCAAATATCTTCCGAGGGATCCGTTAAATGTTAATGCAATGAAATAACCATGGTTAATCGTTGTTCTTGTATAACTTACGATTCCGACGGCAAATTTTGATGAAAATGCCATAAAAGCTCCATATAAACTCCACATAAACTCTTCAAATGCGACCGGCGAACCAACATGGCGACCAGTGTGGAATGTTGTTTACAATGACGTTGTTACGCAGTAACCATCTGACGTCATCATAGAACCCTAAAACAGGACAATAACGTTATGTCGCTCAACTTAACGTAAACAAAGCAAGGCCAGTCTTGTGATATCAAAAGCTCAAAATCCATGTTCAAACAGCACTCGAATTTCATTTGATCTTGGCTTTAGTTGTTTGAGCATGGCTTTCGGTCCATTTGACAATGGCTTCAAACAGCCATGCGCATAGGTATTTATGCAAGAATGTTGCATCATATAATTTGTCCCTTCATGATATTTTATGGCCAAAGTCATAAGAAACATGTGGAAATGCCATAACCCACTTACCCGACTTTTATATTGTATTAGTCTGGAAGTTTGGGGGGGGGGGGGGGGCAATTTTCTAACAAACTTGTTTCAAGATTCAGCAAGGAGTCTAAAAGTGCAGATGGAATGGCAAACAGTGCAGACCCTGATCAGACTGATTCTTCAGGAGCAGTCTGATCTGGGTCTGCACCGTTTCAATTGCTTAGGCCTATCTGTCGCAATACTTAGGATCATTATGATGGTAGTTCAGTCTGATGGTAGTTCAGTCTGATGGTAGTTCAGTCTGATAACAAGTATAGTTAATGCCCTTGTAAACCCCACTTTGTATACAGGAAAGTGGGATTTACAAGAGTATACTATAAGAATCTTCATTGCTGTTGAGTTCGATAGAGAAATCTGCCCCCAAGGGTCACTTGATTTTTAATTGCTGACATCCACCATATTGTTACGATTCTCCATGGCTTAGTGGATAAGAGCCCTGACTCTTAATCATCCGGTTTCTCACTGCTGTGGTTCAAGCCTGGCTTGGGTCATGTGAGACGCCAAGTTCTGCAATGGAAGATCAGGTGGTTTTTCTCCAGGTACTCTGGTTTTTGCCCACCTGATTAACTATCAGCTCGATGTGAGTGAAATAACCTTGAAATGACTGCAAAAAAAAACAAAAACATATTGTGTTGACAATGCTGTCTCATTAACTTAATGAACATTTGCAAATATAGCATGAGAATTCTTGATTTTATCCTATCCCAGGGTAAGATAATTTGGGTAGTATAAGAATCCTAGGATAAAATCAGGAGTTACTTATCTGGTGTGCAAGAAAATATTCTCTTTTATCATAATGAAAATTATGATGTCGCGTCTGAGAGTGTAACAACGCCATGTAATATTTTTGATAATCCACTAGTGGATTAAATATGCAAATTAGCTAGATACCTTCCGTAATACTACATGTACGATGTCTTTAACGACGTCGCGTTTACTAACGGCGGAATATTGACATTATTATAAACAATCGTGAATAAAATGTGTTTTAAATGTCATATGATAAATAGAATCTTGCATTCGTGCCTATGTATTATTGAATTTATTAAACTCCTTTAGGAAAAGGGATAAAATGCTCGGCACAGCCTCGCATTGTATCCCTTTTCCTAAACTCGTTTAATAAATTCAATGATACATGAACACTTATGTAAGATCCTCTATATATTTCTCTTAAGCACAAATTGTAGGTTCTTGTTAGAACTGTCTAATTGAACATCCACAGCATGAAATAGGAAAATATACTGAAAGGAAAAAGAAATGTGGGGTAAACTTGCATGTTAAATTTAAATAAAGTTTGAAAAGTTTTTAAAAATATTTTGCTGTAGCTTAAAAGCCACATGTGTATTGAAGTAATTCCTTAAAATTCATTGATTTTTATGACCTAGGAATCAAAGATTCGGGGGCATATAGTTTTTGGTCTGATCGTCTGTTTGTCTGTTAGTCTGTCTGTTTCTAGGTTTGTCTGTCCGCAAAAACCTTAACATTGTGAATAACTTTGGAATGGTAACTGATAAGGCTTTTATATTTCACATGTGTATTCCTTGTCACAAGACCTTTCAGATGGAATGGCAAAAATTACCTACGTTTTACACCCATTTGAAAAACGGTTGTATTATGTTATGCCCCCGGCGTCCGTCCATCCATCCGTCCGTCCGTCTGTAAACTTTTCGTTTCCGGATAATTTCTCCTAGTTTACATCTGATCAAGCTGAAACTTCATACATAGTTAGACCATGATGTGGGACAGCGCATATTATTTGAAGGTTATGGTCCACCAATTTCTTTTTCTTTTTTTTGGTTTTGGTTTTACGGCCCTTTCAAGATTATTTCACTCATATTGAGCCGATCATTAATCAGAGGAGGGCAAAAACCAGAGTACCTGGAGAAAATCCACCTGATCTTCCGTTGCAGAACTTGGCGTCTCACATGTGACCCAAGCGAGGCTCGAACCACAGCGTTGAGATGACTAATGATTAAGTCAGCGCTCTTAACCACTAGGCCATGGAGGCCCGTTAACGGTCCACCAAATAATAGTTATGCCCCTTTTAAATTTTTGTAAACTTTTCTTTTCTGGATAACTCCTCCTAGAGTTTACATCCGATCAAGCTGAAACTACATCCATAGTTAGACCATGATGTGGTGCAGCGCATATTGGTTCGAGGATATGGTCCACCAGATAATAAAGAGTTATGCCCCTTTGGTTTTTTTTTTTGTAAACTTTTCGTTTCCTGATGACTCCTCCTACATTTTACAGTCGATTTAGCTGAAACTTCATATATAATTAGACCATGAAATTGGGGAGCGCATATTGTTTCAAGGTTATGGTCCACCAAATAATAACAGACTTAAGCCCCTTTGAAGAATTCTGTAAACATTTTGTCTCCGGATAACTTCATTTTAGATCTGATGATGTTGAAACTTGAAACTCCATGATATGGAACAGTGCATATTATTTTGAGGTTACGGTCTGTAAAATATTACCAGAGTTATACATTTTTCAAAACATTCCATTTCTGGTTAACTCCTCTAACATTTTACATCTAATGAAGCTGAAACTTTACATATAGTAAGACTATGATGTGGAACAGTGCAGTCCGCCAAATATTCCCCTTTCACATATTTTTCTAAACATGTTGTTTCTGGATAATGCCTCCCACATTTTACATCTGATGAAGCAGAAACTTTACATATAGTTAGGCTATAATGTGAAGCAGCACATATTATTTCAAGGTTACAGGTCACTACTTATTGCCAGAGTTATGCCTCTATTATTGTGGGGTTATTGTCCACCAAATGTTACCGACCATTACAATTTGTTTGAGACGGGTAGTTTGAGCCATTGAGGGTTATTAATAGTGCCAGGTAAGAATATATGGAGCACATATTGTTCCTTGGTTACATTTCACAAACCAAACTTGTACAACAGTCAGTATATACGACGTATATGCGCCATCTGTCTAATTGCCACGGGCGTATAATGCCCCGCTACGGGAGCTCTTGTTAAAAACTTACATTGGCCATAATTTTCGAGTGATAGGGCTTTCATATTTCACATGTGCATTCTGTGTCACAAGACCTTTCCAACGATCCCATAATTTTTTACCTTATGGCCTTGACCTACTTTTTTAAGACTTGAACATTGGCCATACCTTTCGATTGCTTAGTGATACTGCTTTGCCAGGGGCATCACAAACACATCTTGTTTTATTTACAACTCATCAGTAATTTCAGTTCATTGGTAGGTATCCCCCTGAAACTGTACATGAAACTTAAGTATCAATATCTTATGTGCTGATGCTGCCAAAATGAGTAATTGGCAAACAGTGCAGGCCCAGAATAGATGCCACAGAATCCAGCATCTGATCAGGGCCTACACTGTTTGCAAAAAGTTCAGCCAATTTCAAAATAAATTTTGAATAAAACACAACCTGACACCCTTATATTTTGAAATGGACTCCTACTATATGTAAGGAGGAAGATTCCATTTAATACAAAATGGGTTAATATATACATTTATTTTATACATAGCAGTGAAATCAATGCACATCTGCAACAAATAAGTGATATTTTCAGTGTGAAAATATTTCACAATGTGAAAAATAACATGACCGTGTTATTTCACAGTAGCAGCCCGGACTACTTTTCTCGCCAAAATTTATATATGTTATCTATAAAATAATACTGTAGAATACCTTGAAAAGCACTCTTTGTACTGTAAAAATGCTGTATTCAAAATGGTGATCTGTTTATGTTTTGAAACTGACAGTTATGACGTCATAGCCAAGTCAAAAATTGTGACGCAAGATCTAATTGATCAATTACAGTAAGTGTCCTAACATATTATAAAATAAAAAGAAAATTTATGCACATTGTAGCCCTGGGGTCAATAATGGCCCTCCCTGAGGCCCACTTGTTACTCTATCATATGGATCAGGTGAGCGATCCAGGGCCATCATGGCCCTCTTGTGTTTTATATTAGGATCACTTTTTGTCTGTCATCCGTGCGTAAACAATTTCTTAAAACGACATCTCCTAAACCACTGATCGGATTTTGACCAAACTTCACAGGAATGATCCTTATGTGGACCCCTTTCAAAGTTGATCAAAGGGTTCTGGTCTGCTGCATATCAAGGTCACAGGGGCTAAAAATAGATTTTTTTAATGAAAACTTCTCTGAAACCATAAGTCCCAGGTCTATGATATTTGGTACGAAGTTTCATCTAGTGGATCCCTTACAAGATTGTTCAAATTATAGTGCTGGGCCAAAAATGCCCCCTCCCCGGGTCCCTTTGATTTTACATAGGATTATAGAGAAAATCTTTAAAAATCTTCTTCTCTGAAACCGCAAGGCCCAGGTGTTTGCTATTTGCTATGAAGCTTCATCTAGTGGACCCCTACCAAGATTGTTCAAATTATAGTGCTGGGGCCAAAAATGCCCCCGCTTTGGGTCCCTTTGGTTTTACAAAGACTTATATGGGGAAAATCTTTAAAAATCCTTCCCTGAAACCCCGAGGCCCAGGTCTTTGATATTTGGTATGAAGCTTCATCTTGTGGACCACTACCAAGACAGTTCAAATTATAGCCCTGCGGCCAAAAATGACCCCACCTCCAGGCCCTTTTGTTTTACATAAACTTATATACGGAAAATCTTTAAAAAGCTTCTGTGAAACTACAAGGCCTAGGTCTTTGATATTTGGTGTGAAATTTCATCTAGTGAACCTCTATCAAGATTTTCAAATTATAGCCCTGGGGCCAAAAATGCCGCAACCCAAGACCCTTTGGTTTTACATAGACTTATATAGGGGAAATCTTTAAAAATCTTCTTTGAAACAGCAAGGCCCATTGTCTTTGATATTTGGTATAGAGCTTCATCTAGTGGACCTCTACCAAGATTTTTCAAATTACAGCCCCGAGACCAAAAATGTCCCCGCCTCGGGGCCCTTTTGTTTTACATAGACATATATAGGGAAAATCTTTAAAAATCTTCTTCTGTGAACTCACAAGGCCTATGTCTTTGATATTTGATGTGAAATTTCATCTAGTTGACCTCTATCAAGATTTTTAAAATTATAGCCCTGGGGCCAAAAATGCCCCCGCCCCGAGACCCTTTGGTTTTACATAGACTTATATAGGGAAATCTTTAAAAAAGTTCTTCTCTGAAACTGCAAGTTCCATGTCTTTGAAATTTGGTATGGAGCTTCATCTAGTGTACCTCTACCAAGAGTATTCAAATTATAGCCCTAGGGCCACAAATGTTCTTCCCCCCACCCCCACCCCCTTATATCGAGATAATCTTTGAAAATCTTGTTCTCTCAAACAGCAAGGCCCAGGTCTTTGATATTTGGTGTGAAGCTTCATCTAGTGGACCTCTACAAAGAGATTGTTTAAATTATAGCACTGAGGCCAAAAATGTCCCTGCCCCAGAGTCATTTGGCTTTTCATAGGCTTATGTAGGGAATATCTTTAAAAAAAAACCTTTTTCTCTGAAACCGCAAGGCCCAGGTCTTTGATATTTGGTGTGTAGCTTCATCTAGTGGACCTTTGCCAAGATTGTTCATATTATAGCCCCTGGTGATATTTGGCATGAAGCTTCACCTTTTTAGACCTCCCTCAACATTATGCACATTGTAGCCCTGGGGTCAGTAATGGCCCTCCCCGGTGCCCACTTGTTACTCTATGGATCAGGTGAGCGATCCAGGGCCATCATGGCCCTCTTGTATAATGTCTTGGTATGAAAATACTACCTCTGTGGTAATTTCATGTCAAATTATATATTTTCCTACATATTTTTAGCTCGCCTGTCACGTAGTGACAAGGTGAGCTTTTGTGATCACTTTTCGTCCGTCGTCCGCCGTCAGTGCGTCCGTGCGTCCGTCCGTCCGTCCGTAAACTTTTTCTTCAAACGACATCTCCTCCTAAACCACTGATCAGATTTTGGCCAAACTTCACAGGAATGATCCTTAGGTGGTCCCCTTTCAAAGTTGTTCAAATGTTTCCGGTCCATTGCACATATAGGTCACAGGAGCCAAAAATAGATTTTTTCACCGAAAACCTACAACAATCTTCTTCTCTGAAACCGCAAGGCCCAGGCCTTTGATATTTGGTATGAAGCTTCATCTAGTGGACCCCTACCAAGATTGTTCAAATAAGGGCTGGGCCAAAAATGCCCCCGCCCCAGGGCCCTTTTGTTTCACATGGGCTTATATAGGGAAAATCTTTAAAAAAATCTTATTCTCTGAAACTGCAAGGCCCAGGTCTTTGCTATTTGGTATGAAGCTCCATCTAGTGGACCCCTACCAAGATTGTTCAAATTATAGTGCTGGGGCCAAAAATGCCCCCGCTCTGGGGCCCTTTGGTTTTACATAGGCTTATATAGGGAAAATCTTTAAAAATCTTCTTCTCTGAAACTGCAAGGCCCTGGTCTTTGATATTTGGTATGAAGCTTCATCTTGTGGACCTCTACCAAGATTGTTCAAATTATAGCCCTGTGGCCAAAAATGCCCCCGCTCCGGGGCCCTTTGGTTTTACATAGACTTATATAGGGGAAATCTTGAAAACTCTTCTTCTCTGAAAGCACAAGGCTTAGGTCTTTGATATTTGTTATGTAGCTTCAGCTAATGGACCTCTACCAAGATTGTTCAAATTATAGCCCTGAGACTAAAAATGCCCCCGCCACATGTCCCTTTGGTTTTACATATGGACTAATATAGCGTAAATCTTTAAAAATCTTCTTCTCTGAAACCACAAGGCCCAGATCTTTGCTATTTGGTATGAAGTGTCATCTAGTGGACCCCTACCAAGATTGCTCAAATTATAGTGCTTGGGCCAAAAAAGCCCCCGCCCCGGGGGCCCTTTGGTTTTACATAGACATATATAGGGAAAATCTTAAAAATCTTCATCTCTTAAACCACAAGGCCTAGGTCTTTGATATTTGGTGTGAAATTTCATCTTGTGGATCTCTATCAAGATTGTTCAAATTATGGCCCTGGGACCAAAAATGCCCCCGCCCGAGACCTTTTGGTTTTATCGGGAAATCTTTAAAAAGCTTCTTCTCTGAAACAGCAAGGCCCAGGTCTTTGATATTTGGGTTGAAGCTTCATCTAGTGGACCTCTATCAAGATTTTTTAAATTATAGCCCTGAGGCCAAAAATACCCCCGCCCCGGGGCCATTTGGTTTTACATAGGCTTATGTAGGGAATATTTAAAAAAAACAAAAAACCTTCTTCTCTGAAACCGCAAGGTCCAGGTCTTTGATATTTGGTGTGTAGCTTCATCTAGTAGACCTTTGCCAAGATTGTTCAAATTATAGCTATCATTGATATTTGGTATGAAGCTTCACCTTTTTAGACCTCCCTCAACATTATGCATATTATAACCCTGGGGTCCCTAATGGCCCTCCCCGGGGCCCACTTGTTACTATATGGATCTGGTGAGCGATCCAGGGCCATCATGGCCCTCTTGTTTTGCATTTTGCTCGCTAAGAGTCACATGAAGCCAGAATCACCTTCTTCACTTCATAAATGCACCCAACCTCTTTATTAGACCGTTATTGAGGTTCACAGGTAAAAACATGTTAGTCAAACAATTGTGATACATCCATATATGTAGATGTTATAGAAAAATAACCAATAAAAACATTGTTGTTGGAGTCTAAAACTGAAACCATGTGAATTAAAACAACCATGTTATATATATATATATATTTCCGAACAAAAATGTATAGATTATAATCTATACATTTAAAAAGAAAAAAAAAGCGGTTTTGTTATGTGGTCGGCATCCGTCTGCCCACCCATCCGTAAACTTTTGTTTCCAGATAGGTAGTGTCTAGAGTGCCGGTACCGGCATTCTAGCCAAGTCTAATAGGGCTGGCTAGAGTGCCACTTTATTTCCATCATCTGCCACCTAGAATCAAGGTAAATGACTTTTTAGCTCACCTGGGCCGAAGGCTCCAGGGGAGCTTATAGTATAGTGGGTCGTCCGTCGTCCGTAGTCCGTCCGTCCGTCGTCCGTCCACACATTTTAGCAGCTATATCTCTGTATCCTGCAGGCTGATCTCAATCATTTCTCACCTGTAGCATGCCTCTGGTGGGGCATTGATGACATAAACTTGTTTTCTTAATCGCTCTAAAACTTTGGTTCCTATGGCAACCACAAGGTCCCATAGACTTACTATGGGAAAATGCTTGTCATCACCGTAGCGCCTTCAGTTTTGATCGGATCTTTCTGAAACTTATACTGAAGTTGGCTGGGGATTAAACCTCAGATGAGTTCGAAACCCGGCCAAGTCCGCCCATTTAACATAGTGTTACTTCCCTTTGATTGCTGAAAATGCTGATTTTCGACCGTCATCACCGTAGCCCCTTCAGTTTTGATCGGATCTTTCTGAATCTTATATATAAGGTGGCTGGGGATAAAACCTCGGATGAGTTCGAAAACCGGCCAAGTCAGCCAATTTATCATAGTTACATCCCTTTGATTGCTGAAAATGCCGATTTTTGACCTTTTCATCATGGTAGCCTCTTCTGTTTTTATTGAATCTTTCTGAAACTTATATGTAAGATGGCTAGGGATAAAAACTCGGATGAGTTCGAAAGTCGGCCCATTTATCATAGAGTTACGTCCCTTTGATTGCTGAAAATGCCAATTTTTAGCTCACCTGGGCCGAAGGCTCCAGGGGAGCTTATAGTATAGTGGGCCCTCCGTCGTTCGTCTTTCCGTCCACTTTTGAGCAGCTATATCTCTGCAGCCTGCAGGCTGATCTCAATCATTTCTCATCGGTAACATGCCTCTGGTGGGGCATTGATGATATAAACTTTTTTCGAAATTGCTCTAAAACTTTGGATGTTATGGCAACCACATGGTCCCATATACTTACTATGGGAAAATGCTTGTCATCACCGTAGCGCCTTCAGTTTTGATCGGATCTTTCTGAAACTTATACGTAAGGTGGCTGGGGATTAAACCTCGGAAGAGTTCGAAAACCGGCCAAGTCCGCCCATTTATCATAGAGTTAGGTCCCTTTGATTGCTGAAAATGCCGATTTTTGACCTTGTCATCACAGTAGCCCCTTCAGTTTTGATCGGATCTTTCTGAAACTTATACGTAAGGTGGCTGGGGATTAAACCTCGGATGAGTTCGAAAACCGGCCAAGTCCGCCTATTTATCAAAGTTAGGTCCCTTTGATTTCTGAAAATGCCGATTTTTGACCTTGTCATCACGGTAGCCCCTTTCGGATCGGATCTTTCTGAAACTTATACGTAAGGTGGCTGGGGATTAAACCTCGGATGAGTTTTAAAACCGGCCAAGTCAGCCAATTTTTCATAGAGTTACATCCCTTTGATTGCTGAAAATGCCGATTTTTGACCTTTTCATCATGGTAGCCTCTCCTGTTTTTATTGAATCTTTCTGAAACTTATATGTAAGGTGGCTAGGGATAAAAACTCGGATATGTTCGAAGTCGGCCCATTTATCATAGTTACGTCCCTTTGATTGCTGAAAATACCAATTTTTAGCTCACCTAAGCCGAAGGCTCCAGGGGAGCTTATAGTATAGTGGGCCCTCCGTCGTTCGTCTTTCCGTCCACTTTTGAGCAGCTATATCTCTGCAGCCTGCAGGCTGATCTCAATCATTTCTCATCGGTAACATGCCTCTGGTGGGGCATTGATGACATAAACTTTTTTCGAAATTGCTCTAAAACTTTGGTTGTTATGGCAACCACATGGTCCCATTGACTTACTATGGGAAAATGCTTGTCATCACCATAGCGCCTTCAGATTTCATCAGATCTTTCTGAAACTTATATGTAAGGTGGTTGGGATAAAACCTCAAATGAGTTCAAAAACCTGCCAAGTCGGCCCATTTTCTTAGAGTTACGACCTTTTGATTGCTGAAAATGTTGATTTTTTACCTTGTCATCACTGTAGCCCCTTCAGTTTTGATCGGATCTTTCTGAAATCTATATGTAGGTAAGGTGGCTGGGGATTAAACCTCTGAGTTCCAATACCGGCCAAGTCTGCCCATTTATCATAGTTACCTCCCTTCGATTGCTGAAAATGCTGATTCTTTACGTTGTCACCAACGTAGCTTTTCAGTTTTGATCGGGTCTTTCTGAAACTTATAAGTATGGTGGCTGGGAATTAAATCTTAGATGAGTTCAAAAACCAGCCAAGTCGGCCCATTTTTCTAGAGTTATGTCCCTTTGATTGCTGAAAATGTCAATTTTTGACCTTGCCATCACCGTAACCCCTTTAGTTTTGATCGGATCTTTCTGAAACGTATGTGTAAGGTTGCTGGGGATTAAACCTCGGATGAGTTCGAAAACAAGCCCATTTTTCATAGAATAACACCCCTTTGATTGCTGAAAATGCCAAATTATGACCTTGCAATCACCGTAGCCCCTTCAGTTTTGAAACTTTCTGAAACTTACATGAAAGGTGGCTGGGAATAAAACCTCAGATGAGTTCGAATACCGGCCAAGTCGGCACATTTATCATAGTGACGTGCCTTTGATTGCTGAAAATGCCTATTTTCGACCTTGTCATCACTGCTGCCCCTTTAATTTTGAACTGATCTTTATGAAACTTACAAACAAGGAAGTCAGGCAGAAAGCTTGGAGGTGTTTGAAAACTCGTTTTTGAACTTGTCATCACCATAGCCACTTCAGTTTAGATCGGATCTTCTTAGCAAGTCGGGAATAAAAGTTTGAATGAGTTTGAAAACTGGTGAGGTCAGCCTGTTTATCATAGTTACATTCTACTTGATTTGCAGAAAATGCTTACCCTGTCATCACCATGTCCTCCCATAAAGCCTTCAGTAAAGGTTGGCACTTCCTTAAACTTTAAACTGTTAGCTCAGGTGAGCGATACAGCTTGGTCCTCTTGTTTTCGAAACGGATATTATTTCTCTGACTTTGCAGAGCTCTTTTTCTGTATAAAATTAGCCATATTTGAACCATGTTATATCCAAACCATGTCATCACCAAACCATATTATATCATGAATCGTGTTCTATTCGGTGTAGTATGGGTAGCCTCCATTGTTGCATGTCATCTTTAGTTGGTCAACATTTTAAACATATTCTCTGAAACCACTTTACAGACTTTCGGATGAGACTTTAAACCGTGGTCCCGTCTCCATATGACCTTAGCTGTTGGTGGGACGTTAAACTCAAACACTCACTCACTCTGAAACCACTTTCATCATGTGAAGCCACTAACGGGGCAAGGATTGAAAGTTTGTTTTGGAGTTTAACAGCCCTGTCAACACTATTTTACGTCATTTTTGAGCAGGTCAGTTTACCTATCCACACTTTTCCTGGGCAGGCATATACTTTAGCGGTTAACCAGTACAGTGCACATTCTTTCGCCGTAAACTGACAACTGCCCATCTTGAATCAGCGGAAGGGAGAGAATGACCGTAGAAAAGATTTCATGGTCCACGAAAGAATGTTGCCGACCCCGGGAAAGTTTATTTAAATGGTCCAGGTGACTTTACCAAAATGGCTACCATGACCATATATGGTAAAATGCATTAAACCCAATTAATACACATGCAGCACTCAACCTGTCCATCAGGGCTTGGAGAAATAGATTGGGCTGCTCGATGCTTCCACGTAGAGCTGATACCGACCGCACATGAGTACTGGTAATCCGCTTAGAACGTCTAAGCCTGCCCAAGAAAATTGCTGCGAGTCGGCCCGTCAATGCGTATAAACCCTATTGGTTTCATTGGGCGGTAGGGATTGAGATGTCATTTCATCGGGTAAAAGTCCAACAAAATTAGAGGCAACGTCTCCAAAATTACCTAGTGTTGACGGGGACGTTAAACCTCAACTCAAACAAACCAAAGACACTCATTCAGGCTCTTTTTTTTTTCTTAAACAGAGACAACCTGTTCAATACCAGATCTACCTGAACATGTGAGAGTGTCTTTTGATGGAGAGGAAAAGACAGTTCTCTACGTTGGTGAATCAGTCAACTACGCCTGTGATGAAGGTTACCAACTGTTTGGTAGCCAGTTTGGCATCTGCACAAGACGGGGACGCCTGGATCCTCCGTTTCCAGCATGTATAGAGTCGAAGTACATTACTACCCCTTTCCCTATAGGTCAGTTTAACATAAAAATCATAAATAATTATGTTATCTACATTACTTAGACATCTGGTAATATAGGGATCAACCATGGTTTTTCATGCATTAACATTCGCCGGGTCCCGAGGAAGCTGTTTGAACATGAGGCCGCTAGGCCGAATGTTCAAATATCTTCCGAGGGATCCGTCAAATGTTAATGCAATGAAATAACCATGGTTAATCGTTGTTCTTGTATAACTTATGATTCCGACAGCAAATTTTGATGAAATTGCATAAAAGCTCCATATAAACTCCACAAACTCTTCAAATGCGACCGGCGAACCAACATTGCGGCCAGTTCGGCATGTTGTTTACAGTGACGTTGTTACGCAGTAACCATCTGACGTCATCATAGAACCCTAAAACAGGGCAATAACGTTATGTCGCTCAACGTAACGTAAACAAAGCAAGGCCAGTCTTGTGATATCAAAAGCTGAAAATCCATGTTCAAACAGCACGCGAATTTCATGATTTGATCATGGCTTTAGTTGTTTGAGCATGGCTTTCTGTCCATTTGACAATGGCTTCAAACAGCCATGCGCATAGGTATTTATGCAAGAATGTATCATCATATTATTTGTCCCTTCATGATATTTTATGGCCAAAGTCATAAAAAACATGTGGAAATGCCATAACCCACTTCCCCGATTTTTATATTGTATTAGTCTGGAAGTTGGGGTGGGGGGGGGGGTGCAATTTTCTAACAAACTTGTTTCAAGATTCAGCAAGGAGTCTAAAAGTGCAGATGGAATGGCAAACAGTGCAGACCCTGATCAGACTGCTCCTTCAGGAGCAGTCTGATCTGGGTCTGCACCGTTTCAATTGCTTAGGGCTATCTGTCGCAATACTTAGGATCATTATGATGGTAGTTCAGTCTGATGGTAGTTCAGTCTGATAACAAGTATAGTTAATGCCCTTGTAAACCCCACTTTGTATACAGGAAAGTGGAATTTACAAGAGTATACTATAAGAATCTTCATGGCTGTTGAGTTCGATAGAGAAATCTGCCCCCAAGGGTCACTTGATTTTTAATTGCTGACATCCACCATATTGTTACGATTCTCCATGGCTTAGTGGATAAGAGCCCTGACTCTTAATCATCAGGTTTCTCACTGCTGTGGTTCAAGCCTGGCTTGGGTCATGTGAGACGCCAAGTTCTGCAATGGAAGATCAGGTGGTTTTTCTCCAGGTACTCTGGTTTTTGCCCACCTGATTAACTATCAGCTCGATGTGAGTGAAATAACCTTGAAATGACTGCAAAAAAAAAAAAAAAAAAAAAACCATATTGTGTTGACAATGCTGTCTCATTAACTTATTGAACCTGTGCAAATATAGCATGAGAATTCTTGATTTTATCCTATCCCAGGGTAAGATAATTTGGGTAGTATAAGAATCCTAGGATAAAATAAGGAGTTACTTATCTGGTGTGCAAAAAAAATATTTCTCTTTTATCGTAATGAAAATTATGATGTCGCGTCTGAGTGTAATAACGCCATGTAATATTTTTGATAATCCACTAGTGGATTAAATATGCAAATTAGCTAGATACCTTCCGTAATACTACATGTACGACGTCTTTAAC
Source organism: Lucinisca nassula (assembly GCA_963580285.1). Taxonomy (NCBI): domain Eukaryota; kingdom Metazoa; phylum Mollusca; class Bivalvia; order Lucinida; family Lucinidae; genus Lucinisca; species Lucinisca nassula. The sequence continues at coordinate 87,751,995 of OY757025.1, read as the reverse complement.
GACGTCGCGTTTACTAACGGCGGAATATTGACATTTTTATAAACAATCGTGAATAAAATGTGTTTTAAATGTCATATGATAAATAGAATCTTGCATTCGTGCCTATGTATTATTGAATTTATTAAACTCCTTTAGGAAAAGGGATAAAATGCTCGGCACAGCCTCGCATTGTATCCCTTTTCCTAAACTCGTTTAATAAATTCAATAATACATGAACACTTATGTAAGATCCTCTATATATTTCTCTTAAGCACAAATTGTAGGTTCTTGTTAGAACTGTCTAATTGAAAATCCACAGCATGAAATAGGAAAATATACTGAAAGGAAAAAGAAATGTGGGGTAAACTTACATGTTAAATTTAAATAAAGTTTGAAAAGTTTTTAAAAATATTTTGCTGTAGCTTAAAAGCAACACGTGTATTGAAGTAATTCCTCAAAATTCATTGATTTTTATGACCTAGGAATCAAAGATTCGGGGGCATATAGTTTTTGGTCTGATCGTCTGTTTGTCTGTTAGTCTGTGTGTTTCTCTGTTTGTCTGTCCGCAATAACCTTAACATTGTGAATAACTTTGGAATGGTAACTGATAAGGCTTTCATATTTCACATGTGTATTCCTTGTCACAAGACCTTTCAGATGGAATGGCAAACATTACCTACGTTTTATACCCATTTGAAAAACGGTTGTATTAAGTTTTCCCCCCGGCGTCCGTCCATCCATCCGTCCGTTCGTCTGTAAACTTTTCGTTTCCGGATAATTTCTCCTAGTTTACATCTGATCAAGCTGAAACTTCATACATAGTTAGACCATGATGTGGGACAGCGCATATTATTTGAAGGTTATGGTCCACCAATTTTTTTTTTTTTTTTTTTTTTGGTTTTGGTTTTACGGCCCTTTCAAGATTATTTCACTCATATTGGGCCGATCATTAATCAGAGTAGGGCAAAAACCAGAGTACCTGGAGAGAATCCACATGATCTTCCGTTGCAGAACTTGGCGTCTCACATGTGACCCAAGCTAGGCTCGAACCACAGCGGTGAGAGACCTAATGATTAAGTCAGCGCTCTTAACCACTAGGCCATGGAGGCCCGTTAACGGTCCACCAAATAATTGGGTTATGCCCCTTTTAAATTTTTGTAAACTTTTCATTTCTAGATAACTCCTCCTAGAGTTTACATCCGATCAAGCTGAAAGTACATTCATAGTTAGACCATGATTTGGGGCAGCGCATATTGTTTCGAGGTTACGGTCAACCAAATATTAATAGTTATGCCCCTTTGAAATGTTTTGTAAACTATTCGTTTCCGGATAACTTCTCCTACAGTTTATATCCGATCAAGCTGAAACTACATCCATAGTTAGACCATGATGTGGTGCAGTGCATATTGGTTCGAGGATATGGTCCACTAGATAATAGTTATCCCCCTTTGAACTTTTTAGTAAACTTTTCGTTTCCTGATGACTCCTCCTACATTTTACAGTCGATTTAGCTGAAACTTCATATATAATTAGACCATGAAGTTGGGCAGCACATATTGTTTAAAGGTTATGGTCAACCAAATAATAACAGAGTTAAGCCCCTTTGAAGAATTCTGTAAACATTTTGTCTCCGGATAACTTCATTTTAGATCTGGCCCCGCGCCTGCCCGGTGGGTAGAAATATGGCGGCTGCCTCAGGGAGTGTGGCAGAGTGGTAAGACCCCAACGAAAACAGTCCCATTGCCGAGACCACCCGGTGCCTCTAAAATAGGTGGCTGTCTTCAGGTTCTGTGGCAGTTGGGTAAAAGCCTCCAACATACAGAACAATCTTCCGTTCGACCGGTATTATTTTGTTATTCAATTTATTCAAATGCATCTTACCAATTTTTTTACAATTCACTACGCGAGATCTATCCTTTTAAACCTTTCCTATCTCGTGTTACTACCACGCTGCATTTGTACGTGTATCATCACTGCTGGGTGGTCGCGCACCGCAAAGAAGAAAATCTCATCTGTATGTGTTTGTACTGTGTATGTGTCACTTTTTCATGCTCCTTCACTCTGCACATCAATGAAAGATGCATTTTAAATACGTTATTAGATAAGTAACTTGTCGTTTCATGTTACCTCAAAATTATTTCATGTTATTCCAAAGTTAACAGAATCAGATACTTATCACTAAATTCTGAAGTGTACGTTATCATCTAACACAGCTTATTTCTTCATCAGTCTATAAAATCATTTGTACTCTCGGAAACTTATCACCTCAATAATTTCTTACCATAATCGTGGATCTCGTATTTAGCAAAGGATCTCCTGTTTTCAGAGCCAAGCTTTTATTTAAGCAAACGTTTTCGGCCTCCCTTGTCTGTAGGGAATAAAATATACAGGTCACTTTCCTTCTGTAGTGAATGGGGATGAAATTCCTTGTTGAAACAGGAACCACTTGTTTGCCGTGAGTGGCGTCTCGTATGCTGGAAGAAGGGATCCTGATGATTGAGAAAAGCCCAGGGATCTCCAGCTTTTCAACACATCATTTTGGCCCATATTTCAGATAGACGAGGGGTTTGGGCTAGATCCGGCCTGAATCAATCGGCTCATGCGTGCCAAGCTCTAGAATCGCACAGCTTGTTCTTTACTTCCTTCTATCTTTCTTACGTATCTTTATGGTACAAACCGGGTGTATTGTTTTCTCATTCCTCTATCTTTGAGTGTTATTTGATGGGCGGCGGCTGATGGATCAATCGGTGGGCTTGTACTGGGGAAATTCAGCATAAACTTCTGTGAGGGAGAGAATATGGGTGGGGATGGGTCCCAACTGTTCCTCATTTTTTCATTGAAATCTGGGTGCATAGTTGGGAATCATAAAGCAGAAGTGGAGCGGAAGGACTCTGGTCCTGTCATCGAGTATAATAGCCATGTAGCCTTGGCGTTGGAAATAGGTGATCCATTTCCATTAAACGTCCCATTGTAGGGCTCCAAGGAGGGTGGGGCGCATAGCTATCGAAACATAAATTTCAACCATGGGATCCAACACTAGAAAAAGAGCATTTTTAGACTTATCTGATGACGACCCGGAACCGACAACATTCATTTTCAAAGCAAACGAAAATTTTGCTAGATTCTTAGTGATTTCAAGTAACGAAGGCAAGGCTGTTACCACGCTTTCACCGTTTGTCATAGAAAAACAAATAGAATCTCTTATCGGAACGCCAAAAAATGTCAAAAAAATTAAACGGAACTCTTTTAATTGAAACAAACAGAAAATCTCAAACTGAAAATCTCTTAAATTAATTCTTCAACCTGAACGTCTGTCACGGAGCACAAAACATTAAATACATGTAAAGGAATACTCCGTGACAGAATGCTTAAACAAGAATCAGAAGCCAGTATCGTAGAATATTTAAAAGATCAAGGAGTAACAGCCTGCAAACGTTTCAAAATTAAAAAAGACGACAATCTCATCGAAACAAATACTCTTCTTTTAACCTTCAATACCACTTCGTTGCCGAAATCACTAAGGATTTTTTACAGAATAATACCGGTTGAAATCTACGTGCCAACCCTCTGCGATGTTTCAATTGTCAGAGGTTTGGGCACCACGAAAACGACTGTACTGTCCCTGACGGATCTGCTTGTGTGAAGTGTGGTGGCACTGATCATCACACTTCTAACTGCAAGAACTCTCCAAAATGTGTGAACTGTGAAAAGATCATTTATCTAAATCCAATGTCTGTGAAGTTTGGAAAACAGAAAAAGAAATCATGAAAATCAAAGTTACACAAAACGTCACTTATTTGGAAGCCAAGAAAATCCAACAAAACAAACCAGAAAACACATTCGCCAAAGTTGTCCAATCCCTTGCAAGCAAACCTGAAACAAAAGAAACCTCCACTCAATTTAATGAAAAAGATTTCGAAATTAAACCCCGTTCTAAAGTTATTACTTCTACTGTTAAACCAAAAACCACATCACAACCTACTACATCGTCACAACCTACTACATCGTCACAACCTACATCAACTCATCAGTCAAGACAAACTTCACAGACCAGTTCACAACCGAACACCCATTCTAGCAGATCTCACTCTCGGTCCACGTCAGGAACAGCGGATCGAAAAGACAAAAAAGACAAAGAAAAGCATAAAGGATCAAACCCTAACAGTAAAGGGGCGTCGGCTGATCCAGTAAAAATGGCTAATCAGTACGGCGCCCTTGAGGACATGGAGTTGGATGTTGATCCCTCCACGTTCTCAAAGCATAATAATAAAAGATAAAAGGATTAAATTCCTTTTTAGCTCACCGTCACGTAGTGACGAGGTGAGCTTATGGGATCACTTTTCGTCCGTCGTCCGACGTGCGTCAGTGCGTCCGTGCGTCCGTAAACAATTTCTTTAAACGACATCTCCTCCTAAACCACTGATCGGATTTTGACCAAACTTCACAGGAATGATCCTTAGGTGGTCCCCTTTCAAAGTTGTTCAAATGGTTCCGGTCCGTTGCACATATAGGTTTTTGGGGCCAAAAATAGATTTTTTTCACCAAAAACTTAAAAAATCTTCTTCTCTGAAACCACAAGGCCCAGGTCTTTGATATTTGGTCTGAAGCTTCATCTAGTGGACCCCTACCTAGATTGTTCAAATTATAGTGCTGGGGCCAAAAATGCCCCCGCTCCGGGGCTCTTTGGTTTTACATGGGCTTATATAGGGAAAATCTTTAAAAATCTTCTTCTCTGAAACCGTAAGGCCCAGGTCTTTGATATTTGGTCTGAAGCTTCATCTAGTGGACCCCTACCAAGATTGTTCAAATTATAGTGCTGGGGCCAAAAATGCCCCCGCTCCGGGGCCCTTTGGTTTTACATGGGCTTATATAGGGAAAATCTTTAAAAATCTTCTTCTCTGAAACCGTAAGGCCCAGGTCTTTGATATTTGGTCTGAAGCTACATCTAGTGGACCCCTACCAAGATTGTTCAAATTATAGTGCTGGGGCCAAAAATGCCCCCGCTCCAGGGCCCTTTGGTTTTACATGGGCTTATATAGGGAAAAATCTTTAAAAATCTTCTTCGCTGAAACCGCAAGGCCCAGGTCTTTGATATTTGGTATGAAGCTTCATCTAGTGGACCCCTACCAAGATTGTTCAAATTAAAGTGCTGGGGCCAAAAATGCCCCCGCTCCGGGGCCCTTTGGTTTAACATGGGCTTACATAGGGAAAATCTTTAAAAATCTTCTTCTCTGAAACCGTAAGGCCAAGGTCTTTGATATTTGGTCTGAAGCTACATCTAGTGGACCCCTACCAAGATTGTTCAAATTATAGTGCTGGGGCCAAAAATGCCCCCGCTCCAGGGCCCTTTGGTTTTACATGGGCTAATATAGGGAAAATCTTAAAAAAAACTTCTTCTCTGAAACCGCAAGGCCCAGGTTCTGATATTTGGTATGAAGCTTCATCTAGTGGACCCCTACCAAGATTGTTCAAATTAAAGTGCTTGGGCCAAAAATGCCCCCGCTCCGGGGCCCTTTGGTTTAACATGGGCTTACATAGGGAAAATCTTTTAAAATTTTCTTCTCTGAAACCGCAAGGCCCAGGTCTTTGATATTTGGTATGAAGCTTCATCTAGTGGACCCCTACCAAGATTGTTCAAATTATAGTGCTGGGGCCAAAAATGCCCCCGCTCCGGGGCCCTTTGGTTTTACATGGGCTTATATAGGAAAAATCTTTAAAAATCTTCTTCTCTGAAACCGTAAGACCCAGGTCTTTGATATTTGGTCTGAAGCTTCATCTAGTGAACCCCTACCAAGATTGTTCAAATTATAGTGCTGGGGCCAAAAATGCCCCTGCTCCGGGGCCCTTTGGTTTTACATGGGCTTATATAGGGAAAATCTTTAAAAATCTTCTTCTCTGAAACTGTAAGGCCCAGGTCTTTGATATTTGGTCTGAAGCTACATCTAGTGGACCCCTACCAAGATTGTTCAAATTATAGTGCTGGGGCCAAAAATGCCCCCGCCCCAGGCCCCTTTGATTTTACATGGGCTAATCTAGGGAAAATCTTTAAAAATCTTTTTCTCTGAAACTGCAAGGCCCAGGTCTTTGATATTTGGCATGAAGCTTCAACTGGTGGACCCCTACCAAGACTGTTCAAATTATAGTGCTGGGGCCAAAAATGCTCCCGCTCCGGGGCCCTTTGGTTTTACATGGTCTTATAAAGGGAAGATCTTTAAAAATCTTCTTCTCTGAAACCGTAAAGCCCAGATCTTTGATATTTGGTCTGAAGCTACATCTAGTGGACCCCTACCAAGATTGTTCAAATTATAGTGCTGGGGCCAAAAATGCCCCCGCCCCAGGGCCGTTTGGTTTTACATGGGCTTATATAGGGAAAATCTTAAAAAATCTTCTTCTCTGAAAACGCAAGGCCCAGGTCTTTGATATTTGGTATGAAGCTTCATCTAGTGGACCCCTACCAAGATTGTTCAAATTATAGTGCTGGGGCCAAAAATGCCCCCGCACCGGGGCCCTTTGGTTTAACATGTGCTTACATAGGGAAAATCTTTTAAAATTTTCTTCTCTGAAACTGCAAGGCCCAGGTCTTTGATATTTGGTATGAAGCTTTATCTAGTGGACCCCCACCAAGATTGTTCAAATTATAGTGCTGGGGCCAAAAATGCTCCCGCTCCAGGGCTCTTGGTTTTACATGGGCTTATATATGGAAGATCTTTAAAAATCTTCTTCTCTGAAACCGTAAAGCCCAGGTCTTTGATATTTGGTATGAAGCTTATCTAGTGGACCCCTACCAAGATTTTTCAAATTATAGTGCTGGGGCCAAAAATGACCCCGCCCTGGGGCCCTTTGGTTTTACATGGGCTTATATAGGGAAAATCTTAAAAAATCTTCTTCTCTGAAACCGCATGATATTTGGTATGAAGCTTCATCTAGTGGACCCCTACCAAGATTGTTCAAATTAATGTCCTGGGGCCAAAAATGCCCCCGCTCCGGGGCCCTTTGGTTTTACATGGGCTTATATAGGGAAAATCTTTAAGAATTTTCTTCTCTGAAACCCTAATGCCCATGTCTTTGATATTTGGTATGACTTCACCCCACAAGGCCCAGGTTCCCCCCCCCACACACACACACACACTGGGGCCCTTTGGTTTTACATGGGCTTATTTAGGGAAAATCTTTAAGAATTTTCTTCTCTGAAACCCTTACGCCCATGTCTTTGATATTTGGTATGACTTCACCCCACAAGGCCCAGGTCGCCCCCCCCCCCGCCCCGGGGCTTTTTGGTTTTACATGGGCTTATACAGGGAAAATCTTAAGAAAACTTCTTCTCTGAAACCGCAAGTCCCAGGTCTTTGATATTTGGTATGAAGCTTCACTTAGTGGACCCCAACCATGGTTGTTCAAATTAAAGCCCTAGGGCCAAAAATGCCCCCGCTCCGGGGCCCTTTGGTTTTACATAGACTTATATATGGAAAATCTTGAAAAATCTTCTTCTCTGAAACCAAAAGGCCCAGGTCTTTGATGTTTGGTATGAGGCTTAATCTAGTGGACCCCTACCAAGATTGTTCAAATTATAGTGCTGGGGCCAAAAATTTTCTTCTCTGAAACCGTAAGGCCCATGTCTTTGATATTTGGTATGAAGCTTCACCCCACAAGGCCCAGGCCCTGGGGCCAAAAATGCCCCCATCCCGGGGCCTTTTGGTTTTACATGGGCTTATGTAGGGAAGATCTTTAAAAGTCTTCTTCTCTGCAGTCGTAAGGCCCAGGTCTTTGTTATTTGGTATGAAGCTTCATCTAGTAGACCCCTACCAAGATAGTTCAAATTATAGTGCTGGGGCCAAAAATGCCCCCGCCCGGTGGCCCTTTGGTTTTACATGAGCTTATATAGGGAACAACTTTAAAAATCTTCTTCTCTGAAACCGCAAGGCCCAGGTCTTTGATATTTGGTATGAAGCTTCATCTAGTGGACCCCTACCAAGATTGTTCAAATTAAAGTGCTGGGGCCAAAAATGCCCCCGCTCCGGGGCCCTTTGGTTTAACATGGGCTTACATAGGGAAAAACTTTTAAAATTTTCTTCTCTGAAACCGCAAGGCCCAGGTCTTTGATATTTGGTATGAAGCTTCATCTAGTGGACCCCTACCAAGATTGTTCAAATTAAAGTGCTGGGGCCAAAAATGCCCCCGCTCCGGGGCCCTTTGGTTTAACATGGGCTTACATAGGGAAAATCTTTTAAAATTTTCTTCTCTGAAACCGCAAGGCCCAGGTCTTTGATATTTGGTATGAAGCTTCATCTAGTGGACCCCTACCAAGATTGTTCAAATTATAGTGCTGGGGCCAAAAATGCCCCCGCTCCGGGGCCCTTTGGTTTTACATGGGCTTATATAGGGAAAAATCTTTAAAAATCTTCTTCTCTGAAACCGTAAGGCCCAGGTCTTTGATATTTGGTCTGACGCTTAATCTAGTGGTCCCCTACCAAGATTGTTCAAATTATAGTGCTGGGGCCAAAAATGCCCCCGCTCCGGGGCCCTTTGGTTTTACATGGGCTTATATAGGGAAAATCTTTAAAAATCTTCTTCTCTGAAACCGTAAGGCCCAGGTCTTTGATGTTTGGTCTGAAGCTACATCTAGTGGACCCCTACCAAGATTGTTCAAATTATAGTGCTGGGGCCAAAAATGCCCCCGCTCCGGGGCCCTTTGGTTTTACATGCGCTAATATAGGGAAAATCTTAAAAAATCTTCTTCTCTGAAACCGCAAGGCCCAGGTCTTTGATATTTGGTATGAAGCTTCATCTAGTGGACCCCTACCAAGATTGTTCAAATTAAAGTGCTGGGGCTAAAAATGCCCCTGCTCCGGGGCCCTTTGGTTTAACATGGGCTTACATAGGGAAAATCTTTTAAAATTTTCTTCTCTGAAACCGCAAGGCCCAGGTCTTTGATATTTGGTATGAAGCTTCATCTAGTGGACCCCTACCAAGATTGTTCAAATTATAGTGCTGGGGCCAAAAATGCCCCCGCTCCGGGGCCCTTTGGTTTTACATGGGCTTATATAGGAAAAATCTTTAAAAATCTTCTTCTCTGAAACCGTAAGACCCAGGTCTTTGATATTTGGTCTGAAGCTTCATCTAGTGGACCCCTACCAAGATTGTTCAAATTATAGTGCTGGGGCCAAAAATGCCCCTGCTCCGGGGCCCTTTGGTTTTACATAGGCTTATATAGGGAAAATCTTTAAAAATCTTCTTCTCTGAAACTGTAAGGCCCAGGTCTTTGATATTTGGTCTGAAGCTACATCTAGTGGACCCCTACCAAGATTGTTCAAATTATAGTGCTGGGGCCAAAAATGCCCCCGCCCCAGGCCCCTTTGATTTTACATGGGCTAATCTAGGGAAAATCTTTAAAAATCTTTTTCTCTGAAACTGCAAGGCCCAGGTCTTTGATATTTGGTATGAAGCTTCAACTGGTGGACCCCTACCAAGATTGTTCAAATTATAGTGCTGGGGCCAAAAATGCTCCCGCTCCGGGGCCCTTTGGTTTTACATGGTCTTATAAAGGGAAGATCTTTAAAAACCTTCTTCTCTGAAACCGTAAAGCCCAGATCTTTGATATTTGGTCTGAAGCTACATCTAGTGGACCCCTACCAAGATTGTTCAAATTATAGTGCTGGGGTCAAAAATGCCCCCGCCCCAGGGCCGTTTGGTTTTACATGGGCTTATATAGGGAAAATCTTAAAAAATCTTCTTCTCTGAAAACGCAAGGCCCAGGTCTTTGATATTTGGTATGAAGCTTCATCTAGTGGACCCCTACCAAGATTGTTCAAATTATAGTGCTGGGGCCAAAAATGCCCCCGCACCGGGGCCCTTTGGTTTAACATGGGCTTACATAGGGAAAATCTTTTAAAATTTTCTTCTCTGAAACTGCAAGGCCCAGGTCTTTGATATTTGGTATGAAGCTTTATCTAGTGGACCCCCACCAAGATTGTTCAAATTATAGTGCTGGGGCCAAAAATGCTCCCGCTCCAGGGCCCTTTGGTTTTACATGGGCTTATATATGGAGTGAGTGAGTTTTAATTTTACGTCCCACCAACAGCTAAGGTCATGCGGAGACGGGACCTCGGTTTAAAGACTCATCCGAAAGTCTGGAGAAGCCCGGGATCGATCCTGCGATCCCTGGTTTACAAGGCGAGCAGCGTAACCACTGCACCACGGAGGCTTCTAGGCTTATATATGGAAGATCTTTAAAAATCTTCTTCTCTGAAACCGTAAAGCCCAGGTCTTTGATATTTGGTATGAAGCTTCATCTAGTGGACCCCTACCAAGATTGTTCAAATTATAGTGCTGGGGCCAAAAATGCCCCCGCCCTGGGGCCCTTTGGTTTTACATGGGCTTATATAGGGAAAATCTTAAAAAATCTTCTTCTCTGAAACCGCATGATATTTGGTATGAAGCTTCATCTAGTGGACCCCTACCAAGATTGTTCAAATTATAGTGCTGGGGCCAAAAATGCCCCCGCTCCGGGGCCCTTTGGGCTTACATAGGGAAAATCTTTTAAAATTTTCTTCTCTGAAACCGCAAGGCCCAGGTCTTTGATATTTGGTATGAAGCTTCACCTAATGGACCCCTACCAAGATTGTTCAAATTATAGCCCTGGGGCCAAAAATGCCCCCTGCCCCGGGGCCCTTTGATTTTACATGGGCTTATATAGGGAAAATCTTTAAAAATCTTCTTCTCTAAAACCGCTAGGCCCAGGTCTTGATATTTGGTATGAAGCTTCACCTAGTGGACTCCTACCAAGATTGTTCAAATTGTAGTGCTGGGGCAAAAATGCCCCCACTCTGGGGCCCTTTGGTTTTACATGGGCTTATATAGGGAAAATCTTTAAGAATTTTCTTCTCTGAAACCCTAATGCCCATGTCTTTGATATTTGGTATAACTTCACCCCACAAGGCCCAGGTCCCCCCCCCACACACACTCTGGGGCCCTTTGGTTTTACATGGGCTTATATAGGGAAAATCTTTAAGAATTTTCTTCTCTGAAACCCTAACGCCCATGTCTTTGATATTTGGTATGACTTCACCCCACAAGGCCCAGGTTCCCCCCCCCCCGCCCCAGGGCTTTTTGGTTTTACATGGGCTTATACAGGGAAAATCTTAAAAAAACTTCTTCTCTGAAACCGCAAGTCCCAGGTCTTTGATATTTGGTATGAAGCTTCACCTAGTGGACCCCAACCATGGTTGTTCAAATTATAGCCCTAGGGCCAAAAATGCCCCCGCTCCGGGGCCCTTTGGTTTTACATAGACTTATATATGGAAAATCTTGAAAAATCTTCTTCTCTGAAACCAAAAGGCCCAGGTCTTTGATATTTGGTATGAGGCTTAATCTAGTGGACCCCTACCAAGATTGTTCAAATTATAGTGCTGGGGCCAAAAATTTTCTTCTCTGAAACCGTAAGGCCCATGTCTTTGATATTTGGTATGAAGCTTCACCCCACAAGGCCCAGGCCCTGGGGCCAAAAATGCCCCCATCCCGGGGCCTTTTGGTTTTACATGGGCTTATGTAGGGAAGATCTTTAAAAGTCTCCTTCTCTGAAGTCGTAAGGCCCAGGTCTTTGTTATTTGGTATGAAGCTTCATCTAGTAGACCCCTACCAAGATAGTTCAAATTATAGTGCTGGGGCCAAAAATGCCCCCGCCCGGTGGCCCTTTGGTTTTACATGAGCTTATATAGGGAAAATCTTTAAAAATCTTCTTCTCTGAAACCGCAAGGCCCAGGTCTTTGATATTTGGTATGAAGCTTCATCTAGTGGACCCCTACCAAGATTGTTCAAATTAAAGTGCTGGGGCCAAAAATGCCCCCGCTCCAGGGCCCTTTGGTTTTACATGGGCTTACATAGGGAAAATCTTTTAAAATTTTCTTCTCTGAAACCGCAAGGCCCAGGTCTTTGATATTTGGTATGAGGCTTCATCTAGTGGAACCCTACCAAGATTGTTCAAATTATAGTGCTGGGGCCAAAAATGCCCCCGCTCTGGGGCCCTTTGGTTTTACATGGGCTTATATAGGGAAAATCTCTAAAAATTTTCTTCTCTGAAACCGTAATGCCCTTGTCTTTGATATTTGGTATGAAGCTTCACCCCACAAGGCCCAGGTCCCCCGACCCCCCCCCCCCAGCCCCAGCAGGGCCTTTTGGTTTTACATGGGCTTTTATAGGGAAAATCTTTAAAAAATCTTCTTCTCTGAAACCGCAAGGCCCAGGTCTTTGATATTTGGTGTGTATCTTCATCTATTGGACCTTTGCCAGGATTGTTCAAATTATAGCCTTTGTTGATATTTGGTATGAAGCTTCACCTTTTTAGACCTCCCTCAACATTATTTACATTTTAGCCCTGGGGTCAATAATGGCCCTCCCCGAGGCCCACTTGTTACTCTATCATATGGATCAGGTGAGCGATCCAGGGCCATGATGGCCCTCTTGTTTGATTTGAGGTTTAACATCCCCGTCAACACTGTATAGGTCATTTTGGAGACGTTGCTTCCAATTTTGTGGGACTTTTACCCGAGATTGAGATGAAATGACATCTTAAGCTCTGCGGTCCAATTGAACCAATAGAGTTTATATGCATGGATGGTCCAACTCGCATAACTTTTCCTGGGCATGCTTAGAACCTCTAAGCGGTTTACCAGTACGTGTATTCGTGTGCAGTTGGTTTCAGCTCTGTGTGAAAGCATCATGCAGCCCAATCTATTTCTTCAAGCCCCGATGGGTGGGGGCCATTGAATGGTGTTTTCTCTTGACCGTAGGTCTGATAGCTAGGCTCGAAAGGTGCTGTCTCTTGACCAAAGTGTTAGAGCCTGGCTCGATTGGTGCTGCCTCAGGACCTTGGAGCAGGCTCAAAAATATGTTGCGATGATAGGGATCCTTCTTGAGATCTGGGTAAATGACCCTAGAATGATACATTTCCATGATGTTAGAATAAAAAAAAATATTCCATTACCATGTTTTTTTTTATATCTTACGCATGGTGTTACTGGGCAATGTGAGTATTGATTCACTCTGGTCTTCATGCTCGTGAATTAATGTATCTCAATCTGTCCTCTAACAGCATGTGTTTTTCATGATAAAAGATGGGAAGGAAAATGATTTCTTTCCTAAATGCAACATATATCAAGAATTGTCACAGATTTGGCTACTCTGTCCCAGAATTTAGTGTAATTATGGAATCAGTCTCTGTTTGACTCTTACAAATTTCTGCAGTCATGGATGAACTCATCACATTTACATGTCTGTGTAATGAACATGCCTCTAATCCCCAATATATATAGAGAAAACTGGAGTTAACAGGCTTATATATTATTTTTCTTCTTTTCTGCTCCAAGACATAGGTTGTGGAATGCATTTAAACCACCTCCATGAAGGGGTTCTAACAATCACCCACAATGTATGCTAGGAGTGTAAATTGGAAAACAATTTAGAAATGAATTTTATTTTTCTGCGGTTCATGAAAGTATGAACGCAGTGGATCGGGTGCAAATAAATGAACCCCTTTGGGTTCATGTAAACTTTGCTAGCTACCCGCTGTTGTTCATACTTCATGAAAAGCAGAAAAATTAAGTTTATTTTTAGCTCACCTTCACGTAGTGACTAGGTGAGCTTTTGGGATCACTTTTTGTCCGTCGTCCGTCAAGCGTGGGTGCGTCCGTCCGTGCATGCGTAAACAATTTCTTTAAACGACATCTCCTCCTAAACCACTGTTCGGATTTTGACCAAACTTCACAGGAATGATCCTTAGGTGGTCCCCTTTCAAAGTTGTTCAAATGGTTCCGGTCCGTTGCACATCTAGGTCACAGGAGCCAAAAATAGATTTTTTTCACCAAAAACTTAAAAAATCTTCTTCTCTGAAACCACAAGGCCCAGGTCTTTGATATTTGGTATGAAGCTTCATCTAGTGGACCCCTACCAAGATTGTTCAAATTATAGTGCTGGGGCCAAAAATGCCCCCGTCCCGTGGCCCTTTGGTTTTACATAGGCTTATATAGGGAAAATCTTTAAAAGTCTTCTTCTCTGAAACCACAAGGCCCAGGAATTTGATATTTGGTATGAAGCTTCATCAAGTGGACCCCTACCAAGATTTTTCAAATTATAGTGCTGAGGCAAAAAATGCCCCCGTCCCGGGGTCCTTTAGTTTTACACGGCCTTATATAGGGAAAATCTTTAAAAATCTTCTTCTCTGAAACCGCAAGGCCCAGGACTTTGATATTTAGAATGAAGCTTCATCCAATGGACCTCTACCAAGATTGTTCAAATTATCGCCCTTGGGCCAAAAATGCCCCCACCCCATGGCCCTTAGGTTTTACATAGACTTATATATGGAAAATCTTTAAAAATCCTTTTCTATAAAACCAAAAGGCCTAGGTCTTTTATATTTGGTACGAAGCTTCATCTAAAAGACCCCTAACAAGATGATTCAAATTATAGTGCTGAGGCCAAAATGTCCCCGCTCCGGGGCCCTTTGGTTTTACATAGGCTTATATAGGGAAAATCTTTAAAAATCTTCTTCTATGAAACCGCAAGGCCCAGGACTTTGATATTTGGTATGAAGCTTCATCTAGTGGACCCCTACCAAGATTGTTCAAATTACAGTAAAGGACAACGGTAAAGCACACCTGCCCTAGTGAGTTGGGAACGGCGGCTTGCTCAGGTGCCGTAAAAGAATTGAGTAGGGACGTCAGCCAGGACAGGCGGTCCTGTAAACTACAACCGTCAAAACATATCATGGCAGCTACAAATTCAGAATCAAGGTAAGGTGGTGCCAACAGACAACAAAGCTCTGTTGGAGACGTCTCCGGCTTGGCTTCCTCTCAGGTGTGGGAGGCAGGGTCGGGCCATTGTGGCGAATCAAGCAAGCGCCTGAGGAAATTCAGGGTGGGAACACTCAATGTCAACACCCTGAGAGGAAGAGTTTGCGAGGTAGTGGAAACACTATCCCGCAGGAAAGTGGATGTCTGTTGTGTCCAGGAGACCAGATACCGTGGTGGAAACTGCCGCATGATCAAGGGCAAGGACACCAAGTATAAGCTCTACTGGTCTGGAAACGATAAAGGCACTGCTGGTGTAGGAGTGTTTGTGGCAGAAGAGTGGATAGAGAAAGTTTTTGAAGTGCAAAGGGTCTCAGACAGAATCACCATGGTGAAGCTTGTAGTTGGCCAGTGCGTGGTTACCCTTCTGTCTGTGTATGCCCCACAGAGTGGTTTAAGTGCTGAAGTCAAGGACTTGTTTTTTGACCAACTGCGTGCTGTGACTGCCAGGATCCCAAGATCCGAACTCCTGATCCCATGCGGAGATTGGAATGGCCACGTAGGCTGTGCAGGCACTGGATACAAGGAAGTGCATGGTGGGATCGGGTATGGTAGACCTGAACCAGATGTTGAGGGTGAGAGGATTCTAGAGTATGCCCTGGCTTTTGACCTGCTTCTTGGAAACACATGTTTCAAGAAACGTGACAGTCATCTTATCACATACAAGTCAGGAAGCGCAGCGACGCAGATAGATTTCATCCTCTACCGCAGGACAATGCGCAAACTTGTCACAGATGTGAAAGTGATCCCTTGAGAGGAAGTAGCCCTGCAACATCAGCTACTCATATGCGACATGAGTATTGATGTGCCACCAAAACCCAAGCGCAAGTTCACCCCCAGACTAAAAGTTTGGAAGCTGAAAGAATCTCAGACAAGAAATCATTTCCAGGAGGTTTTCAGCCAGCATGTGAGTGCTTCGGCAGGTGTAGCAGATGCTACCACTGAGGATATATGGAACAGCATCAAGACCGGTCTGCTCAAGACAACTGAAGAGGTGTGTGGCACAACTCGGCCCCACCGCTGGCGTCGCGAAACCTGGTGGTGGAATGAGGATGTTAATAAGGTCATAGCAGCCAAGCGGCAAGCCTTTAAAGCTTGGAAGACTGGTAAGGGCACCCGTGCATCATATCTTGCGGCCAAACGCATAGCCAGACGTGCGGTGCACCATGCTCGCCAAGAAGCTGAGAAGGAGATCTACAAGAATATTGACCCTAAGTCCTCAGAAGTATACCGCCTTGCTAACCAGATGAGAAGAGAGAATGCCGATGTTGTAGGTGACAAACCAGTAAAGAATGATGCAGGGGAGATGTCAATGAGTGTTGACTCAAAGCAGAGGGCCTGGTTAGAACACTACCAAAGGCTACTCAATGTTGAGTTCGACTGGGACCCAGACCACCTGTCTGATGAACCACCAGTGGAAGGGCCACCCATCCCAATCACTATTGATATGGTTAAGAAGGCTATCTCTCAGATGAAGACTGGCAAAGCACCTGGTCCCTCTGGCATAGTGGTGGAGATGATAAGAGCTGCAGGTGATGCGGGTGCCTCGATGATCCGTGACCTTGCAGCTGCAATCATCCGTGATGGGAAGGTACCCTCTGACTGGGAACAGAGTTTCATTGTCTGTCTCTACAAGGGCAAGGGCGATGCATTGGAACGGGGCAACTACCGTGGTCTCAAGCTGACAGAACAGGTCATGAAAGTCCTGGAGAGGATTGTGGATGGCCTCATTAGGCAGTTGGTGTCCATCGACGATTCCCAGTTTGGCTTCGTCCCAGGAAGAGGCACAACAGATGCAATTTTTGTTGTTCGACAGCTGCAAGAGAAGTATCTGGCGGCCAACAAGAGACTCTACATGGCTTTTGTAGACCTGGAGAAGGCATTTGATCGAGTGCCTCGGAAAGTCATCTGGTGGGCACTAAGAAAACTTGGAGTGGACGAGTGGATTGTGAAACTGGTCCAAGGGTATACGCAAATGCTCGGAGCCGTGTCCGCGTTGGTGATGGTTACAGTGAAGAATTCGAGGTGAAGGTGGGTGTTCATCAAGGCTCTGTTCTCAGCCCACTGCTTTTCATCATTGTGCTTGAAGCCTTGTCATGCGAGTTCCGCTCTGGAGTCCCCTGGGAGGACCTGTATGCTGATGACCTTGTCATCATAGCTGAATCCCTTGAGGAATGTGTCAGGAGGCTCTTAACTTGGAAAGAGGCAATGGAGGCGAAAGGGCTGAGAGTGAATGCAGGAAAGACAAAGATCATGATCTGTGGTACAGGTCTGGACCTCTTGCAGAGTACAGGCCAGTTCCCATGCGCTGTATGTCGCACTGGAGTTGGCAACAACAGTATCTTTTGTAATGGCTGCAAGTTCTGGGTGCACAAGAAATGCAGTGGGCTCAAACGCTTGATAGAGGACCCTGAGTATAGGTGTACACGGTGCCAAGGAACTGCACGCCCCTTAGATGGCAGACCACAGAGGCAAGTTCAAGTCGAATCAAACAAGCTGGAGGTTGTAGCTTCCTTCTGCTACCTAGGTGATATGCTCTCTGCAGGGGGTGGTTGCGACCTTTCAACTACATCACGTGTGAAAACAGCCTGGAAGAAATTCAAGGAGTTGCTACCAGTTCTCTCTTCCCGCCACCTCTCGTTCAAGACACGTGGCCGTGTGTATAGCTCTTGTGTGCGGAGCGCAATGCTCCATGCCAGTGAGACATGGCCATTGACAAAGCCAAACCTCCAACGTCTACAGCGAAATGACAGGGCAATGATCAGACAGATCTGCAATGTCAAGCCACAGGACACTGTCACCATCAGGTCCAGTGAGTTACTGGAGCGTCTTGGCATTGAGGACCTGGACCTCATCTTGAAAGAGAGAAGACTTCGCTGGTATGGACATGTGGAACGCTCCAACGGTGCAATCAAGACTGCCTGTGACATACAGGTAAGTGGAAAGTGGGGGCCAGGAAGGCCCAAGATGACCTGGAAGCAGCTAACAGAAAGAGATTGCAGAGAATGGAAGCTCTCTGCTATCGATCCTCATGATAGACAAGCCTGGAGATCTGGTGTAAGATCTGCCATGCGTGCAGCAAGCCAGCTACCTGGAAGGGGGCCCACTTATGTGGACGTTGCCCCTGTACCTGCACGTTAATCAAAAATCTGTTGATGATGATGATGATAGTGCTGGGGCAAAAAATGCCCCCGCCCCGGGGCCCTTTGGTTTTACATAGGCTTATATAGGGAAAATCTTTAAAAATCTTCTTCTCCGAAACCGCAAGGCCCAGGACTTTGATATTTGGTATGAACCTTCATCTAGTGGACCCCTACCAAGATTGTTCAAATTATAGCCCTTGGGCCAAAAATGCCCCCGCTCAGGGGCCCTTTGGTTTTACATAGACTTATATAGAGAAAATCTTTAAAAATCTTCTTTTCTGAAACCACAAGGCCTAGGTCTTTTATATTTGGTATGAAGCTTCTTCTAAAGGACCCCTACCAAGATGATTCAAATTATAGTGCTGAGACCAAAAGTGGCCCCGCCCAGGGGCCCTTTGGTTTTACATAATAGGCTTATATAGGGATAATCTTTAAAAATCTTCTTCTCTGAAACCACAAGGCCCAGGACTTTGAAATTTGGTATGAAGCTGCATCTAATGAACCTCTACCAAGATTGTTCAAATTAAAGCCCTGGGACAAAAAATGCTCCCGCTCTGGGGCCCTTTGGTTTTACATTGGCTTTTATGGGGAAAATCTTTAAAAATTTTCTTCTCTGAAACCACAAGGCCCAGGTCTTTGATATTTGGTATGAAGCTTCATCTAGTGGACCCCTACCAAGATTGTTCAAATTATAGTGCTGTGGCCAAAAATGCCCCCGCCCCGGGGCCCTTTGGTTTTACATAGGCTTATATAGGGAAAATCTTTAAAAATCTCCTTCCCTGAAACCACAAGGCCCAGGAATTTGATATTTGGAATGAAGCTTCATCTAGTGTACCCTACCAAGATTGTTCAAATTATAGTGCTGGGGCAAAAAATGCCCCCGTCCCGGAGCCCTTTGGTTTTACATGGCCTTATATAGGGAACATCTTTAAAAATCTTCTTCTCTGAAACCACAATGCCCCGGTCTTTGATATTTGGTATGAAGCTTCATCTAGTGGACCTCTATCAAGATTATTCAAATTATAGCCCTGATACCAAAAATGTCCCCGCTCCGGGGCCCTTTGGTTTTACATAGACTTATATAGGGAAATCTTTAAAAATCTTCTCTGAAACTGCAAGGCCAAGGCCTTTGATATTTAGTATGGAGCTTTATCTAGTGGACCTCTACCAAGATTGTTCAAATTATAGCCCTGGGGCCACAAATGCCCCCACCCTGGGGCCCTTTGGTTTTACATAGATTTATATAGCCCCGGGGCCATTTGGTTTTGCATAGGCTTATGTAGGGAATAGCTTTAAAAAAATCTTCTTCTCTGAAACTGCAAGGCCCCGGTCTTTGATATTTGATGTGTAGCTTCATCTAGTGGACCTTGCCAAGATTGTTCTAATTATAGCCTTTGTTGATGTTTGGTATGAAGCTTCACCTTTAAGACCTCCCTCAACTTTATGCACATTAAATCCCTGGGGCCAATAATGGCCCTCTCTGGGGCCCACTTGTTACACTATGAATCAGGTGAGCGATCCAGGGCCATCATGGCCCTCTTGTTTTAATCTTCTCTCCATTTAATCATGGATAAGAAGTCAATAATTCAATGGAATTGTCGAGGACTGAAAGCCAATTTTAACGAACTTTTAATTTTATCTACACTTTTTTCTCCTAATGTCATTTGTCTCCAAGAAACTTTTTTGAAAACTACAGATAATATTAATTTCAAAGGTTACAGTATGTACAATCATATCACAATGGATAATCAGAAGGCATCAGGAGGTACATCAATCCTGATAAAATCTGACGTTCCTCATAGGAAAATAGATGTAAACACTAATTTACAAGCTGTTGCTGTAAACGTCACTTTATCCAAATCCATAACGATTTGTTCTGTCTACCTTCCACCACACTATAATTTTTCTAAACAAGAATTAGAAAATTTAACAAATCAATTACCTAGTCCTTATATATTATTAGGAGATTTTAATAGTCACAGCAAATTATGGGGTTGCTCGGATACAAATGACAAAGGAGAAATCATAGAAAATTTTATTGCTGAAAATGATTTATGTTTAACGATAAACAACCAACATATCTTCATTCTCCCACAAGAAATTATTTTGCTTTAGACCTTTCAGTTTGCTCTCCAAATATTTATCTAGATTTTGATTGGTCTGTTGTAGACGATCTCCATGGGAGCGATCATTTTCCGATAGTAATTGAAGAAATTGCATCGACCCATGAGGATCGTCACCCCAGATGGAATTTGAGTAAAGCAAATTGGGAAAATTTTAATCAATTATGTGATGAAAAACTCGACCCTGAACTTTTTAAAACTGCCAGTGATATACAAGATTTTACTGATGAATCGATTGATATTGCTGAAAAATGTATTCCTAAATCCTCGACTTTTTCAAAAAGAAACAGACCTTGGTTTAATGATGAAGTTAAAACTTCAATCAATAAAAGAAAATCTGCATTACGAAAATTCAATAAACAACCAACAAAAGAAAATCTTATCCATGCCAAACATATGCGAGCTAAAGGTCGCAAAACAATAAAATCGGCCAAAAAAGCATCTTGGCAGCAATACGTCTCCAAACTGAATACCAGAACACCAACGAAGAAAATATGGGACATGATTAGAAAAATTAGTGGCAAAAACAAATCAAATAACATGTCCATATCAAATCGAACGGAAATATATATTCAACGGCTAAAGACATTTCCAATGCCTTGGGAGAAAATTTTCAGAAAAACTCCTAGCTTAAACTATTCAGAAAATTTCTAAAATATTAAACAAGAACAAGAGAAAAAATTTAAATTTTTCCTCATTAAATCATGAAAAATATAATTTACCTTTCACTACTAAAGAATTATTAGATGCTCTTCATAAATCTCATGATACTGCCGTTGGTCCTGACGACATACACTATCAAATTTTAAAACATTTACCCAACAAGGCATTGGAAACATTATTAAATATTCTGAATGATATTTGGATCACTGGAAAATTCCCTGAAAACTGGAGAAAAGCTACCATTATTCCTATTCCGAAACCCAATAAAGATCATACTGAAGCCACTAATTACAGACCTATTGCTTTGACAAGTTGCTTATGTAAAACAATGGAGAGAATGATTAATGATAGGCTGGTTTGGTTCTTAGAATCAAATCAGCTTATCACTAAATTTCAAGCTGGTTTTAGAAAAAACAGCTCTACTTATGATCATTTGATTCGCTTAGAATCATTTATACGTGATGCCTTTATCAAAAAAGAACATGTCGTAGCTGTATTCTTTGACTTCGAAAAGGCCTATGATACGACTTGGAAATATGGCATAATGAAAGATTTACACAACTTGGGACTTAAAGGCCGATTGCCACTTTTTGTTCAAAATTTCTTGTCCGATCAAACATTTAATGTTCGCATAGGAAATACATTATCGGAGACATTTGATCAAGAACAAGGTGTACCACAAGGTAGTATTTTATCACCAACCTTGTTCAGCATAAAAATTAATAATATAGTTAAATGTGTAAAAGACCCAGATTGTTCGCTTTTTGTTGACGATTTTGGAATTTTTTATCGTTCCAAAAATATGGAAACCATTGAATTTAAACTCCAAAGGTGTTTAAATAATATAGAAACTTGGGCAACAGAAAATGGTTTTAAATTTTCTAAAACAAAAACTCAGTGTGTTCTGCCAAATTCGAAAGTTGCATTTAGATCCAGTTTTAACAATATACGGCAGTCCAATTCCAGTCGTCACTGAGGCGAAGTTTTTGGGTCTTTTATTTGATAGCAAATTGTCTTTTATTCCTCATATCAAAGCTTTGAAAGCTAAATGTTTAAAAGCTCTTGATATTCTTAGTCCTGTCCAGTTCCGACTGGGGAGGAGATCGCACTGTTCTTTTAAATCTTTATAAATCTTTAATTCGTTCCAAATTGGACTATGGTTCCATAGTCTATGGATCTGCTAGGAAATCTTATTTAAAATCTTTGGATACTATACATCATCAAGGTTTACGTCTAGCACTAGGTGCATTTCGCACTTCACCTATTGAAAGTCTTTATGCTGAATCAAATGAACCATCACTTTATGTAAGAAGAGAAATGGTCTCTTCAATATGCTACCAAATTAGCTGCTAATCCACGAAATTCAGCATATGACTCGGTTTTTAATCCAAATTATGAAAGATTCTACAATTACGAACCATCTGCTATAAAACTTCTTGGCCTGAGAATAAAACCATTACTCGAAGAGGCCAATATAAATATTCAAAATATACAATCGTTCTCTTTTCCATCGAAAGAACCATGGGTGTTGAAACCACCAAGGATAATTTTAGATTTGGAAAAAAATAAAAAAATCCGAAGTAGAACCTCATATATTTAAGAACGAATTTTAGAAATCAAATCCAATTTTAAACATCACATTCCCATTTACACTGACGGTTCGAAACAGGATGTGAAAGTTGCTTGTTCTGTCATTAGTCCGAATTTCACTGATAGCATTAGATTACCCGATAATAGCTCATTTTTTACTGCTGAAGCGAAAGCAATTGATATTGCACTGTATCATATTAGAGATCAGTATGAAAAACAATTTATCATTTTTTTCAGTTTTTCTTTCAGTTCTAAAGGCTCTTAAAGATCAACAGCACAAAAATCCCTTAATTCAACAAATTTTAAGAAAATTCCACTATCTTTCTCTCTCCAAGGAGATTATTTTCTGCTGGATTCCCAGTCACATCAATATTCGTGGAAATGAGTTGGCGGATTTAGAAGCTAAATCTGCTTTATCTTTGAATGTTACAAATTTTAAAATTCACTTTTCAGATTTTAAATCTAACATTAATAAATATATCAAAAACAAATGTCAATTTGTTTGGGAAAAAGAAACCGATAATAAATTATTCAAAATAGAACCTAATTTTCACAGTAAATGCTCTTTTTCAAATTACAGTAGGAAAGACCAGACTAAAATTACCAGATGCCGTATTGTACACACAAGACTAACTCATTCTTACATATTACAAAACGAACAAGCACCTTTCTGTGTATCCTGTAACGAACCGTTCACAGTTAATCACTTTCTCATTTCATGTGTAGAGCTCAAAATATTTTAATGTTACAACAATGAAAGATCTTTTTAACGACCTACCATCTTATCAATTAATCAAGTTTCTTAAAGAAATCGGACTTTTTAACAAACTGTAATCATTAATATTTTAACTTTTAAACTTCAATAACAATTTTATATCTAATACCTAATTAGTTTTAGACGCTATATGCCCTATTAGGGTTGAGCGTCATTAAACAAAATATCCATCCATCCATCATTTTAGATCTGATGTTGAAACTTGAAACTCCATGATATGGAACAGTGCATATTATTTTTAGGTTACGGTCTGCCAAATATTACCAGAGTTATACATTTTTCAAAGCATTCCATTTCTGGTTAACTCCTCTAACATTTTACATCTGATTAAGCTGAAACTTTACATATAGTAAGACCATGATGTGGAACAGTGCAGTCCGCCAAATATACCCCTCTCACATATTTTTCTAAACATGTTGTTTCTGGATAATGCCTCCCACATTTTACATCTGATGAAGCTGAAACTTTACATATTGTTAGGCTTTAATGTGGAGCAGCACATATTATTTCAAGGTTACAGGTCACTACTTATTGCCAGTTATGCCTCTATTATTTTGAGGTTATGGTCCACCAAATGTTACCGACCATTACAATTTGTTGGAGACAGGTAGTTTGAGCCATTGAGGGTTATTAATAGTGCCAGGTAAGAATATATGGAGCACATTGTTCTTTGGTTACATTTCACAAACCAAAGCTTGTACAACAGTCAGTATATACGACGTATATGCGCCATCTGTCTAATTGCCACGGGCGTATAATGCCCCGCTACGGGAGCTCTTGTTAAAAACTTACATTGGCCATAATTTTCGAGTGATAGGGCTTTCATATTTCACATGCGCATTCTGTGTCACAAGACCTTTCCAACGATCCCATAATTTTTTACCTTATGACCTTGACCTACTTTTTTAAGACTTGAACATTGGCCATACCTTTCGATTGCTTAGTGATACTGCTTTCATATTTAACATGCGCTGGCCAGGGGCATCACAAACACAACTTGTTTTATTTACAACTCATCAGTAATTTCAGTTCATTGGTAGGTAGCCCCCTGAAACAATGCATGAAACTTGACTTAAGTAATCAATATCTTATGTGCTGATGCTGCCAAAATGAGTAATTGGCAAACAGTGCAGGCCCAGATCAGATGCCACAGAATCCAGCATCTGATCAGGGCCTACACTGTTTGCAAAAAGTTCAGCCAATTTCAAAATAAATTTTGAATAAAACACAACCTGACACCCTTATATTTTGAAATGGACTCCTGCTATATATAAGGAGGAAGATTCCATTTGATACAATGGGTTAATATATACATTTAGTTTATACATAGCAGTGAAATCAATGCATATCTGCAACTTATAAGTGATATTTTCAGTGTGAAAATATTTCACAATGTGAAAAATAACATGACCGTGTTATTTCACAGTAGCAGCCCGGACTACTTGTCTCGCCAAAATTTATATATGCTATCTATAAAATAATACTGTAAAATACCTTGAAAAGCACTCTTTGTACCGTAAAAATGCTGCATTCAAAATGGTGATCTGTTTGTTTTGAAACTGACAGTTATGACGTCATAGCCAAGTCAAAAATTGTGACGTAAGATCTAATTGATCAATTGCAGTAAGTGTCCTAACATATTATAAAATAAAAAGAAAATTTACTTTTTTCTCGATAAATGTCAAAAATATTTCATCTTGTGTGTTGAAAACATCACAATTTTCACTCGTGCATCGCACTCGTGAAAATTCTTATATTTTCAACACATTCGATGAAATATTTTCGGTATTCATCTAAAAAAAGGGATATCTTCTATGTAGTATTTCTAGCTAATCAGAGTTGAAAAGATAATCGATTATCAGTGATGCCATTGCGAACGATAAACGGTTAGTAATCACTGGAAATCGTATCATAATTTTACCTATCTGGCTTTCTGCCTAAGCATGACTCTTACCATGTTATACTGTACTGTATATTTTTGGACATTCTGGCCTGAGCAAACAGTGTAGACGCAGATGTGACGCCGCAGAAAGTGGTGTCTCATCAGGGTCTGCACTGTTTGCAACTCATCCAGCTATTTTAGACACAACACTGGTTAGTAAAGTGCACCTATCAAATAGTCGATTATTCGCCCCCACCCATAGGGGCTTGAAGAAATATATGGGCTACATGATGCTTCCACGCAGAGCTGAATCCGGCCCGCACTCTAGTATTGGTAAACCGCTTTGAGGATCTAAGCCTGTCCAGGAACCGCGGTGCGAGGCGGACCGTCCATACTAATAAACCCTATAGGTTTTATTGGGCGACAGGGCTTGAGATGTCATTTAATCTCAATGTCGGGTAAAAGTCCCACAAAATTGGAAGCAACGTCTCCAAAATGACCTTTACAGTGTTGACAGGAACGTTAAACCTCAAATCAACAAACAAACAAATAATCGATTACCAACAAATTAGTAACGATAATCATTTTTCTGGAATATATTGATCGATTAATTGATTATACGATTAATCGTGCCAGCCGTAAGTTTTTCCTCTTTTGTCTTTTTATGTTCACTGTGGCCTCATTATAACACTGTTCATTATAACATGTACTTTTGGCATTACTTCTCCACCAGCTCCAACGTTTCGGCTTTTGAATTGTTCTTTCAACTATTACATATTCTTTAATGTATTCTTTCCACCATTTTAAATTTGTGTTATCCATACCTATAGGTCAGTTTACCATAAAAATGTGCATCAGCACATAAGATACTGATTACATGTACTTCAGTCAATTTTCATGTTCTGTTTCAGGGGGCTACCTATCAATGAATTGAAATTACTTATGATAACAAATAAATTTAACCCTTATCTTGCTGAATATTCATCTAAGCCACACCCATTTCTGTCTATCAAGCAATCAAATTACTTGATGTAATTTATTGCTACAAATTCATATACTGAATGCGAAACAGTGTAGATCCTGATCAGATGGCTTCTACAGAAGCCATCTGATATGGATCTACACTGTTTGCAAAGACGGAGGTTGCCGTGAACAGCAAGATAAGGGTTAAAATGGAAGAAAGAATACATTGAACATTATGTATTGCAATAGTTGAAAGAACAATTCCTTGATAAAGGCTGTCAAAAGCCGAAACGTTAGAAATGAAGAAATAATGCGAAAAATAAATGTGCTAAAACTGTTTCTGCAATAGTCTTTATGACACGGTAATGGATATAACACTGTGTCAAGATGGATCCCAAAAATGTATAGATTATGTAGAAAAAAATGACTTTTTATGCCCCCCCCCCCCCCCCCCGAGAATCTTTGATTCGGGGGGCATATAGTATTTGCCCTGTCTGTCTGTTTGTTTGTCTATCTGTCTGTCACAAAAACTTTAACCGTGACCATAACTTCAAAAGTATTTGACCTAGCCCCATGAAACTTAACACATTTATTCACCATCACAAGGGCTACATTCTGACCAATGGCCATAACTCTGTCCTTTTTGGCTGAATTATCTCCCCTTTAAATTTTGCAAAAACCCAGAAATTGGCTCCCACGGGGGGGCATTGGTCACCTATAGTGACAGCTCTTGTTCTATATAGTCTTTTTATTTTTGTTTGGATATAAGATGGTTGTTTAACTAACAGGGTTTCTGCTTTAGACCCCATTAATAGTGTAACAAAGAGGTTGTGATGTATTTACATGTATATTTTATTATTTTCAATTTCATGTCAAATGTAGTCAAGTCCCGCTGTAACTATAAAGAGACAACCCCAAATTAACCCTCACCATGCCTCATATTTCAATATGCTTTTCTCCTCCCGGATTTTCAGCCATTTGTGTAGCATGATTTCAATTTAACAATATACAGTCGAACTTCAATGGCTCGAACAACTTTGGGACCATGAAAATCTGTTCTAGACTTTGGTAGTTCGTGCCACTGAGGGCTAATGCCAGGAAGCATAATGACATTCTTTAGGACATCTTTTTCTGTGTTCTATAATGAAAAAATGTATGCTGTGTGTACTCATTAGAATCGCCTCATCGAGGCGATTCAAATGCGTACATACAGGATACATTTGCAAGATAAAAGAAAATATCCTAATTTTTACTCTCTCTATTTCTTACGTACAGAAACTCCCTTGGGACTCAAGAACGGGTTCGACTCAGCCATGGTAAACGAGCCATCTGTGTTCGAGCCATCAAAGTTTTACTGTACATGTGTTCAGAAGCAGAATCCCGATCAGCTGTTTGCTGAGGAGCTAGCTGATTTGGATATATACTGTTTCCGAAAAGAATCATATCTGGGTTTGCATCACGAAAACACACCTATATAATATTGACCTCCTTGAAACCCACTTTTATATGGTAATACTCGGGGTTTACAGGGGTAAACTTTATTTGTATGTCCCTCGTAACGATAGCGGGGACATATTGTTTTTGCCCTGTCTGTTTAGTTGTTGGTTTGTACATGGACAAATTTAACGTTGGTCATAAGTTTTGAATCGTTCGAGATGGAGCATTCATATTTGGCATGAAGGTTCCTTGTGACAAGAGCTTAATATTCATGCAAAAAAAATTGACCTGTGACCTTGACCTTTGACCAACTTAAAAGAAAAATATAACATTGGTGATAACTATTGAACCGATTGAGATACAGCCTTTATATTTGGCATGTATGTTCCTTGTGACAAAAGCTTCACATTCATGCAAAAATTGACAAAAGGGGTCTTGTTCCATCACGACAATGCGCCTGCTCATAAATCGATTGTCGCAATGGCTGCTGTGCATGACTGGCTTCACACTTGTCGATCACCCTCCGTATTCACCTGATCTAGCTCCATCAGATTATTTCCTGTTTCCAAACATGAAAAAGCACTTGGCTGGGCAGCATTATCGGGAGGTGATAGCTGCTGTGGAGGAGTTTTTCAGGGACCAAGATGAGACCTTCTATACCACTGGGATCCAAGGACTCCAGTGGAAGTGTGTGCACAGGAAGGGAGACTATGTTGAAAAATAAGGCACTTTCAGCATGGACAAACCATTGGATCTTGGTCAGGCTCAGAACTTTTCAGCCTACCCTCGTACATAAAATAAACAAGAAAAGTATAACATGTTTTATAACGTGTTATAATGGGCGGTATCTCGAATGATGTGGGATTT
Source organism: Lucinisca nassula (assembly GCA_963580285.1). NCBI lineage: Eukaryota > Metazoa > Mollusca > Bivalvia > Lucinida > Lucinidae > Lucinisca > Lucinisca nassula. The sequence continues at coordinate 87,723,733 of OY757025.1, read as the reverse complement.
GAAATAATTATGAAAACTATGTTGAGTTGTATTTAGTGAATGCAACTGTCATGTATGTTTTGTACACATGAAGAACATTGTAATCAAAAAGTTTGTTGAAAATATAAAAGTGTATTTTTTGTTACAAAGTTGATGTCTGTGTGACCCATTCACCAGTTTTACATTATTTTTCCAGCTGAGATACATTCAACATAGAAATGTAAGACAAATGTGCTGACATTCACCGAGGTTGGTTTTTCATGTTTTGCAATACTAATCCACCATATTGGGTACCGACAAGAAATGCAACAAGAGGGCCAAAATGGCCGTGAAACGCTCATCTGATTCAACTGTGTTAAATCCAAACAAAAAACGTACAGATTATTTAGAAAAAATGATTAAGGTCATTTTTGTTTATAATCTATGTATTTTTGTGATTTATCTTGAAACCGTGTTATATGCAGAACCGTGTTGAACCGTGTTATGATAAACAGTGTTACAAGGAGGTTGAGGGGTGGTTGGGTGAGGCAAAGGTGATGTGTATCTTGGATCACTGGAGCATCAAACTGATAATGGCTTAGTCCGAACAAGGACTGTCCTTACTGCAGGTAAGGGTAGAGGTGGGGGGGGGGGGGGGGGGGTCGTTATTTCTTCTGTTTCTGCACTTCCATTCTTTTCCCTGCTTCTTTCCTGTCCCTCACTTTCATCTCCATTACTATCTCTCCTATCTCTTTTCTTCCGTTCTCAGGCAGACAACACAAAATGACCCAGAAGGGTTGATTATTCATTAAACCTACAGCAATTAATTATAACAAATTTGTGGTGTACATGGTTATGACTCAATTGATTGTTTTGGGTTTAAGGACATAATCAACCCTTGTGGATCATTTTCTGCCATCTTCTAGAGAAAGGATCCATTGCTATCCATCTCTTTTTTCCCTTTCTCGGGGAGACAACACAAAATGATCCAATAGGGTTGACGTTTTGTGTAAACCTACAGGAATCAATCAATCCATTAAGGGGAATGGGTATTCCTGACCCAAACATTGCTATCCATAGATTGTGATGAAACTTGTCATTTTGAATATTTGCACTTTTTGCTTTTGAAATATGAAAAGAAAATCGATGGTACATGGATTAGTTTTCAAGATACTGGGTCACCAAAGTAAGGACATACAGCATATTTTGAGTATTAAAAGTTACACACTTTTGGAACAGACATTGCATCCCTGGTATCTGATTTCTAAATCACTGGGCAACAGAACAGTTTGGTAATCATTAATATTTCAAAAGCAATCTTCATAATATTTACTAATAATAATAATAATAATAATAATAATAATAATAATCCACCTTATTTATAGAGCGTTACACATTTAGTAAACTAGTACTAATCTTCCATGTGGCCCTCTTTTCCTGGCTAGAACCAGTACTAAGCAATGTGGATAAAGTATCTTGCTCAAGGAAACAACACTTGCCGCTCGTGGGGTTCGAACGGGCCGGTACCTCTCGATCCCGAGGCCGATACTTTACCACTGCACCACAGCGCTCCACATAATTTTGTTAAAAATGAGAAACTGTCAAATTTATACCCACAAAAGAATAAAAATGAAATATCAATGTAATGGCAAAGAATTCAGCCTCTGATAATTAACCTATTTCACTGCACATATTTTTTAACAAAATCTGATCTGTAAAAAAACTACTAAGATTACTGTCAAAAAACTCATGCAAGAAGGTATGTGGGTTAATACCAGACAGAGAAAATAACAGGTATATGGATTACTTTCTCATATATTTTTCCAAATTTACATATACCCCCAAAAGAAAAGAAAAAATATTTTTAATCAAAAATATACATAGAGCAACACTTTCATCATGTGCATACTATGTGTGTACATTGTTGAAATCAAGTATAGAAAACCTACAAAAATAAATTTTATTAACGGTCATTTACAGTATTAATTCCCAGCATTGCCAAAGAAATCAACTATTCAGGGGTTCCGACTACCCCACCCACATATTTCACAAAAGTCAATTTATTGGTGTACTACCAAGAATGTGTAAGCTTCAAGAAGTTAAATTAAGTGCAGTTTTTGGGATATGGCACCATGAGCGCATACACAAGATTTAAAACGGCACAGCTTTCCCTCATGGTCTATTAGTCATACTGACATGCATAATTTCATGATGGCTTTTAAAAAATGGAAATTCCACATAAACATGGAAATTTCTTGTCAAATAGTTACTTCAAAACTGTTTGTCAATCTCATTGACATTGAATTACATCATTGTCATAAATGTAACATTTAGTTTGATAATCTTATTATCTGCCATTAAATTGTGTCAGACAGGGGCATAATTCTATATCAGTTTTGTAATATTACCCCACCCACCTACATACATGTATTTTAACATGTCTTGAGATCTATAACAGAGCATGAAGTAAATTGACTTGTGTTTTTTCAGTTTAAGGTTATAACAGATTGATAATTTATTAAATGAGTTCAGTAGTTTTGTTTTTCTTGAGCCTTGGTGAGCATTTATTCTTAAGAATGAAATCTCAAAATGCAGCATATTTGTTGAATGTATCTTCATTAAAATTGTCCAAATTTAATGCCCAAGTTTTTCCTGTTATTCATTTCAAACCTTATATTTTTTAATTCATGACTTTCTTTGGATATAACATACCCTTGTAACCGCCAATTCTCTATATAAAGTATGTATTATTTTCGTAGTGCTGCTCAAAACACAGATTAGGGATGCCATATAGGGATGAACAGGCCTAAGCAAACACTGCAGACCCAGATCAAACTGCTCCTGTCTGACCAGGGCCTACAATGTTTGCCAGGTTTAGACAAAACTAATTTGCAAATTCTTTCCTTTAAGAGTTGACCCCTATTGAAATGGGAGACATAAATACTTTTGCATGGTTTGCCTCACGTGGTGTTCCCATTCCCCATAACTACCCAACCTTGCAAAAGCATATCCTCAGAATGTTCAAATTTTTAGGATTTCTATGGTATTAAAAATCTACAATAAGGTCATTATGTACAACAATTTACCATGTTTGTGGCAAAGATAAGAATGATAATCCCAAAACTTAAGACAGAAATAATGCCATATTTTGATTCACAAAGGATAGCCTGTCACACTGGGGTGTTATAATGTAAAGTGGATCCCACCTTGCCATAAAAGCAAAATGTAACAAGTTAAACCCATTTTGTACCAAATGGAATCTTCTACCTTATATATAGCAGGAGTCCATTTCGAAATTTAGGGTTGTCAGATTGAGTTATCTTCAAAATTTATTTGGAAAATGGCTGAACTTTTTGCAAACAGTGTAGGCCCTGAACAGCCACCTTCTGCAGCGTCTGATCTGGGCCTGCACTGTTTGCCAAGGTACCCCTTTAGGGGTTTCTGGTACTGAATGGGTTAAATCAACAACTGATTGCCATGGATGGCAAAAATGAAAAAAAAAGTCCAAAAAGTCTCAAGTAGCTGATACAACTGTTTGTTTGTTTGTTTGATTTGAGGTTTAACGTCCCTGTCAACACTGTAAACGTCATTTTGGAGACGTTACTTCCAATTTTGTGGGACTTTTACCCGACATTGAGATGAAATGACATCTCGAGCCCTGTCGCCCAATGAAACCAATAGGGTTTTTTAGCATTGACGGTCCACCTCGCACCGCGGTTCCTGGACAGGCTTAGATCCTCTAAGCGGTTTACCAGTACTAGTGTGCGGGCCGGATTCAGCTCTACGTGGAAGCATCATGCAGCCCATATATTTCTTCGAGCCCCTATGGGCTGGAGCGAACTGATACAACTGATACAAAAACAGCAAAAGTTTTTATCATGTACATAACTCTTATCCTGCTGTTTTAAAGAACAAACCCTACCTGTGCAAACAATGTAGATCTAGTTCAGATGGCTTCTGAATGATCCATCTGATCAGACTAGATCAGAATCTTCACTTTTTGATATGCAGTTTGTGATTTGAATGAATTCATTATATCAAATAATTTGATTGTTTGATAATCAGCAACCGTGTTTGGCTTAATTTATCTATTCAGCAGGGTTAGAGCTTATTATCCTACAATTTGAAGCTGTACATTAACACATATAGTTCATTTGAATGGCCTTTCCATTAAAATGCAATATTCTATTTATATTGCAAAAGTGAATTATTTTCTGTAGCTTCCGTTAGCCGGATAAGTACCTTCAAATTTAATGGAAGGCATATATCCGTTGCCCCCTGCTCACCACGGGGAGGTGGAAGACAGAGCAGGATATTAATTTCTAACTAAGAATTTTTAATGAAGTCACATGCAATTTATATATTTTGAGCAGTCCCTTTTGTGGATAGAATTACTGTAATTTACATGTAAGTCACTTGAATGCCTTAAAGCTAAGTGACCATTTTACAGATTCAGATTCTCACTGACAACCATCAACTCTGTGTAAGCAGTCTATTTGTCATTGTTTCACTAGAGACAACTTCCATGCCTTTTTTAGCTCACCGTCACGTAGTGACGAGGTGAGCTTTTGGGATCACTTTTTGTCCGTCGTCCGTCGTGTGTGCGTCCGTTAACAATTTCTTTAAATGACATCTCCTCCTTAACCACTGATCGGATTTTGACCAAACTTCACAGGAATGATCCTTAGGTGGTACCCTTTCAAAGTAGTTCAAATGGTTCCGGTCCGTTGCACATCTAGGTCACAGGAGCCAAAAATAGATTTTTTTTCACCAAAAACTTAAAAAATCTTCTTCTCTGAAACCACAAGGCCCAGGTCTTTGATATTTGGTATGAAGCTTCATCTAGTGGACCCCTACCAAGATTGTTCAAATTATAGTGCTGGGGCCAAAAATGCCCCCGCCCTTGGGCCCTTTGGATTTACATAGGCTTATATAGGGAAAATCTTTAAAAATCTTCTTCTCTGAAACCACAAGGCCCAGGTCTTTGATATTTGGTATGAAGCTTCATCTAGTGGACCCCTACCAAGATTGTTCAAATTATAGTGCTGGGGCCAAAAATGCCCCCGCCCCGGAGCCCTTTGGTTTTACATAGGCTTATATAGGGGAAAACTTTAAAAATCTTCTTCTCTGAAACCACAAGGCCCAGGACTTTGATATTTGGTATGAAGCTTCATCTAACGGATCCCTACCAAGATTGTTCAAATTATAGTGCTGGGACAAAAATGCCCCCGCCACGGGGCCCTTTGGTTTTACATTTGCTTATATAGGGAAAATCTTTAAAAATCTTCTTCTCTGAAACCACAAGGCCCAGGCCTTTGATATTTAGTATGACGCTTCATCTAGTGGACCCCTACCAAGATTGTTCAAATTATAGTGCTGGGACAAAAAATGCCCCCGCCACGGGGCCCTTTGGTTTTACATTTGCTTATATAGGGAAAATCTTTAAAAATCTTCTCTGAAAACACAAGGCCTAGGTCTTTGATATTTGGTATGAAGCTTCGACTAGTGGACCCCTACCAAGATTGTTCAAATCATAGTGCTGGGGCCAAAAATGCCCCCGCCCCGGGGCCCTTTGGTTTACATAGGCTTATATAGGGAAAATCTTTAAAAATCTTCTTCTCTGAAACCACAAGGCCCAGGACTTTGATATTTGGTATGAAGCTTCACCTAGTGGACCCCTACCAAGATTGTTCAAATCATAGTGCTGGGGCAAAAAATGCCCCCGTCCCGGGGCCCTTTGGTTTTACATAGGCTTATTTAGGGAAAATCTTTAAAATTCTTCTTCTCTGAAACCGCTAGGCCCAGGTCTTTGATATTTGATTTGTAGCTTCATCTAGTGGACCTTTGCCAAGATTATTCAAATTATACCCTTTGTTGATGTTTGGTATGAAGCTTCACCTTTAAGACCTTCCTCAACATTATGCACATTAAAGCCCTGGGGCCAATAATGGCCCTCTCTGGGGCCCACTTGTTACACTATGGATCAGGTGAGCGATCCAGGGCCATCATGGCCCTCTTGTTTATCTTTCTCTTGTTTTATTTTTAGTTCACCTGTCACGTAGTGACAAGGTGAGCTTTTGTGATCACATTTCGTCGGTCGTCCGTCGTGCGTGCGTGCGTGCGTGCGTCCGTGCGTAAACAATTTCTTGTTCGCACGATAGCATCTTCATTTATGATTTGATTTTAACCAGTCTCGCACACAACTTGTACCACCATGATATCTGGGTTCCTTTCTTGAACCAGCCATATCCCATCATGTGTTATGGAGTTATGGCCCCCTGAAAGGGCAAAATTTGCCTATTTTGATCTTGTCTGCATGATAGCCGTTTCATTTATGATTTGATTTTAACTAAACTTGCACACAATTTGTACCACCTCAAAATCTTGGTTCCTTTCTTGAACCAGCCATATCCCATCATGGGTACCAGAGTTATGGCTCCTGAAAAGGCAAAAATATCCTATGTTGGTATTGTCTGCACAATAGCTATTTCATTTACCATTTGATTTTAACCAAACTTACACACAATTTGTACCACCACAAGATCTTGGTTCCTTTCTTGAACCAGGCATATCACATCAAGGGTACTAGAGTAATGGCCCCTGAAAGGGCAAAAAATGGCTGTTTTTGTCTTGTCTGCATGATAGCTGTTTTTTTTTATGATATAATTTTAACCAAATTTACACATAACCTGAAGCACTATAAGATCTTGGTTCCTTTGTTGAACCACCCATATCGCATCATCTGTTCCAGAGTTATGGCCCCTGAAAGGGCACAAATTGCCTTTTTTGATCTTATCTGCACAATAGCCGTTTCATTTATGATTTGATTGTAACCAAACTTGCTTACAACTTAAACCATCATAAGATCTTGGTTCCTTTGTTCAAGTTTGAATATTGGCCATGTCTGGTCAAATGAGGTCAGTAGGTCAAATCATGAAAAAAACCCTTGTGAACACTCTAGAGGCCAAAGTTTTGGTCAGAGCGTCGTCAAACTTGCTCAGAATGATCATCTTGACAATATCTCGGTCAGGTTCGAATATGGGTTATGTCAGGTCAAAAAGTAGGTCAGTAGGTCAAATCATAGTAAAACCTATCATCCAACTTGCCCAGAATGGTTATCTTGACAATGTCGGTCAAGTTTGAATTAGGTCATTTGGGGTCAAAGTAGGTCAGTAGGTCAAATCAGAGTAAAACCTTGTGGACACACTAGAGGCCACAGTTTTGGTCCAATCAGACTTGTCCAGAATGATCATCTTGACAATGTGTCAGTCAAGTTCAAATATCGGTGTTGTCTGGTAAAAGTAGGTCAGTTTGGTCCAGTCATCATGAAACTTGCTTAGAATGATCATCTTGATATTTTGGTCACGTTTGAATATGGGTCATGTCGGGTCACAAAGTAGGTCAGTAGGTAAAATCATAGAAAAGCATTGTGAATACACTGGAGGCCAGTTTTAATCCAATCATCATCAAACATGCCCAGAATGATCATCATGACAATGTCTTGGTCAAGTTCGAATATGGGTCATGTTGGGTCAAAAAGTAGGTCAGTAGGTCAAATCGGAGAAAAACCTTGTGAACACACTAGAGGCTACCGTTATGATGCGATCATCATTAAACTTGTTCAGAATGATCATCTTGACAATATCTCGGTCAAGTTTGAATATGGGTCATGTCAGATCAAAAAGTAGGTCAGTAGGTCAAATCATAGAAAAACCTTTTGAACACACTAGAGGCCAGTTTTGGTCAGATAACCATCAAACTTGCCCAAAATGATCATCTTGACGATATTTCAGTTAAGTTCAAATATGGGTCATGTTAGGTCAAAAAGTAGGTCAGTAGGTCAAATCATAAAAAACCCTCCAAACACACTAGAGGCTACAGTTTTGGTCCGATCGTCATTGAACTTGCTCAAAATGATCATTTGACAATATCTCGAGTTAATTTCCAATGTCATGTCTTGTCTATATGTAGGTCAGTAGGTCAGATTTTTTAAAAACCTTGTGAACACACTCAAGGCCCCAGTTTTGGTCCGATCATCATGAAACTTGCTCAGAATGATCATCTTGACAATATCTGGGTCAATTTTGAATATGGGTCATGTTGGGTTAAAAAGTAGGTCAGGAGGTCAAATCATAGAAAAACGTTTCGAACACTCTTAGAGGCCACAGTTTAAGTCAAATCATCTTAAAACTTGCTCAGAATGATCATCTGGACATTATCTCAGTTAAGTTCGAATATGGGTCATGTCAAATCAAAGTTGATCAGTAGGTTATTTTGTCATAACTGTTAAACCGTTTGAGATAGAGCCTTCATAATTTTGCATGTAGGTGTTACATGTGGGTTTACGGCGTCCCGCAAACCCCCATGCTGACAAGACAACCGAGCGTGATCTCTGACAGGTGTACGGGCAGCTGTGGGGTAAGGCACAAGAAAGATGTTAGATGAATGACATGAATTATTTACAGTATCTACATACAACACTTACTAACATAAAACATCACAATTTGTTGCTTCTGTAGCCAACTCGCGACGTCCGCTCCGAAGGCAAAACACTGTTCTGTGCTCGGAACGGGTGACGTGAATACCTACAGAAGCAAACAACAAAAACAACAACAAAAACAAAAAAAGAAACAACACAAAACGCGACTGGCCAGTTTATAACTTAGGGTGAATCCCCCACTCGCGTGACACTTCCTCTCGCGAACTAGTAGAACTAGTCTATCAACATAGTTGATAATCTTAGGTTTAGCGATCACGTTTGCTGATCAGAAGTTTAGTGATCGTCTAAATGACCTGCAGGTTAATTGACCTCTTCCATGGTCTCACATTTGTTTACAACGAACAATGATTTAGAAGATTCTGCTTCTATCCTGGTAGGCGCTGATTACGGCGGTCTGTCCGCCCTTGCTGGACCCTAACGCCTAGCGTCGTACCAGTACCTGCTGCTATGAAGCAGGGAGCAGCAGGTCACACATTGTTGTGCCTGCAAATTACGATAACGGGACTAGAAACGAGTCACAAAACATACATGCTATATCATGATCCCCCTCCCGGAGAAGTAAGAATATGTTCATGCATATACCGTTATTGCGCATGCGCCGACCAGACATACAGGCTGATTAGTGCATGCGACAAATAACCGTACAGCAGAACTCAACTTGACTGTGCATCAAATTATCAGCACCCAGCGCTTGACACAATAATACTCAAAGTTCATGTTTCCTTACTGAGCACTACAGAAATCAATTAATGCTCACTACTACTGAGCATAATAATCATCAAATTTGTGCTCACTACATTATCACAAGTAAGAGGCGACACGGCTCACAAATATAGCTATTCACAAATTCAATACATTAATAACAGATAGAAACTACAACAGAAGATTTTCATCTATAATCTACAGCATTTGTTAGTGTCTCATAAGGGCCAACACTGTTTGCCGTAAATTCTCTCTATTTGGTAGGCACCCCGTCACAACCGTCCTCGCGACGCCGATGACGCAGCTGACGTCATCCCCGCCGCTCAGGCCGTTATGACGTGTGGCGACCAAATACTCCCACTTATCATCATCACGTTCTTTATATGTACATACATGCACAAACTGAGTTATCAGACAAAAACGGCATCATTACAAAATGAACTCGTAATTCTTCTTGAACAAAATTATTTCTAATCAACGTGAACATGCTTGTAAAATAAAATTCATTACGGTTCATCATCACGGATAACCCAACAGGCTCTTGTAAGAGTTTGCCCTGATGATGAAGATATGGTTAAACCCGTCTTAAGTTTACGTCCCCTCTACACCTAATATCATAATGGGACGGAACCACGGTTTTCTAACCACAGCTAGTCAAAAGTCATGGATCAAACAAGTGACCCGGCGTTTATTAATTACATTCTACAAAAGGGGTCTAAAAGCCTAAATGAATCTAGAATGAGCGGGTGTCCAAACTTTACGTCTCACCAACATCTAGGGTCAGCATGAGACAGGACCTCACTTAGAAAGACTCATTCTACTACTGGAGAAGCCTGGGATCAATTCTGCGACGTCTAGCTGGCAAAGCTAGTAGCCTAATCACTACAGGCCACAACAGTGAATTCAGAATAGGCTTCAGAAAGTTGGGGTATACTAGAAGTAAACCCCTCCAAAACCTACAAGCATGTTCATACAAAAATAATACTAAACATAGATTTAACATACCTTTCAATATACTTTCTATTTCCCCGTCACAATGTTGTGTTCACTCTTTACAACTTGACCTGCTGCTAAAGTGTCCGCTTTTTTCAGGGTTTATATATCTATGAATACTACCTGAAAATGATGCCTACTCTTATTACCTTGCTCAATTCGTGGCGAGGTGGAGATACCGGCCACAAACAAAGCCAGATAGCAAAAATCGAGTAGATAATGGATTTGCGTTCAAATAGTATATTTCCCATAGGAAAAATTGATGAAACGACCCTATAATCAATGACATGACTCCTGTCAAAACGAACACCCACACAACACGTGACGGGAATAAAAATCATATATGGCACAATTTGGCGGTTGGCGATTTTTAGGCAAATTCTATAGGACTCGGCCTTTTAGCGCCCCCTGTATTGTAAAAACAGCTCTCTATAAACCACTCATGCATACATCGTATGATATGTGCATGACTTGTTCATGGAGCCACACAGTTTGCGTACCATATTTCACCTAAAATATTTCACTCGCACCGCCCTACCATATATCTACTAAAATAATTTAGATGTGCATAAGCACCAGAGAGGTTTCCTATTCCATCTCGTAACAAAGGTTTCCCCTTTTGGAGAAAAAACAATCAAAAATGTTTTTTCTTTGTGTATAGAGATGGAATAGGATGAACCTATCTAAACAAGACAGCTATTTACACAACAACCGTGCGAAGAATTACCTACTAAGGTAGTCTGCCCCCAAATTTTCTTAAGTAAAATTAGCTATTAAGCTATGGTGGTTTGCCCCAGAATTTTTCTGCTCCCCTGACATTCTGTTTGTTAGCAAACGGATATCGTTTTAGTCTTACTGGTGGTGGCCTTTCTGGCTCAACTGATTTGATTGTTTTCACAGGTTCTGACATAAATGTGGTGCATATAATTTGGTCTGTCTGACATGTCAGTCCTGCAAGGCGCTGTTCTCTCAGCCCTTCTGTCTCCTCACTCTCCTCACCGTCACTTTCGGGTTGCTCTGCAGTTTGAAAACTGCTGTCTTCAAATGAAGACTCGTCGACGTCATTTCTGTCAGGACTGTCTGTCGACATAATTGGTCTAGAGATCAGACAATGAGACGTCACAGTTTGACGCTCAACATACTGCTTCAGTATATTAGCGTGATATGTGTTAACATTTCCATTGACGTCAATCTTATAATCCATTCTGTTCACTACCTCAACCACTTCATAAGGACCTTTCCATTGAAGCAATAATTTATTACTGTCTGTCGGTAGTAACAACAGCACTTTATCGCCGACGTCAAATTTACGCGACCTCGCGCCTTTATCATAATAAGCTTTCTGCTTAATCTGAACCTTCTTTAAATTATCACGTGCTAATTTGCATGTCTGCTCTAACCGTTCCCTAAGCTCAATAACGTATTGATACGTCGAAAGAACTTGCTCATCGCGTACCTCTTCAGCCCATAATTCTCTTAATATTGCCATTGGACCTCTGACGTTACGTCCATATAACAACTCAAAAGGGGAGTATCCTAAAGACTCTTGTGGAACTTCCCTTACCGCAAATAATAAAGCTGGAAGATATTTATCCCAATCTTTTGGACGTTCAGCACACATGCGACGTAACATCTGCTTTAACGTAGCGTGGAAACGCTCTATCAGTCCGTTGCAAATTGGGTGTCTCGGACTACACGTTAACTGTTGAAGAGAAAGAAGTCTGCTGACTTCCTTCATTACCTCAGCAGTAAACTGTGATCCACAATCAGTCAACATTTCATCAGGAATGCCAACCCTACTAAACATTTCAATAAGCGCTTCCGCGACACGTTCCGTCTCAATACTCGGTAAAGCTATCGCCTCTGGATACCTTGTCGCGTAATCTATCATGGTTAAAATATACCGAGATTTCCTATCAGATCGAGGCTCAATTGGACCAACTATGTCCACTGCCACCCTCTTAAATGGCGTATCAATCAATGGCATTTTTCCTAGAGGTACTTTAGTGACCCGACCTTTCTGAATAGTTCTCTGACAAATATCACAAGATTTACAAAATCTAGCGACATCACCGCAAATACCGGGCCAGTAAAACTCAGTTACAACTCTATCCAATGTCTTCCTAATACCCATATGTCCAGACATAAGCGTTTCATGAGCCAGTTTCAACACCTTTCCTCGGAAACTTTGAGGGACCACAAGTTGGAAAGAGACTTTGTTACCCTTGGTGAACTCCCTATATGCCAAACCTTTTTTCTCAATAAACCTAGTTTCACCTCGGTTTAAACCACGACTCACAGTCTTGTTCCCAGATACAACCCTTTTCCTGATGTTTTCCAAAGTTGGATCATCAACCTGAGCTTGCTTGAAAGCCTCCTTGTCATCGTTAATGATCTGATCGGGAACCTTAAGTTTTCTGTAAGGCTTCTCATCCTGCCTAGTTTGAGACCTAGTTACAGCCGCAGCTGAGAAACGAGACATATCAGGAAGTTTTGATCCATCAATGTTACCGATAACCAAATCGTACAACGTATCATCCATACACAAAGCTTCAGTTTTCCCAGTGAAAAAAGGACAATCAATGTCAATCATTGCCAAAGGATACCTTTGTGTGGATTCATCAATCAACGTAACATTTGATTCCTTCCCTATTAACTGACTATCCGAAACCAAACTTCTCCGAACGACACAGCCTGTACACCCAGTATCTCTTAATACAACAACCTTTTTATTATTAACCAATCCTTGTGCCGTCGGTAACCTTGCCTTTAAGAAGTAACAGACACCTTCCCTAGTTTCCTTACTACACTCCTCCCTATCCGAAATCAAAGGATCACCAACCTTATTTTCAAAAATACTTCCAATCTCATCACCTTTCCTAGTTACTTCCGTCTGACAAAAACTAACTTGGTGTGCTGCGCCACGTGGTGTGCTATTATTTTTACCGCGTCCGCGAAAATACCCTCTAAAATTACCACGACCACGTGTATAACCACGATCTACATTCTGCGTATTCTCATTCTTAACCTGAGAACCTTGAGTCTCTACGCGCGTGTTAAAATTTTCTTTAACACCGCTATCCCCCACTCCAGTTGCTCCTACCTCTGCGCTATACAATTGTTTCCTGTCGGGGTTCTTAAAACATTTAATTGTTAAATGCCCCTTACCGCATATGCTACACTTGATATCCGGTCTACCACTCGGTTTGTTCGAGTCAACTTTGTCCTGTTTACCCTGCGCTGCGCCTCTATTATCGCGTTGCCCCTTATTAATGCAACTATATACGCCCCCGCGCGCTTCTGCAAACAAATCTGCCTCCCTAGCCATTTCATCTAAATTACCAAACTGTTTTGGCTTCAGATGTACATACAGTTCTCTATTACATGACTCCAGGAACTGATCCCTTGCCATGAAATCACAGACAGCCGGAAAAGATTTTTCTATCTTTGCAATATTAAGCCATTTTTCTAAATAACGTCTCAGTCTACTACTGAACTGTATGAACGTTTCTGATTTCTCGGGCCTACTATAACGAAACTGGGGCCAGTTCAAATAAGCTTCGTTAGCCTTGTGTTATTCGTTAAGTCTTCGTAAGCCTTCGTTAGCTAAAATTTGATTTCAAAGTACCCATCGTTAATAACGAACAGTTAACAGATTTTCGTTAATGCGACAGAATTTAACGACGACTCTAGGGTCGTCGTAAGGCATTCGTTAAGTAGGAATTTCCGAGTATCTATCTTGGAAGAAAATGGTTAGCTCAGATAGATATTTGGAAAGTCTATGACATTGCGAGTATGATGATAAATAAATAAATAAAATAAAAGAATAAATAAAAATAAATAAATAAATGAGTGTAACAATCAATTTCTGTTATTCTTATCATCACTTAGTCTGATAATTCTAATTAAATAGAAGAAGAGGGGTAAAATATAAACTTGATTTATTATCAATTAAGGTCAAGGTCAAATATCGAAACTATTGATTATTTCGTTCCCAGGGTCTTTCATGTTTGGTAAAATCACGGTCAAATATTGAAATTCAACGTTTTGTGAGTGATGCTTTACTCTGGGTGTGATAGATGGCGACATGAGCTCGAGCATCGATAATCACTGTTCTTAGTTTCGACCATTTCGGCCTCATCAGTGACCCCCAGATTTTCCCAGATATCGCAGTGAAGGACTGGAAAATGCAGTCCACTCTATCATGAATGACAAGGAGACTTTCTACGACCGCCAAAGGCGTTTACTAAAATAGCTTGAGTTCGAACTATTTCTTTTTTTTTTTTATTTTTCTTTTTTTTTTTTTGAGATTCAACGCCCCACCCCCCCCCCCCCCCCCCAATTCTGTCGGACCTTTACCCGACATTAAGATGAAATGACATCGCAAGCCCTGTCGTCCAATTAAACCAACAGGGTTTATAAGCATGGACGGTTCGACTCACCCAGCTTTACCTAGACAGGCTTAGATCCTCCAAGCCGTTGACCACAGTACTCCTATGTGGCCTGATTCAGCTCTGCCTGAAAGCATCATGCAGCCCATCTACTTCTTCAAGCCCCGAAGGGTGGGCGCGGGAGTTCGAATTATAATCAACATATAGTCTATGTTATTCCATTTTCGCAGAAATCGCTCTTTTTCTTGCGAGACAACGGCGTCGACGCCAGGCCATATTACGTCCCTTAATGTGAGACCGGCTTAATCCTTTTGAATACATGCAATAAGAGGAGTTGCTCAAGCAGTACAGGTTTGGTTGCATCCTTGAATTATGCCGGCTTCTCCATAATGCTTTTCGGCGGAATAATACATTACTAACGTCTCCACAAATTTGCATTGCCTTGAGATACTACGCATCAGGGAGCTTCTTGTCTGTGAGTGAGTGAGTTTTACGTCCCACCAACAGCTAAGTCATACGGAGACGGGACCTAGGTTTAAAGACTCATCCGAAAGTCTGGAGAAGCCCGGGATCGATCCTGCAACCTCTGGTTTACAAGGCGAGTAGCGTAACGACTACACCACGGAGGCTTATAATTCTTGTCTGTGTTAGCTGACAGATAACATCACGCCGTTTCGTATCACCTGGCAAGGCGGGCATCATTGTTTATACACTTTCCAACTACGTTAAATGCCATAAGGGATATTCAACAAGGATTCTACACTATTGCTAATTTTTACAGAGTGTAAGGTGCTCTTGATGGGACTTTTATTCCAATACAAAACTGGCGGATGTTTGACCTTTTCCCCTAATCGTAACGTGAATATTATCGTATCAACGGGAATACTGCACAACTAATGTATGCGGAGAAACATACCTTTGCTATATGATGCTGACGAAGCTGATGGTGACCATGAAAAAGATGAGTGGAATGACGATGATGTAAATCTGCATGAAGGACGTCGACAAGGGATTATCTTATCAACACCGCTTTTTTGCAGAGATAGGTCTGTGGCGGATGTGAGTTCTGCCCCCAAAAATTAGTTGAATTCCAGAAGTTTTATTTGATTTGATGTTTAACGTTCCCGGCAACATTTTAAAGGTCATTCTGGAGACGTTGCTTCCACTTTTGTAGAATTTTACCCGACATTGAGATAAAGTGACATTTAAAGCCCTGCCGCCAATGAAACTAATAGGGTTTATATTCATGGACTTGTTGAAACTGACCACGAACTGCTTAGAGGTTTTAATACTGCCCAGTAAAAAAAGTGCGAGTCGGATCGTCCATGCATATGAACCGTATTGGTTTTATGGGCGACAGGGCATGACAGGTAATTTCATCTCTATGTCAGGTAAAAGTCCCATACAAAGGGAAGCAACATCTCCTAAAAGATCTTTACAGTGTTGACGGGTACGTTAAACCTCAAATCAAACATGAAGAGCTGAGGCAATATTAAGACAAAATCCACGTATCAACCAAATGCATATAAAATTACATGACCATTTCAAGTATTTCTGTGTACATTATAAGCAAACAAGCTTAAGAAGCAATTTACATGCGACAAAACAGCAAATTATGGTCGTCTAGACTCTTTTCTGCCACTTTTGCTGAAACAGTGGGACCTTTTCAGCTTCTTTTCGCTTTGTTTACCGCTGATCTCTGGCGTGTTTTCTTTCTACACGTTTTCTACACAGACGCGGTGTTTTCGTTACTTTAACTAACGAAACTTCGGTAAGGACTAGCTAACGAAGGACTAACGACTTTATATTTGAAATGACATTTCGTAATCGTTACGTCTTCGTTATGTCTTCGTTAATATCTTCGTTAAGCCATCGTTAAATATAACTAACGAATATTTTATTTGAACTAACCCCTGCTTCCTAAATCCGCGCTCTGTCATGTCAAAATTCTTTAATAAAGCGTCCTTTAACTTTTCATAATCCGCCGCATCCTCATTTGACAACCGGTCATATACATCAAGTGCGCGCCCTTTGAGCAATGCACTTAAATACGCGGCCCAAACACTCTTATCCCATTTATTAGCCGTAGCATATTTCTCAAACCTAGATAAATAACTATCCATTTTATCTTTACCCTCTTCAAAATAAGGTAACTTAGGATCCCGGGCATGAGCCACCTTCTCAGCTTTTTGCTTTTCCAATTCTAGCTCGAGCTTCGCTCTCTGCATTTCTAACTGATTCCTTAATTCTTGGTGCTGTAGCTCAAACCCATGTTTTATTTGTTCTAAATGGGCCTCACTAATCTCTTTTGCCTCCCTTTCAGTCTTAATGCGTGCCATATCAAGTTCCTTATTAACCTTCAACATAGCTAGTTCATGTGCCCTTTCCTTTTCCTTTTCCTCCCTTTCCTTTTCCTCTACTTCTAACTTAGCTAGTTCATGTGCCCTTTCCTTTTCTTTTTCTGCCCTTTCCTTTTCCTTTTCTTCAGACCTTAACCTTTCTAAATCCCTTTGCTCTTGCCTTTCTGCCCGCTCAATATCTTGCTGCTCTTTAACAAAACCTTGTAACTCCTTCCCCTCATAACCTAAGTCCTTTCCCATTTGCATTAAACGCTCCATTATTGATATCGTAAATCTCACGTTACTATCAAAACCACTATAAACTGATCAGTTATGATCAGTGATGATTGAATGGGCTTAACTAAAACGTTAAGATATGTGTTACACGCGTTAATCTAACTAAAACGTTAGTTATTAAAGCACACGCGATTTGAAATGTCAAATGCTTTCAGCAAAGTATGACGTTGCGTACTGGTAGTCTAATATGACGTCATAAACCGACGACGTTTACAGTAAAATGCTACAATCCGAAGTTTTATCACATTACAAAACTCCGATCATAACAAGTCACCATTAATGTTTCTATTACGTCATACCTAACCTCAAGCCACAGCGTAAATATTAACGCTACCGTTATGTCAACGTCAGTAAATTGTTAACGTCACTACGTCAGAACCATGTGTGGGTAAGATCAATTAGTAGCTCCAATTTAACTTAGTAGAATGTCAGGTAACACAATTAAGTGGGGTCTACTTAAATTTTTCGTTACCAAGAAAAAGTGGGGTTTGCCTTGCCTTCCTGCTCAGAAATTATCGACTTGTCAGTATCCATTCAGTTGAATACATGGGTTTCGCACTTCATCAACGCAGGAAGGAAGATTAATTTCTAAATGTGGCTGTCAATACATTTTTTTTTTAAATTGATGATTCAGAGTATCAATGTGCTGTTCCACAGCCGGGAACACCAGCCAGAGATCAAATCCCACTTCTGACACCAAATGTTACATGTGGGTTTACGGCGTCCCGCAAACCCCCATGCTGACAAGACAACCGAGCGTGATCTCTGACAGGTGTACGGGCAGCTGTGGGGTAAGGCACAAGAAAGATGTTAGATGAATGACATGAATTATTTACAGTATCTACATACAACACTTACTAACATAAAACATCACAATTTGTTGCTTCTGTAGCCAACTCACGACGTCCGCTCCGAAGGCAAAACACTGTTCTGTGCTCGGAACGGGTGACGTGAATACCTACAGAAGCAAACAACAAAAACAACAACAAAAACAAAAAAAGAAACAACACAAAACGCGACTGGCCAGTTTATAACTTAGGGTGAATCCCCCACTCGCGTGACACTTCCTCTCGCGAACTAGTAGAACTAGTCTATCAACATAGTTGATAATCTTAGGTTTAGCGATCACGTTTGCTGATCAGAAGTTTAGTGATCGTCTAAATGACCTGCAGGTTAATTGACCTCTTCCATGGTCTCACATTTGTTTACAACGAACAATGATTTAGAAGATTCTGCTTCTATCCTGGTAGGCGCTGATTACGGCGGTCTGTCCGCCCTTGCTGGACCCTAACGCCTAGCGTCGTACCAGTACCTGCTGCTATGAAGCAGGGAGCAGCAGGTCACACATTGTTGTGCCTGCAAATTACGATAACGGGACTAGAAACGAGTCACAAAACATACATGCTATATCATGATCCCCCTCCTGGTGAAGTAAGAATATGTTCATGCATATACCGTTATTGCGCATGCGCCGACCAGACATACAGGCTGATTAGTGCATGCGACAAATAACCGTACAGCAGAACTCAACTTGACTGTGCATCAAATTATCAGCACCCAGCGCTTGACACAATAATACTCAAAGTTCATGTTTCCTTACTGAGCACTACAGAAATCAATTAATGCTCACTACTACTGAGCATAATAATCATCAAATTTGTGCTCACTACATTATCACAAGTAAGAGGCGACACGGCTCACAAATATAGCTATTCACAAATTCAATACATTAATAACAGATAGAAACTACAACAGAAGATTTTCATCTATAATCTACAGCATTTGTTAGTGTCTCATAAGGGCCAACACTGTTTGCCGTAAATTCTCTCTATTTGGTAGGCACCCCGTCACAACCGTCCTCGCGACGCCGATGACGCAGCTGACGTCATCCCCGCCGCTCAGGCCGTTATGACGTGTGGCGACCAAATACTCCCACTTATCATCATCACGTTCTTTATATGTACATACATGCACAAACTGAGTTATCAGACAAAAACGGCATCATTACAAAATGAACTCGTAATTCTTCTTGAACAAAATTATTTCTAATCAACGTGAACATGCTTGTAAAATAAAATTCATTACGGTTCATCATCACGGATAACCCAACAGGCTCTTGTAAGAGTTTGCCCTGATGATGAAGATATGGTTAAACCCGTCTTAAGTTTACGTCCCCTCTACACCTAATATCATAATGGGACGGAACCACGGTTTTCTAACCACAGCTAGTCAAAAGTCATGGATCAAACAAGTGACCCGGCGTTTATTAATTACATTCTACAAAAGGGGTCTAAAAGCCTAAATGAATCTAGAATGAGCGGGTGTCCAAACTTTACGTCTCACCAACATCTAGGGTCAGCATGAGACAGGACCTCACTTAGAAAGACTCATTCTACTACTGGAGAAGCCTGGGATCAATTCTGCGACGTCTAGCTGGCAAAGCTAGTAGCCTAATCACTACAGGCCACAACAGTGAATTCAGAATAGGCTTCAGAAAGTCGGGGTATACTAGAAGTAAACCCCTCCAAAACCTACAAGCATGTTCATACAAAAATAATACTAAACATAGATTTAACATACCTTTCAATATACTTTCTATTTCCCCGTCACAATGTTGTGTTCACTCTTTACAACTTGACCTGCTGCTAAAGTGTCCGCTTTTTTCAGGGTTTATATATCTATGAATACTACCGGAAAATGATGCCTACTCTTATTACCTTGCTCAATTCGTGGCGAGGTGGAGATACCGGCCACAAACAAAGCCAGATAGCAAAAATCGAGTAGATAATGGATTTGCGTTCAAATAGTATATTTCCCATAGGAAAAATTGATGAAACGACCCTATAATCAATGACATGACTCCTGTCAAAACGAACACCCACACAACACGTGACGGGAATAAAAATCATATATGGCACAATTTGGCGGTTGGCGATTTTTAGGCAAATTCTATAGGACTCGGCCTTTTAGCGCCCCCCTGTATTGTAAAAACAGCTCTCTATAAACCACTCATGCATACATCGTATGATATGTGCATGACTTGTTCATGGAGCCGCACAGTTTGCGTACCATATTTCACCTAAAATATTTCACTCGCACCGCCCTACCATATATCTACTAAAATAATTTAGATGTGCATAAGCACCAGAGAGGTTTCCTATTCCATCTCGTAACAGTAGGTTCCTTGTGACAAGGGCTTCCCACTTATATAAAGATTTGACCTGTGATGTTGACCTGTGACCTACTTTATCGTACCTTTTTAAACCGTATGAGATAGAGCCTTCATATTTGGCATGCATGTTCCTTGTGACAAGGTTTCCTCAACCATTCAGCCCCGCGCCAGCCCGGGGGGTAAAAATATGGCGGCTGCCTTCGGGAGTGTGGCGGAGTGGTAAGACCCCACCGAAAACAGTCCCATTGCCGAGACCACCCGGTGCCTCGAAATAGGTGGCTGCCTTCAGCTTCTGTGGTAGTTGGGTAAAAGCCTCCAACATACAGAACAATCGTCTGTTCGACCGGTATTATTTTGTAATTCAATTTATTCAAATGCATCTTACCAAATTTTTTTACAATTCACTACGCGAGATCTATCCTTTTAAACCTTTCCTATCTCATGTTACTACCACGATGCATTTGTACGTGTATCATCATTGCTGGTGGGCCGCGCACTGCAAAGAAGAGAACCTCATCTGTGTTTAACATATGTGTTTGTACTGTGTATGTGTCACTTTTTCATGCTCCATCACTCTGCACATCAATGGAAGATGCATTTTAAATATGTTATTAGATAAGTAACTTGTCATTTCATGTTGCCTCGGGTTTGTTTCATGTTATTCCAAAGTTAACAGAATCGGATACTTATCACTAAGTTCTGAAGTGAGTTATCATCTAGCGCAGCTTATTTCTTTGTTGGTCTATAAAATCATTTCTCTCGGAAACTTATCATCTAAATAATTTTTTATCATAATCGTTGATCTCATATTTGGCAAAGGATCTCCTGTTTTCAGAGCCAAGCTTTTATTTAAGCAAACGTTTTTGGCCTCCCTTGTCTGTAGGGAATAAAATATACAGGTCACTTTCCTTCTGTAGTGAATGGGGATGAAATTCCTTGTTGAAACAGGAGCCACTTGTTTGCCGTGAGTGGCGTCTCGTATGCTGGAAGAAGGGATCCTGATGATTGAGAAAAGCCCAGGGATCTCCAGCTTTTCAACACATCATTTTGGCCCATATTTCAGATAGACGAGGGGTTTGGGCTAGATCCGGCCTGAATCAATCGGCTCAGTCGTGCCAAGCTCTAGAATCGCACAGCTTGTCCTTATCTTCCTTCTTTCTTTTTTACGTATCTTTATGGTACAAACCGGGTGTAATTTTGTCTTATTCCTCTATCTTTGAGTGTTATTTGATGGGCGGCGGCTGATGGATCAATCGGTGGGCTTGTACTGGGGAAATTCAGCAGAAACTTCTGTGAGGGAGAGAATACGGGTGGGGATGGGTCCCAACTGTTCCTCATTTTTCCATTAAAATCTGGGTGCATAGTTGGGAGTCATAAAACAGAAGTGGAGCGGAAGGACTCTGGTCCTGTCATCGAGTATAATAGCAATGTAGCCTTGGCGTTGGAAATAGGAGATCCATTTTCATTAAACGTCCCCTTGTAGGGCTCCAAGGAGGGTGGGGCGCATAGCTATCAAATCATAAATTATCATCATGGGATCCAACACTAGGAAAAGGGCTTTTTTAGACTTAACGGATGACGACCCGGAACCGGCTACTTTTAATTTCAAAGGAAATGACAATTTTTCTCGATTTTTAGTGATTTCGAGTAAGGATGAAAATGCCGTTACGACTCTAGCACCATTCGTAATTGAAAAACAAATTGAATCATTAATAGGCACTCCAAAAAACGTCAAAAAAATGAAAAATGGAACACTTCTAGTTGAAACAAGTCGAAAAACGCAAACAGAAAATCTTCTCAAAATCAACAAATTCTTTAATATGAATGTCACTGTCACGGAACACAAAACGTTAAATTCTTGCAAAGGCATCGTCCGTGACAGAATGTTGAAACATGAATCAGAAACAAGCATTGTCGAATACTTAAAGGACCAAGGAGTAACGGCCTGCAAACGCTTCAAAATAAAAAAAGACGGAAATCTAATCGAAACCATCACTCTTCTACTAACATTTAATTCAACATCCTTGCCGAAATCGCTGAAAATCTTTTACAGGATAATACCGGTCGAAATCTACGTGCCCAATCCTCTGCGTTGTTTCAATTTTCAGAGGTTTGGGCACCATGAAAATGATTGTTTGCGAGAATTGTGGTGGTACCGATCATCACACTATCAACTGCAAGAATTCTCCAAAGTGCGCGAACTGCGGAAAAAGTCATCTCTCAAAATCCAATGTCTGCGAAGTTTGGAAAGCGGAAAAAGAAATGAAAATCAAAGTAACCCAAAACGTAACATATTTAGAAGCAAAGAAAATTCAACAAAATAAACCAGAAACCAGTTGCAAAAGTTGTTCAATCCCTCGCCAGCAAACCTGAAACCAAAGAAACATCTACACAATTCAACGAAAAAGATTTTCAAATCAAACCCCATTCTAAAGTTATTACCTCTTCTGTTAAACCCAAAACTACATAGTCACAACCTACTACATCGTCACAACCTTCTACATCGTCACAACCTACAACTACTTATCATTCAAGAACAGAATCTAGACAAACTTCAGACCACTTCACAACCTAACGGCATACATTCTAGCAGATCTCACTCCCGATCCACGTCAGGGACAGCAGATCAAAAAGAAAAAAAACGGCAAAGAAAAGCATAAAAGATCAAACCCAAACAGTAAAGGGGCGTCTGCTGATCCAGTAAAACTGGCTAATCAGTACGGCGCCCTTGAGGACATGGAGTTGGACGTTGATCCCTCCACGTTCTCAAAGCATAATAAAAAATAAAAGGATTAAATTCCTTGTTTTAATCTTCTCTCCATTCAATCATGGATAAGAAGTCAATAATTCAATGGAATTGTCGAGGACTGAAAGCCAATTTTAACGAACTTTTAATTGTATCTACACTTTTTTCTCCTACTGTCATTTGTCTCCAAGAAACGTTTTTGAAAACTACAGATAATATTAATTTCAAAGGTTACAGTATGCACAATCGTATCACAACGGATAATCAGAAGGCATCAGGAGGTACAAAAATAGTAACATCAATCCTGGTAAAATCTGACGTTCCTAATAAGAAGATAGATGTAAACACTAATTTACAAGCTATTGCTGTAAACGTCACTTTATCAAAATCCATAACGATTTGTTCTGTCTACCTTCCACCTCATTATAATTTTTCAAAACAAGAATTAGAAAATTTAACAAATCAATTACCGAGTCCTTATATATTATTAGGAGACTTTAATAGTCACAGCAAATTATGGGGTTGCTCGGATACAAACGACAAAGGAGAAATCATAGAAAATTATATTGCTGAAAATGATTTGTTTATTTAATGATAAACAAGCAACATATCTTCATTCTCCAACAAGAAATTATTTTGCTTTAGATCTTTCAATTCTCGGGAGCAATCATTTTCCGATAGTAATTGAAGAAATTGAATCGACTCATGAGGATCGTCACCCCAGATGGAATTCGAGTAAAGCAAATTGGGAAAATTTCAATCAATTATGTAATGAAAAATTCCAACCTGAAATTTTTAAAACTGCAAATGATATTCAAGATTTTACCGATCAATTGATTGATATTGCTGAAAATGTATTCCTAAATCCTCGACCTTTTCAAAACGAAACAGACCTTGGTTTAATGATGAAGTTAAAACTTCAATCAATAAAAGAAAATCTGCATTACGAAAATTTAATAAACAACCAACAAAAGAAAATCTTATCCATGCCAAACATATGCGAGCTAAAGCTCGCAAAACAATAAAATCGGCCAAAAAAGCATCTTGGCAGCAATACGTCTCCAAACTGAATACCAGAACACCAACGAAGAAAATTTGGGACATGATAAGTAAAACTAGTGGCAAAAACAAACCTAATAAACATGTCCAGATCAATTCGAACGGAAATGTGTGTTCAACGGCTAAAGACATTTCTAATGCCTTGGGGGGAAAATTCAGAAAAACTCCTCTAGCTCAAATTATTCAAAAAAGCTTCCAAAAGATTAAACAAGAACAAGAGAAAAAGAATTTAAATTTTTCCTCATTAAATCATGAACAATATAATTTACCTTTCACTACTAAAGAATTATTAGATGCTCTCCATAAATCTCATGATACTGCTGTTGGCCCTGACGACATACACTATCAAATTTTAAAACATTTACCCAACAAGGCATTGGAAACCTTATTAAATATTTTGAATGATATTTGAATCACTGGAAAGTTTCCTGAAAATTGGAGAAAAGCTACCATTATTCCTATTCCGAAACCTAGTAAAGATCATACTGAAGCCACTAACTATAGACCTATTGCTTTGACAAGTTGCTTATGTAAAACAATGGAAAGAATGATTAATGATAGGCTGGTTTGGTTCTTAGAATCAAACCAGCTTATCACTAAATTTCAAGCTGGATTTAGAAAAAACAGCTCTACTAATGATCATTTGATTCGCTTAGAATCATTTATTCGTGATGCCTTTATTAAAAAAGAACATGTCGTAGCTGTATACTTTGACCTAGAAAAGGCCTATGATACCACTTGGAAATATGGCATCATGAAAGATTTACACACATTGGGCTTAAAGGCCGATTACCTCTTTTTATTCAAAATTTCCTATCCAATCGAACATTTAATGTTCGCATAGGAAATACATTATCGGACACATTTGATCAATAACAAGGTGTACCACAAGGTAGTTTATTATCACCGGCCTTGTTCAGTATTAAAATTAATAACATAGTTAAATGTGTAAAAGACACAGATTGTTCGCGTTCTTTTTTTGACGATTTTGGAATTTTTTATCGTTCCAAAAATATGGAAACCAGTGAATTTAAACTCCAAAGGTGTTTAAATAATATAGAAACTTGGGCAACAGAAAATGGTTTTAAATTTTCAAAAACAAAAACCCAGTGTGTTCTTTTCTGCCAAATTCGAAAGTTGCATTTAGATCCTGTTCTTACTATATACGGCAGTCCAATTCCAGTCGTCACTGAAACGAATTTTTTTGGGCTTTTATTTGATAACAAATTGTCTTTTATTCCCCATATCAAAGCTTTGAAAGCTAAATGTTTAAAAGCTCTTGATATTCTTAAAGTCCTGTCCCGTTCCGACTGGGGAGGGGATCGCACTGTTCTTTTAAATTTTTATAGATCATTAAGAGGATACCAATGTACAAAAAGTGGGTGGGGTAATGGTGTGGTGTTCAAAATTTTTGCAAAACTGTCAAGTTTTTTGAAAAGTTACTATAATTTATTTCAACTTATTCACATGTTGTATTAGAATTTTTTCAGAAATTCAGGAATTATTGAGAAAAACATACCTCTTTTTATGTGCTTCAATCCATTTGCGTTCAAACACAACCTCCATGGTAATACAGCCAAATAAAATTGCATAAATAGGTTCACAGGTTATTCTAATACAACGTGTGAGAATGCCATTGCTCAAAAATATTCCACAGTAGAGTGTACAGCAAATTTATGCCCATACTGTGTATAAAAAATAATACAATTTCCAGACATATTTGTTGCTAAAAAGTAGTCTAGAAAAAAGGTATGGTGAACAATAACTGCTGCAGCTACTACAACTGAATCATTCGAAGTTTTAGTTGTCTCCCTTGTTTTCATGTCACTGTTTTGTTTGATTTGAATTTTAACGTCCCCGTCAACACGATATAGGTCATTTTGGAGAAGTTGCTTCCAATTTTGTGTGACTTTTACCCGACATTGAGCTTAAATGACACTTGAAGCCCTGTCGCCCAAATAAACCTTTATAGATAAGAGTAGGTACCTATCTGGAGCTGTTGGCGGATGTAGGAGAACCAGGTCCCATCCCTTTCAGTATCACTGTCCTAATGCTTACATGGATTGTTTTAAGAGACAATTGCAACTTGGAATGGCCTTAAAATCGAAGCTGTCTATTTTGAGACAGTTGATGGGTTTCAGGCCAAAATATAATATCATAGGGTTGGGCAGGGGATAGTTATGGATTCCTTCCCCTGATGACTTCTTGTAAATAGTTTTAATCTGCCGGTGGCAGTGTCACAAAGCTCAATTTTGGGGATGGGGATTGAAAACTTTTTGTGCCACACCCCAAACCTGTTATCATGGTCAGAATCGACCGAAAACAGTATTGGGAGAAAAAAAAAACAAAAGGGTTTATAAATAATCATGGAGGGTCCAACTTGCACGGCTTTTCCTGGGCAGGCTTAGATTCTCTATAAAATCGGTTTACCAGTCCTTGTGTGCTTTCGTATTCAGCTGTGCGCGGAATCGTCATGCAGCCCATTTATTTTTTCAAGCCCAGATGGGCGGGGGAGGGGGGATGATTACTGTGTAGGCTTTCATCCTGCAAACCTGGTGTGCATGTAATGTACACCTGCGAGTAATGGTCAGATGTGACCGATCGCAGTTTAAGTAATAAGAAAGGATACACATTCAAAGGAGCCAAATTATTTTTGTCTCCCTTATCAATAAGTGTTTAAATTGAAAAGGAACAAATTTGGTCCTGTGGAGCAAAATCTTTCCTTAGAGAAATATGTATCTTTTTCAGGGCCACATATTTTAATTATAACAGCATTGACAGTATGCCACAAAATAATTGCAGAGAGCGCATAACTGCCGTCTTCTATTGACCACCATACATGTTTACATTTGGTCACGAGGTGTAGGTTTACTATCAATAACGTAAATTAGACTAGATGTTGAAACACAAATAAGTGATGTTTTTTCGACAATCGAACTCTTGAACCTAGAACCTATTCATTCTTACAGCAAAATCCATAATCTAAGTCTCTTTATAAATGCTTACCTTGATTCACATGTCTACAGTGCAAAATTTGTTAACATGTTTTTTTTCAAAGGCTTGTCAATGAAACCGGAAACACCTAAGGACTTCCATATCTGGTGCCACGAACGCAAAAATATAGTCCCAAAATATTCAAATTTTTGAAGAATTGCCATTTATTCAAGAACAATTTTAAGCAATTTAAGCACAAAAGTCATTTAGATTTATGAAACAACAAAAACTTTGAGGACATATCGGAATTTTTCCGATGTTTTGTCCTAGCTCCGCTTGGGGCGTAGTAATATTTATGTGATAAAGCCATGACTTCCTCCTGCTCAACAACAGTTTCCAATCAGCTGTTATGACTAAAAAATGACTATAAAATTGACCTGATGGATGATTAATCGTAAGTTTGTAAAATACTTAAACTTGCACAAAACGATGCAGAAAGGGTTCCTGTTTCACGGCGCATAGTTGTCATGTTACATCGTCGAGCCGACTTGGCGATATGCGTTTCCAAATAAGTGTTGATATTTTGTTTACAAATCCCATGAATGAAAAATGGCGACCAAAGAACTTATGAAAAATATCTCGTGGTGGCACAAATGTTTCTTAGACAGGAGACAATTTTGGTTAGTAATACTCTAAGACATTGTAGTTCACCCTTCCAAGAACAGTACACTGTACATTTTAGGTCTTGAAAAATTAGGTAAATATGACTTTGAGCGCAAATGCTGTCACCCTCATTTTTTGCATCGGCTGTGTAAACCTACAAGCAGTTTGATAATTGCTTATTAGATAATGTTATGTTTGAAGATGTGTTGCTTTCCAGTATATTCAAACTTTTTCTCCGACTCCGTGTTTTGGCTGAAAAGAAAAGTCATGTTGAGGGGTACCCCACCCACTTTTTGTACTTCGGTAAACCCTTAATTCGTTCCAAATTGGACTATGGCTCCATAGTCTATGGATCTGCTAGGAAATCTAATTTAAAATCTTTGGATACTATACATCATCAAGGTTTACGTCTAGCACTAGGTGCCTTTCGCACCTCACCTGTTGAAAGTCTTTATGCTGAATCGAATGAACCATCACTGTATGTTAGAAGGGAGAAATTGTCTCTTCAATACGCTACTAAATTGGCCGCCAATCCACGAAATTCAGCATATGACATTGTTTTTAATCCTAATTACGAACGATTTTACAACAACAAACCATCGGCTATTAAACCGCTTGGCCTAAGAATCAAGCCATTATTTATGGAGGCCAATATTAATAATATTCAATCTTTATCGTTACCATCAAAAGAGCCATAGACGTTAAGTGCTCCAAAGATTATTTTAGATGTAAATAAAAATAAGAAAACAGAAGTAGAATCTCATATTTTTAAGAATGAATTTTTAGAAATCAAATCCAATTTTAAACGGCACATTTCCATTTACACTGACTGTTCGAAACAAGATGAGAAAGTTGCTTGTTCTGTCATTAGTCCGAATTTCAGACAGCATTAGATTACCGGATAATAGCTCTATTTTTACCGCTGAAGCGAAAGCAATTGATATAGCACTCTATCATATACGAGATCAATCCGAAAAACAATTTATCATTTATTCCGATTCCCTTTCTGGATTAAAAGCTCTGAAAGTCCAACAGCACAGAAACCCCTTGATTCAACAAATTTTACGAAAATATCACTACCTTTCTGTCTGCAAGGAGATTATATTCTGCTGGCTTCCAAGTCATGTTAATATTCGTGGAAATGAATTGGCTGACTTGGAAGCCAAGTCGGCATTATCGTTAACTGTTACAAATTTAAAAATTCCTTTCTCTGATTTCAAATCAAACATCAATAAATATATAAAGAAAAAATGTCAATCTATTTGGGAAAAAGAAACCAATAATAAATTAAATAAAATTCAACCTAATTTTTATAGTAAATGCTCATTTTTGAACTATAGTCGAAAAGATCAGACAAAAATTACGAGATGCCGTATTGGACACACAAGACTTACTCATTCCTACATTTTAAAAAACGAACACGCACCTTTCTGTATATCTTGTAATGAACCGTTCAGTTAAACACTTTCTCATCTCAAGTATTGAATTTAATCATATACGTTCAAAATATTTTAACATTACTACAATGAAAGATCTTTTTAATAATGTTCCTTTTACCAATTAATCAATTTTCTTAAAGAAATCGGTCTTTTTAACAAACTGTAATTATTAAAATTTTAATTGTTTAATCTTGCACAATCTTATAATATAACTGTTTTAGACGCTATATGCCCTGTTAGGGTTGAGCGTCTTTAAATAAATCATCCATCCATCCATCCATCCTTAACCATTCAAATTTTTTAACCATGACATTGACCTTTGACCTACTTTGTCATAACTTTTGAAGTATTTGAAATACAGCCTTCATATTTAGCATGTAGGTTCCTTGCGACAATGTTGCTTAGATGACCCTCAACCAGAAAGGCTAAAACGATCCCACTCCGATGAACGAAATGGCCACCAGAGCTTAAAATAGAATGTACTCGAGACGGTGACACACAGGTGAGTGAACCAGGGCCCTCTGGGCCCTCTTGGGATATAATTTTAACCAAATTTTCACATAACTTGAAGCACCATAGGATCTTGGTTCCTTTGTTGAACCACCCATATCCCATCATCTTTACCAGAGTTATTGCTCCTGAAAGGGCACAAAATACCTACTTTGGTCTTATCTGCACAAAAGCCGTTTCATTTATGATTTGATTTTAATCAAACTTGCACACAACTTAAACCACCATAAGATGTTGGTTCCTTTGTTCAAGTTTGAATATGGGTCATGCCCGGTCAAAAATGAGGTCCGTAGGTCAAATGATAAAAAAATACCTAGTAAAGAGGCCACATTTTAAATCCAATCGTCGTGAAACCTAGAATGATTGCCTTGATGAAATCTTGGCCAAGTTTGTCAGGTCAAAAAGTAGATCAGAAGGTCAATTCATGGAAAAACTTGGTGAACACTCTGGTAGCAACATTTTCAGGCTAAACTTCATGAAACATGCTCAAAACGATCACCTCGACAAAACCTGTCATGTTCGTATATGGGTCATGTCCGGTCAAAAATAAGGTCATAGGAAAACCTTGTGAACACTCTAGAGGCCACATTTTAAGTCCATTCATCATGAAACTTGCTCATTGATGAAATCTGGATCAAGTTTGAAAAACTAAGTTTGTATAAACATGGACATTGACTGGATGTACCGTGTATAACAGAATAAGAGTCCATGGTTCATAACTCTTGGAGTTATGTCCCATGGTAGGTTTTCAAAAACCAAAATGCTTTTTGCTTCACTTTTATATTTTTGTTCCTATTCCAATGAAACTTATACCACACTTTGTCTCTAAGATAAGGAATGTGTAATGGTGGAATAATGGTCAAGGGTCCATAACTCTTGGATTTTTAAACATCAAAATTTTCCAGCTCTCATCTCATAGCCCTGTAGCAGAACTATAGTCAGATTATCTGACAGCTCTAGTTTTGATTTGTCATTCTTTTCAGTGATCTTTTTCTTTTCAGGAACTGGGTACACAGACCAGAAGATATTTTTAAACATTCTTTAAAATTCTGCACTTGCAGAATTGTACCCATTATTTGAAAATGATTGCATTTAACTAAATACACATCTTTGTCTTAATATTGATTACGAAGACATTATGATGTTGGTAAAACAGGTATTCTTGTACCGGGTAAGTGCCATTGGTAAAAGACAAAATTTAATTTGATTATTCTGTGAAAACAAAAGAATTCATTATATTTTGTTTGTTCCATCATCTGAAACAAATTTGTATCAAAGATAGTATTTTCTTAAACTGATAAATAGCATATGCTCACATTAAAAAACTTCTACGGCAAAAATTACCAATGCACAAGTGGGTCTCTACTTGGGATGATACCTCCTTGTTGATCACGGTGTTTCCTTTGTATGATTTTCTGTTTGTTTTCAATATTTTGTTTTCAATATTATACAGATCTACGAGTTTATGTGATAGTATTATTTAAGTGATTTTCATCTGAAAGAAATTGCATTTGAATAAAGATAATTGACAACATTGTGGTTCTATCAAGTAGTGTTTAGCATAATGTTTAAATTGTGAGGATAAGTAATATTAAGTAATTATTTATTTTTAGATCAAATTTGAGTTTTTAGTTTTCTTTATAAAGCTATTATTCACAATATGATACAGATCTGCTAGTTTATGCAATGGCATTTTTCAGGTGATTTTCATCTGAAAGAAATTGCATTTGCATATAGATAATTTACAATCCTGTGATTAAATCAGCAACTCTTTTAACTAGTGTTTTATGATGTTTAAATTATAAGGATAAGTAATATTAAGTTATTATTAATTTTTATGTCAAATTGTGACTTTAGTTTTGTTTCTTCATAAAGCTATTATGTGTTTCTTTTCTTTTTTTAGTATCGCAAAACAGATTTTCTATCTGAACATTCTTCTGTGAACAATTGTGAACAATTATTTATATTCATAACTATTTTACTGTACATTATAATTTTTGTGATATTCAAATTTGTGTTGGATTGTGGAATACGGATGCCACGCTTGCTGAAAAAGTCTTTGAATCAAAGGAGAAAGGAAGACAGAGTTAGAAAGGAAAGAAGACGACATGAAGTATCGGATGCGGAATCTCCTGGTGTGGCAGTACAGATGGGTGTTATTGGTTTATCAGATGGGGGCCTAGCCCACCCTTTCCTTTCATCTGTTTCAGATGAAGGGCCATCTGTGTCTAAGGGTGTTCTTGGTTTATCAGATGGGGGTCTATCCCAGCCCACAAAAAAAAAACATCTGTGTTCATTGAAGGGTCACCTGAAAATGTGTCTGAAAATGTGTCTGAAAATGTGTCTGATAATGTGTCTGATAATGTGTCTGATAACGTGTCTGAAAACATGTCTGAATACTTGTCTGAAAAGTTGTCTGAAAACTTCTAGAAAACAAGCCTGACCTTCTTTCCAGTTATTGTTGTGAACCTTTTGAAAACGTTTTAGAAAGGTCTTCAAATACCTGTCTACATGAAACAACGAGATCTTCTAATGTAAATATAAGAGAACAGAACTGTTTGATGGATTCTAATAAGCCATTGTATAGTGCCATTCCAGCAAGTGAACATGCTGAACTAATGCTATGGAATCCTTCTAATGGTCCATTTAATTCTGTCAAATTTGAACTGGGATCTTTTCACCAAGGTTCTGAAATATTTAGCAATGAGTCCAGAGGATGTCAATGCACTGCAAATGCACTTTGTTCATTAATATATGCAGCGTACTCGGACATTTCTTGTAGTACAGATTTAGACATTCTTTTAGCTGGAGATTGTCTGTATAATAAGATTATATGAATTAAAGTCTCAAGGTAAATTCAGAAGTAAATTGTTAAACTTTGATGAACTTCCAAGATTAGTTTCAATTTTAAACAAAGAAATTGTTGTTAAAAAATCTGCTATTATGACAGGTCTTTGCACAGAACAGTTTGTCAATACCAGTTTACCTACTCTTCACCAAGCATTATACACTGCTTTACAATGTTCTTCAAATGTTTTACTAATGATAGGTTCAATTTGTTCTTCTGTGTTCAAGAGAGATTGCAAATATTTTATATTTGATTCACATTCCCATGGTTTCAATGGATTATCAGTTCCAGATGGAAAATCATTACTAGCTGCTTTGTTGTTTATATGGTCTAGTTACATTTCTATATGCGTTGTATGAAAGTATGATGATTTCCATTTCCACAGTTCGAAATTATTCCTATAGACTTTGACTTATCTGATCTTGAGCATAATTCAGCATTTGATATTGAAAATAGTGCAGTGTCATACTGGCACTCCTTGTGACTATGCTTGGAAATCTGTAACTTACAAGAGAAAGATGTCTGAAAGCCATATGAGGAATGCACATGTAGGAGAAGACTTTTTTGATGATACAAGTAGTGAAAGTCATGCAACCCTTATTGGCAAATACTTCAAGGATCAAAAGCATAGACTTGAACAGAAGACGGGAAATAGCACAAAGGTAACTAAAAATCAAAAGATTAGGAACAAAGAAAAAACAAATAAGAAAAATATTACAGACAGAAAAGAATATATGAGAGCTTCTTTGCAGAAACTGAGGCAGTGCTCTAACTTCAAAATAGAAGACAGCGTATACACTTAGTGCTAGTCTGAAGAATACAGAAAAAAGGATAGAGAATATACGCTTAAATCTATGAAGAGTGCTAGACAATCTGAAGAATACCAAAAAAAGGATAGAGAATATACACTTAAATCTATGCAGAGTGCTAGACAATCTGAAGAAAACGGGAGAAAAGACAAAGCTAAGACAAAGGCATGTATAAGAAGAGCTAGATTGATAGATGAATATAAAAGATGGGAAAGTGAAAAGAAAAGAGAATATCTAAAAAGCCATGAATCAAACAGAAAGACATTGATATACAAAATTGGTCAAAGAGGAAGGCAAGGTCAGATCCATATATATTAGAACAAGAAAGGGTTGCAAAACAAAAATGGAGATTAAATGAAAGAAACAAAAAAAGTGAAAACATTACAGACTGTAAAAGAAAAGCTGCCAAGCGTAAAGATCCATCCTTTTCACAAGTTGAAAAGATCAACAGAAAGCGCAGAAATTGTGGTAGTGATATTGATGTTTGTATCGAAAAGTTTCACAAGAATATATCAGTTGGACCTGTCTATGTATGTATACTACTCAAAGTTTGATAGGGATCACTTTTTAATGCAAAATAATTTTTGGATAACATTATCAGCTGAATCCAAATTTGATACATAATGATAGAAAACATATCCTTTACAAAGACTAGTGATTAAGTTTGTCAACTGGCACTGCATTCAAGCGTGACAACAACAACCGTCTTGGCACCCACACAATTTGCCGTAACACGAAGGGATTTGGACACTTGATTTTTCACAAATTTCCAAATTTGTTTAGACAAACGTGCCTAATCACATGTATGGCGTCCACGGGTACCAATTACAGCACGACATTGCCTGCGCATGCTCGTAACCAGAGTCTGTATCCGGTTTTGTTGAATCAGCCTCTATTCAGCAACAAATGCATCTTTGAGCTCCTGTAAAGTCCTCGGTGGCACAGGTCGGGCTGAAACAGCACGCTGTAGCTTGTCCCACTCATGCTCAATCGGATTTAAGTCCGGTGATCGAGCTGGCCAGTCTATACAAACGATTGTCTCACGTTCCAGGTAGGCATCAGTGTAGTGGACACGGTGGGGGCGGGCATTATCGTCCATCAGAATAAAGTCCGGGCCGATAGCACCGGCATATGGTCTCACAAGCTGATCAAGAATCTCATTACAGTACCTCACTGCCGTTTACGTTCCGTTTCCAACGACGTACAAGTCAGTTCTACTGTTCATGCTTATCCCAGCCAAAACCATGAATGATCCCTTTCCATAGCGATCATGCTCTGCCACATTCAAGTCATCGAATCGCTCTTTAGACATTCGCCACACTAAATCACGTTTATCAGTGAATTCTAGACAGAATCTGGACTCATCAGTAAACAGTACTGGCGTTCAGTCACAAATCGTCCACCTGAAGTGAGTTCTGGCAAAGTCCAACCGGTCTGGAACGTGCTGTCTCGTCGACGGAACACGTACAACAGGCCTCCTGGCATTAAGTCCGAACTCATGGAGCCTGTTTCTGACAA
Source organism: Lucinisca nassula (assembly GCA_963580285.1). Classification (NCBI taxonomy): domain Eukaryota; kingdom Metazoa; phylum Mollusca; class Bivalvia; order Lucinida; family Lucinidae; genus Lucinisca; species Lucinisca nassula. The sequence goes on along the minus strand of OY757025.1, from coordinate 87,688,855 downwards.
TTTGTGTAGAAATTCGTACTCCAGTTCCGTTCCTAAACTCGTCATTCAAGCGCGTAGCGTTCAGGAACCGTTGACGTCGAGACTGAATCAACAAAAAACGATCCCGATGTTGAGTTGTAGCCCTTTCTCGACTCCCGCCGTATCTGTGTGAAGGATTTCCGTGGGAAAGATGCTGACTCCACATTCGGGAAACCACGCTGAGACACATTCAAAATCCCAGCAACATGACGTTGAGAGACATCAGATTCCAACATTCAGACGCCACGGTTTCTTTTTCCGGGGCTCGGACGGTTTCTTAACTGTCCCCTAGGCAGTTAAGTTTCACAAATCAAATGAAGTCCGTTTTACCCTTAGTAAAGGAACATTGACAAGTTTGATTTTTCTGTTGGAATGCAGTGTTACGCAAGATTTCTGGGGTGCATGACTTCATTTGCGAAGTGTGAGAAGTGGGTACTTTCGGGAGTTCTGAATTGCAGATGAGTTTCTGCTCCAGATAATTATCAATACACAGAGGACAAATTCTGTCATGAAATTTTAAATTTTCAGTGCAAAATTTGGTATATAAAAAGTGATCCCTATCAAACTTTGAGTAGTATAGTTGTTGTCAAGACATGGTTTGAAGAGACTGTATCAAAAGCTAAAACATTTGTTTGTAAAGACAAGGAAAAATACTTAACATGTGTGAAATCAGTCAATGAAGAAGAACGGATATGTTGCATATGCAAAGACAATATTAAATGTGGTAAAGTCCCAAAATTATCTGTTTTAAATGGAATGAAGTGGCCACCAAAACCCAAAGAACTGGAGCAGTTTCCTCTTGAAGAACGCCTTATTGCTTTACGTATACCGTTCATGCAGATGCGAGAACTACCCAGAGGTCGCCAGTTATCAGTAAAAGGAAATGTTGTTAATGTACCTGTTGATATTCAACCAGTTGTAAATGCTTTGCCAAGACCGTTTGACGAAAATGTTACAATTGCAGTGAAATTGAAGTTGTCATTTAAGTCATGTTTTCTCAGAAAATGTCCGACCATTCCATGTATTGTGTGCTTTGCACTGGCTATTGAATGGTAGTGAATTGTACAAACATGCAAATGTTGAAATTGATCAGCAGTGGATAAAGAAAATCACAGAAGAAAGCAATGAAACTCTTCAAGCATTTTTGGAGTCACACAAAACACCTTGTTCAGAAACAAATGATTTTGGTTTTGATGATATTACTCATGATGAGAACCAAGCTGAGATTATACATAATTTTTTCGAGTGGTGTACAGGGGAATGTTCAAAATATGGTAGTGTTGATTTTGATGATGCTGTTAGTGAAATGTGACAGTTGTTCAAATGATCAGATTGATAATATTTCAAATGATAATACTTCTCATGTGGAAGAACTTTATGATTCAGATGCAGAAGAAATCACACAGGAAAATGTGAGAAATATTGACACTCTATTGGATGATGCAGATCTTGAAAACAGAAACTCTACTTTCACATTTGCTCCTGGAGAAGGTCAGCGACCACTCAGTATATTTCAAGATAAAGATTCAGAATATGTTTTCCAACCATATTTTGTGGGCAGAGACGCATAGATAATGATGGTAGAAAAGTGCCTGTACATTATAGTGATATTGCAAAGTGGGAATTGAGAAGTAAGGATAGGCGGGCTGCTAACAGTGTACCAAATATATTTTTTAAACTGAAAAAAAATACAAATGAAGCAATTGAACGAGAAAACAAACCTTGCTGTTAGGTGTCAGACTGGAACAAATAAGATTACTGCTGCAAAAGCAAGAAACTCAGAATGTATTGACAGTATTGTAAAAAATGAAGGTTACTATTTGTTTAAGCAACTAAGAAATTCTCCTGCATATTTAGAATCTAGAAAAAAAGATGTTTATGCTATGATTCGACAGTTGGGTTTGCCAACTTGGTTCATGTCATTGTCCTCGGCTGATACAAGATGGATTGACCTTTTGAAAATGTTAGCTATCTTAAATAAAAATTTGAAATACACTGATGATCAAAATGAAAACTTGGCTTGGGAACAAAAGATAACTCATTCAATCAGATCCCGTCACTTGTTACAGATATTTTGAGCACAGAGTTAAAGAATTCATCAACACAGTTCTAAAGAGTGAACACGAACCTCTTGGAAAAGTTGTTGATTACTTTTTTAGAGTGGAATTTCAGCAACGTGGATCGCCACAAATTCACATGATTGTATGGGTACAAAATGCCCCAAAATTCAATGTGGATTCAGATGCAGAGTTGGCTGCTTATGTGGATCAGTATCTGAAATGTTCTCTAGACGATCCAAACTTTGGTCGTTTAATAGAACTTCAAATTCACAAACATTCTAGAACGTGTAGAAAACGAGAAGATAAAATATGTCGATTTGGTTATCCTCTACCACCTCTTTCCAAAACTATGGTCTTGCAGCCTCTGGAAACCGAAAAAGACGTATTATAAACTGTACCAAAACAAACAGAAAACAATGAACAATAAGAAAGATGGATATGATATGTCTTATGAAGAATTTCTGAAAGATGTTGTCCAAATGAGTGAGAAAGAATACATTAAATGCATTAGAAGTTCCTTAAACTCTTCAAAAGTGTTTTTGAAAAGAAATCCGACTGAGATCCGTGTAAATTTGTACAATGATAGTGTGTTAAAAGCATGGAAGGCAAATACTGACATTCAATTTGTGTTAGATCCATATGCTTGTGCTATGTATATAGTTTCATATATTAGTAAATCTCATAGAGGGATGAGTAATATGTTGCATGCAGCTGCAAAAGAAGCTAGGAAGGGCAATATGGATCTCAAAAGACAAGTTAGACATATTGGAAATGTATTTTCAAACTGTGTTGAAGTAAGTGCACAAGAGGCAGTTTATCTGGTACTGCAAATGCCATTGACTAAAAGTTCAAGGAGTGTTGTCTTTATAAATACTTCACTTCCAAACCGGAGAGTACAGCTATTGAAACCAAAATCAATGCTTGATGAATTGCCGGCAGACTCAACAGATATGTCAGACAATAAAATTAAAAGATACTCAAAGCGCCCCAAACCTTTGGAAACTTATTGTTTAGCCGATTATGTGTCAGAGTTGGAAGTAATTTACCCGAATGGCCAGAATGACAATAAAGATGAGGAAGGGCAAGATTATGAGAAAGATGCAGAAATGTCAGATGAAGAAAGCTTTGGTGATGGTGAAACTATTTTAACTTTAAAGAATGGCATAAAAATCAAACGATGTCGTAATTCTAAAATAATTAGGTATGTGAGATTCAATCGTAAAACAGATGAAGAGAACTACTATAGAGAGAAACTTTTACTTTTCCACCCATGGAGAAAGGAAGAGACTGACTTACTTGGAACATATAGAACATATAAAGAACACTATGAGTCTATCAAGCATGTGATAGATTATAAATGCTCAACTTACGAACATCATGCTGAAGATTTGGAATTAGCAAGAGACTTGGCAGAAATGGAATATGATGCATTTGATGAAACTGCACCAACTACACAACAAGCTGAAGGTGATGATGCTGAAATGGAACCTATACAGTCAGAAGAATTTATATATTTTAATCCTGATAGACCTGAACATAGAGATTATGATATAGGGACTGAAATTGATTGTTATGTTTCTGCACCCAAAATTGATGTAAATGAACATATCCTGTCAGATATTGATTATAGAAAGCTCCTGCAGTGTTTAAATTGTAAACAAAATCAGTTTTACTATCATGTGATTCACTGGATAAAAACAAAGGATGCCCTTTTATATGCATTTCTTTCTGGTGGAGCTGGTGTTGGGAAAAGTCTAGTTATTCGAGCATTGTATCAGACTTATGTAGAATGTAGAATAGTAAATTTGAAAGATGTGGATCATACAAGGGTTCTTCTATGTGCATTTACAGAAAAGCATTTAATATTAATGGTTCTACCATCTCATCTGCATTTAAACAAAAGTATAAGCAGTCAGATCAAACATTAACTTGTGACAGTCTGAATACCTTTAGATCAAAGTACCGTGATTTGTCAGTTGTGATTATTGATGAAATTTCAATGGTTAGTAATTCTATGTTGAATTTTATTGATCAGAGACTTCAAGCATTGAAAGGAACAAGAACACCTTTTGGTGGTGTAAGCATTATTGCTGTTGGTGATCTTTACCAGTTAAAACCTGTGAGTGGTGATTGGATATTTAATGACATGAAACATGATGCGGCTGCTTTGTCACAAAATCTGTGGAAAGACTTATTTACTATGTTTGAATTAACAGAAATTATGAGACAAAGATGACCTTCAATTTGCTGAATTGTTAAATAGATTAAGGACCATTTCCTTGGCTGCTGAAGACAAGACTAGATTTAAGCAGTGTGAAATTACTACAAATGATGTTGAGTATCAGAAAAATGTACCTCACCTCTTTGCAGAAAACTATTTCAGGCATGTTTTTAATAATGAAATTATAAGTATGGCAACAAAAGGTTGAAATACCATGCATGGATACCTACATTTCACCTAAGCTATCAAAAGAAAAGATAGACTGTGACCTTAAGAACCTTAAGAATGTAACAGATTCAAACCAAACAGCAAATTTACATTGCTCTTTAACAGTTGTTGTCGACATGCTTTATGATTTAACAATAAACATAAAAACAGAAGATGGACTAGCTAACGGAGCTTCATGTGTAGTTAAGTTTATTGAGTATAAACTACAAACCACACGACGCCCAAGCATAATTTGGGTTCAGTTTGATGACAAGAAAGCAGGAATGGAAACGCGAACCAAATACAGAAACAGGAGACTTAATCATAGTGGTATCGATGATAATTGGACACCAATTTTTGATGTCAACAGGTCATTTACATACAACAGAAAGATATTTCCGAGAATTCAGTTCCCTTTGCAACCTTCTGCAGGGCGTTCGGTACATAGAGCCCAGGGGAGTACCCTTGAAAGAGTTGTCATTGACTTATCGCAACGTAAAATCCGTAAAGTTCCACGTTTACACTGTTGCACTTAGCAGAGTAAGGTCGATAGAAAAGCTTCAGATCCTTAACTTTAATGAAAAAGCATTACAAGTTGATGATCAAGTTAAGGCCGAAATGCAGCGACTGCATGAAACAGCAATGCTTCAACTCTGCAATACTTCTTTAGAATTGATAGATCCAGTTTCACATTTCAGAGTTGCTTTCAATAATTGTAGATCCTTGAGTCTTCATTTTGATGATATTAGACATGACAAAAATCTGTTGTCAACCCACATATTTGGATTAGCAGAAACACGACTACACCAGCCTGATAATGATAGTTATTATGCAATACAAGGCTATTGTTTGATACGAAACGACCAGATTGGATACAATTCGTCCAAAAGACCTCCTCATGGATTAGCAGTTTATGCTAAAGATGATACCATTATAACACAGGATAAAAGTATAGTTCAGATACATTGGCATTCATTATGATAACTGCCAGGCATGTCTCAATTGAAAGTCAGATTGTATTTTTGTATGTCACCTCAAATGTCTGACATGAATCTTTTTTCTTGTCTGAACAAGGAACTCATTCCATATTTTACCCCATCAAAGCCATAGGTGATAATTGGAGATTTCAATATTGACATTTTGCTAAAACCTAACATCATTAAGAAATTAAGTGAAAAGTTTTCAAGCAAAATGCTGATAAATAAATGTACCACAGATCATATGACAATGCTTGATTTGAAATTTTCGAATTTTGATTTATCAGAGGTTGATGGTGCAGTTGGGACATGTGAGATATACTGGTCAGACCACAAAATAGTTTTTCTACACATAAAATCCACATAATTCAACACATGTCACCCGCTCAGTTTTGAATGTATAATACCAGCTTTTCAAATTAAGGTTGTTGTTTTTTACTCATTGTCTTAGTGAAATTGAAATGGAGGAATCTAATGGGCAGATCATATTGTACTTCACTGTCTCACTTTACAACTTTGAAATTGTATCACGTGATTGTCTATGCTACTTTGAAGTGTACTCACCCGCCTAATACAATGCAGTACCTACCCCTTAAATGTAGGTATTGCTGGTGGTTTGTAGATGATAAGGGTGGCCACCACTGACTGACATCAGGAAATGAAGAGCCTTGTAAAACCCCACATTATCTAGAGAAAAGCGGAGTTTACAGGGCTTTTTTCCCATTTTCTCACTCAAAACATAGACTCTGTATGCTGTTGATTTGTTTGTTTGTTTGTACAGGCTAGTCTGGCCCAGAAAGTATGTACACTCCATATTTTCCAGTTTTGCGGTGTATTCCTTGCTTCCAAAGGATAACCCTTTTATAGAACATATTTAAAGGCCCAGTCAACATTATTTAGGTCATTTTTGAGCCGGCCAAGTTACCTATTCACCCTTTTCCTGGGCAGGCTTATGCGTAAGCTGTCAACCAGTACAGTGCTCATTCTTTTGCCCGAAATTGACAACTCTCGAATCAGCAGAAGGAAGACAATGACTAGAAAAGATTTCATGATCAGTCTCCACGAAATAATGTTGCTGACGTCAGCAGGTATTGACCCGTCCACCTGATTACCAGTCAGACGCGCATCTGAGCTACTGAGGCTGGCATGTTATTGATGCATGTTTTGGTTTGATAATATTAACCCATATACTCCTAGTCACCCTTTTATCGGACATGGGTAAATAGTGATTACCCAGATCAGCACCACAAAGTGCGGCATCTGATCTGATGTACAGTGTTTGCTCAAAGTACATGCATTGTTGACAGCTTTCCTCCAAACAAACCTACCACCCCAAACTAATTTGGTGGGGGAGTCCATTGTCGTATATGGGTTAATGGTAATTACTACTGGATTCAAATAGGTGTATTGCAAAATAATTGTAAAGAGTATTAACCCTTATACGCTGTTCACAACAATCCCTAGCTTTGCAAACAATATAGATCCAGAATAAAAAAGCCATCTGATCTGGATCTACAAAGTTTGTCATTTAGTTCCGTAATTTGAATGAAAACAATATATCATGAAATCGGATTGGCTGATAGTAAGAACTTGGCATGACTGATTTAAATATTCAGCAGGATATGGGTTAATTTCTTTCCTTATACACAAGCTTTTGTTGCCTTCATATTAAACATCTCACAAGACACTTTTTAAGGGAATATTGACTTGTACATTCTGTAGATTTGTCACAATATTTTTAATTCTGTCTAAAACATACTGTACTGTATTCTTATTTACGACCGTGTTTTGTCATGTGAATCTGTTGTTCCTTATATGGAGAACAGTCTACCCCAGTATTTTAAATTCTGTCAAATAATACATTTTATTGTTTTCTTAATTGCAACAATATTTTGAAATGGAAATCCATTGTTACATGTAAAGGCTGAAATTAGATTTTCCTTAAAATGTTCCAAGTTATCATTTTCTAGATTATTGCAAGATCAGGAAAAGCTTTGTTAAAATTCAAGAGAATAAGTTGATGCATCTGTATTCTGTGGAAAGACTCACATTATTTTTACCTGTTCTTTATATCCGATTTTGTGCTCCTTAAGTTTCTATTTGGCATATATCGCCTCAAAGATTCCACACATCTTAATCTGTCTTATTTTATTCCTTATACTCATATTTATGCCCACTGTATCAGAATTAATTCTTTGTGGCTTTTAGATTGATGTAACAACCACAATGTTTATGGCAAAAAGGTAACTTAATCTATATAAGCCTCAAAGATACAGGTCGGACAAAACTTAGGAAACTTCAGTGTGTCACTTTTGATATGTAAACAGCTATATTTCAAGTCAGCTGTGTTTCTCATGTAAATTTTGTCAGACCATGCAATACTATTGTTAACCACTGTCAAAAGGAAATAATAGCTACAGATAGTGATTTCTTTGTCAAATTATTACTTCAACATGAACATAGAACATAGAATTACAGCATAGATTCAACAAGTCTTGTGCACAAACATGCCTTTCAAGATTTCATCCTGAAGAGTTCACCTAGTTCAACGGATCTACAACTATATTGACAACCCTGGATCTATGAAGATATTTATATCACTCGGGTAAACAACCATGTCTTGCTTTTCATCACAGTTTGCCTTTCTTCAGTTTTTTTTTATTCCTTTCTAAATATCAGTAATGATTTTCTGGTACACAGATGAGCGACACAGGGCCATCTTCACAGGAATACTACGTAGTTGACTCCCTACCAAAATAGCTGAAACCTTTCTGCTCTGATGAACAAGATGGCTGCCATAGCTAAAAATAGAAAAACATCTTCAAACGACAACTCCTCCTGAAACCTTGGGCCAATTTCATTCAAACTTCATAGGAGTTTTGCTTAGATGACCGTCTACCCCATAGGCAAAAATAGAAAAACATTGTAAATTTTCTTCAAACACGGACTCCGCCTAAACCCTTGGGCCAGTTTTATTCAAACTTCACAGGAATGTTACATAGGTGACTCTATACCAAAATAGCTATAAACATTCCACTCAGATGAACAAGATGACCCCTTTTCTAAAAATAGAAAAATATTCAGGCGTCAACTCCTGTACCCTTGGGCCAATTTCATTCAAACATCATAGGAGTGAGTGTTTGAGTTTAAGTCTTACCAACAGCTAATGTCATACGGTGACAGGACCTCGGTTTAAAAAGACTCATCTGATAGTCTGGAGAAGCCCGGGATGGATCCCTGGTATACAAGGCAAGAAGCATGGCTTAAACACTCCTGCTCAGGTGTACAAAATGGCCACGGGAACTAAAAATAGAAAAATATTGTAAATATGATTTAAACATGAACTCCTCCTACAACCTTAAGCAAATTTGATTCAAACTTCACAGGAATGTTGCCTAGGTTACTCCCTACCAAATAAGCTAAAATCACTCTGCTGATGAACAAGATGGCCACCAGAGCTAACAGTAGATTGTACCCGAAGCAGTGACACTCAGGTGAGCGAACCAGGGCCCTCTGGACCCTCTTGTCATTAAAAGTCCCCTTGTAGGGCTCCAAGGAGGGTGGGGCGCATAGCTATCGAATCATAAATTTCAATCATGGCTTCCTTAAAAAGACCCCGATCGGATAACGACAACGACTATCAAGAATTTCCCTTGTTCTCGGAAACAACTGACTGATTCGCAAGATTTCTTACCGTCAAATCAACTAACGAAACAAAGATAACCTCCCTGTCACCTTTCATTATTGAGAAACAAATGAAAGGATTGATAGGGACGGTTAAATCGGTTAAAAAGTTGAAAGATGACTCCTTGTTGGTAGAAACGGCTTCAAAAATACAATCAGACAACCTTTTAAAATTGCACACATTTTACAATCTGCCCATTATTTGTTCCATTCACGGCTCCCTTAACTCTTCTAAAGGTATTGACCGTTCCAAGGCGGCTCTTTTGTGGCGATTTATTTATGTTGTTGTTTGTTACTTACTGTGTGTATCACTTGTGTCTTTAATTTTGGATGGCCATATGGCCATTTTGTGGGAAAGTAACTGTCCATATGGCCTTCCTTTGTTTAGGTTTCCATTATGGTCTGGTCGCTTAATGTTTGTATTTCTTTCCCTTTGGTGTCTTTTATGGATGGAGTAAATTAATTGTATCAATTCCTGATCTTTGTTTTACTTCTACATTGTAAAAGATAACATTCTTAAAGGTGAGTCAGAGGCAGATATTTTGGAATATTTATCGGACAAAGGAGTCACTAACGTCAACAGATACACGATAAAAAAAGGAAGGATAAATCATAGAAACACCGTTCTGTAAACTTTCAACAAAGAAACTCCTCCCAAAGCACTTACAATTTTCTACATAATCGTTCCAGTTGAAATGTATGTACCAAACCCTCTGCGGTGCTTTAACTGTCAGGTTTGGTCATCATGAATCAAGATGTCCCGAAGACCCAGGATCAATTTGTGAAAAATGCGGTACTGGTGGTCATGACCACCATACCAGCCAATGCAAAAATGCTGAGAAATGTGTGAACTGTGGTGAAAGCCATCTATCTAGATCAAATCAGTGTCAGATTTGGAAAAATGAGAAAGAAATCATGAAAATTAAAGTTTCCAATCACACCACTTACTTTGAAGCCAAAAAAAATGTTTGAAAATAAACCAGAATTTACCTTTTCGCAAATCCTTCAATCTGCAGCTCCAAAACCAGAAAAGAAAGAGGTAGCGTGCCAATGGGATAAAAATGGCGGCAAAATCACGGAGAGTTCAAAAGTTATTATTCCAAGAATTAAAAAAACACCTGTCCATTCTTCTCAAACTGCTTCAACATCATCATCTTCACAATCGTGTCAGTCTTCTGCATCTAGCAAATCACAATCTTCTGCTTCTGCTGAACAGAGATCATCATCTCAACACTCGGAAAAACCCAGTTCACACTCGGGACATACGCCAAGACCATCATCACGAACAAGGGATTAAGATAAAAAAGAATCGCCAAAGCCACACCAAACCAAAACTTCTAACAGACAACAAAAAGGATCAGATCCTATCAAAATAGCAAATAGCTATCGGGATCTTGATCCAGACCAAGAAATGGACAGTGATTAATATTAATCTCTTCATTTTCTCATGGATAACACAAAACACAATAAAATAATTCAGTGGAATTGTCGAGGAATTAAAGCAAATTACAATGAAATATTATTACTTATATCGTTATTTTCTCCCCAAATATTACGTATTCAGGAAACTAAATTAAAACAGTCTGACATTATAAACATTACTAATTATTCGGCTTACCATTATATCCACAACGATGGCTTAAAAGCCTCGGGTGGAACTTCCATCTTGGTAAAATCTGATACTCCTCATAGCTCAATAGATCTTACTAAAAATCTACAAGCAAAAGCTATAAAAGTCTCCATGTCTAAATCCATTACTGTTTGTTCCGTCTACGTACCGCCTCAATCCCATCTAGATCAGAATGATCTAGAAAACTTAATCCTTCAACTTCCTCGTCCTTTTATATTAATGGGTGATTTTAATGGACACAACCAACTTTGGGGTTGTTCAGATTTGAATGATAAAGGTAAAAGTATCGAAGACTTTATCAATGAGAATGGTTTGTGTTTATTAAATGACAATAAACATACGTATTTACATCCAGCTTATGGAACCTATTCCTCCATTGATTTATCCATATGTCATCCATCACTTTATTTAGATTATGAATGGTCGGATCACGATGACCTTCATGGGAGCGATCATTTTCCTATCATTATTAATGAAATTGAACCAGCAAATGACGTTTCTTTACCAAGATGGAATTTCTAAAAAAGCCGATTGGGAGAAATTTAACACTTTGTGAAGATAAATTACAATTTGAGAATTTTACTAATGAAATTGATCCAATCATGTCTTTTTCAGAATCGCTTTTAGAAATATCTCACGAGTGTATTCCTAAATCCTCGACAAATCCAAAGAAAAATAGGCCTTGGTTCAATGAGGATTGTAAAGAAGCTATTAAAAATAGAAAAAATAGCTTGAAGAAATTTAACAGACAACCGACCGCAGATAATTTAAATACAACTCGAATAATGCGAGCTGAAGCTCGACGTACTATAAAAACAGCCAAACGAACATCATGGCATAAGTACGTCTCCAAAATAAATTCACGAACTCCAATGAAGAATACCTGGAATATGTTGAGAAAAATAAATGGCAAAAATAAAAAATCACCTTGTACACACATTCAGTCTAACGGCACTACATACGAAACTAAAAAGGAAATAGCAGATAAATTGGGTGAAACTTTTGAACACAACTCTTCATCCGAACAATGTTTTAATATTTTGAAATTTATTACTATAGAGGAAGAACAGAATTTTCTTAATTTTGAGTCTGAAAATGACGAAAAATATAATCTTCCTTTTACGACAGCTGAACTTTCGGAATCTTTGCAAAAAGCTAATGATTCAGCTGCTGGTTCGGACGACATACACTACCAAATTCTGAAACATCTTCCAGAATCTTCTCAGAAATGTCTTCTAGACATTTTTAATCTTATATGGGAAAAAGGTACATTTCCCAAATGTTGGTCGGAAGCTGTTATAGTTCCAATCCCAAAACCAAACAAAGAACATACTAATCCTACAAATTATCGGCCTATTGCTTTAACAAGTTGTGTTTGTAAAACTATGGAGAGAATGATCAATAAGAGGCTCGTCTGGTATTTGGAGGCAAATAATTTGATCTCCAGATATCAAACGGGTTTCCGGAAAAATCGTAGCACTAACGATCAGTTAGTCAGATTAGAAACCTTCATTCGTAATGGTTTCATTAGAAAACAGCATGTTGTAGCCATATTCTTTGACTTAGAAAAAGCATATGACACCACATGGAAATATGGCATTATGAAAGATCTACATAAAATTGGCCTTCGAGGTCATTTGACAAACTTCATTTCTAACTTTCTTTCTAACAGATCTTTCAAAGTAAGAGTTGGTCAGACTTTGTCTGATAATTATGATCAAGAACAGGGTGTTCCTCGGGGAACCATCTTATCACCAACCCTTTTTAATATAGAAATCAATAACATCACTAAATGTCTTGACAACGATATTAATTGTTCTCTATATGTTGATGACTTTCTCATCTGTTATCGTTCGCAAGACATGGAAATTATAGAAAAGAAACTCCAGGAAAATTTGAATAAAATAGAAAAATGGGCGACAGAAAATGGTTTCAAATTTTCAAAAACTAAAACTCAGTGTGTCCATTTCTGTCAACAACGGAACCTTCATCATGATCCTTTCTTAAAAATATATGGTTCACAAATTCCTGTGTGAAGAGGCAAAATTCCTTGGAGTTGTTTTTGTTAAAAAACTGACATTCAAAGCACATATTAAGGCGTTAAAATTAAAATGTTCAAATGCCTTAAATGTTCTGAGGGTCATATCCAGTACGAACTGGGGAGGCGATAAAAGTACACTTTTAAACCTTTATCGATCACTTATCCGATCCAAATTAGATTATGGTTCCATTGTATATGGTTCCGCTCGAAAATCATACTTAAAAAGTTTAGATACTATTCACCATCAGGGTTTACGTTTAGCTTTGGGTGCATTTCGTACATCACCCGTTGAAAGTCTATATTCTGAGGCTTGCGAGCCATCGTTATACATCAGAAGAGAAAAATTGCCATTACAGTATTTAACCAAACTTGCTGCGTATCCTCAAAATCCTGCTTATAACGATGTATTTTATCCTTTATACAAACAATTTTATCAAAACAGACCTCATGCCCTTAAACCGTTTGGTCTTCGAATGGGACCTATCATTAAGGAAGCCGACATAAATGTACATAATATTGCCAAGTATTCTTCCTCTAAAAAGGAACCATGGACTTTAAAGCCTCCTACAGTTCTGCTGGACCCTAATCAGAGTAAACAGTCGGAAACCAACCCTCTTGTTTTTAAAACTAAATTTTTAGAGGTTACCTCTAAACATCACGATTATGTCCATTTATACAGACGGATCTAAACAAGATGACAAAGTAGCATGCTCAGCCACAAACCGATACGAAGCTTTTAATGTTCGTTTACCAGATAAATGCTCGATATTTTCTGCTGAAGCTACTGCCATTAATGTTGCTCTCATATCTGAGATACAGACTAGTACAAATTCATTATATTCTCGGATTCTCTTTCTGTTTTAAAATCACTTCAACATTTAGATCATCCAAATCCATTGATCCAACAAATTTTCAAACGTTATTTTGAATTGTCATCAACAAAAACCATTTTATTTTGTTGGATTCCTAGTCATATCAACATTCAAGGAAATGAAGAAGCAGATAAGGAAGCTAAATCTGCATTAAATCAACAGCCGGCTAACATCAAGATTCCTTTTTCCGATTTTAAACATCATATTCGAAAATATATACAAAATCGTTGTCGAACTTATGGGATAAGCAAGATTTCAATAAACTTAATGAAATCAAACCAAATTTGATTCAATCATATAGCTATCCAAATAATCGAAAAGAGCAAGTCATACTGACCCGGTGTAGAATAGGTCATTCTCATATCACGCATTCTTTCATTTTAAAAGATATAGATAAGCCGCAGTGCATAGCCTGCGCACAAGACTACACCATTAAACATATTTTAATTGAATGCGCTGACTTTGGAATCATCCGTGATAGGTTTTATCATGTTAACAATATTTTTGAACTTTTTAATCAAATACATTATAAACAGATTTTATCATTTCTTAAAGAAATCCAGATTTTTAATAAATTGTAAATAGCTACGTTGAATCTAAATTTTTAATGTATTACCATTTTTCATTATCTCAAACATATGACCAATAGGTTGAGGTGTCTTTAAACAAAATATCACTCATCTAAAGGACCCCTACCAAGATTGTTAAGTTTGGTACCGAGGACAGATGTCCCAGCCCCGGAGCCCTTTGGTTTTACATAGTCTTATATAGGTATCTTTAAAAATATTCTGAAACCGCATGACCTAAGACTGACATTTGGTAAGGAGCTTCATATAATGGACCTCAATCAAGATTGTTCAAATTATAGCCCCGAGGCCACAAGTGCGCCCAACCCGGGGCCCTTTGGTTTACATACTTATATAGCCCCGGGACCATTTGGTTTTGCATAGGCTTATGTAGGTAAGATCTTTAAAAAATCTTCTGAAACAGCAAGGCCCAGGTCTTTGATATTTGGTGTGTAGCTTCATCTAGCTTGACAAGATTGTTCATTGTATAACCTTTGTTGAGGTTTGCTATGAAGCTTCACCAAAGACCTCCCTCAGCATTATGCACATTAAAGCCCTTGGGCCAATAATGGCCCTCCCTGGTACCCACTTGTTAGACTATGGGTCAGGTGAGCGATCCAGGGCAATTATGGCACTCTTATCAATAAAATAACTCGTATGAGCCTTAGTCAATCGGAGAACTTGCCTCTGATCGGCCCATTCATGTACATGGATTCTATTGGTAAACCATTTAGTTTCCGGCAATAACCGTGAATATTTAATAACCTTAATTTCAGAGCTGCAGCAAGAAAAAACGAAGCATTGGCCACAGTACATACAGTTTCCCGAACATCTGTACCCCATACAGTTTCTCAAATCTCTGTACAATCTGTATCCCTACCTGCAGGCAGTGGAGCACCAGTACTAGGTAATATTACATTAATGGTATCCCTTCAGTACGCTTTATTCGAATGTCTAGAATTTTTCTATAAAAGGTTGACGTTTTAGTAGTAAAAAATACACTGCAAATCTTAACTATAGTGTACAATTCTTTAGTGACCAGATTAGCCGACCCGGCCATTTACGCCCGATCTATGACCCGCAAATACTTTCAAATTCGGTAGAATCAAAGATCCTAAAGGCAAAAAATACAAACTACACTATGAAGGACGGAGATTGAGCCTCCGTGGTCTGCTAGTTAAGCTACTATCCTAAAAAAGCTACATTGTCTTGGGTTCGATTCCGGGATTCTCCGGACTTACAGATCCAAATGAAATTAAAATGTTTGTGGTTTGTACAGTGTACCTCTTGTATACATGGCTGTTCATTCATCAAATGTGAAAGCTAATTAGATTTATCCAATATCTATAGCTATTATCCGAAATAAGTAACGCTTTTGGTTTCTAATCGCTTTCAGATCAAACATTACTATACTACTCAAAGTTTGATAGGGATCACTTTTTTAATGCAAAATAATTTTTGGATAACTTAATCAGCTGAATCCAAATTTGATACATATTGATAGAAAACATACCCTTCACAAAGACTAGTGATTAAGTTTGTCAACTGGCACTGCATTCAAGCGTGACAAGGCCCCGCGCCTGCCCGGGGGGTAGAACTATGGCGGCTGCCTTCGGAAGTGTGGCAGAGTGGTAAGACCCCACCGAAAACAGTCCCATTGCCGAGACCACCCGGTGCCTCGAAATAGGTGGCTGCCTTCAGCTTCTGTGGCAGTTGGGTAAAAGCCTCCAACATACAGAACAATCGTCCGTTCGACCGGTATTATTTTGTAATTCAATTTATTCAAATGCATCTTACCAATTTAACAATTCACTACGCGAGATCTATCCTTTTAAACCTTTCCTATCTCATGTTACTACCACGCTGCATTTGTACGTGTATCATCATTGCTGGTGGGTCGCGCACCGCAAAGAAGAAAATCTCATCTGTATATGTTTGTACTGTGTATGTGTCACTTTTTCATGCTCCTTCACTCTGCACATCAATGAAAGATGCATTTTAAATACGTTATTAAATAAGTAACTTGTCATTTCATGATACCCCAAAAGTATTTTATGTGACATCAAGGTTAACAGAATCGGATACTTATCACTAAGTTCTGAAGTGTTCGTCATCATCTAACACAGCTTTATTCTTTATTAATTTATAAAATACTTTGTTCTCTCTGAAACTTATCACCTCAATAATTTCTTACCATAATCGTGGATCTCATATTTAGCAAAGGATCTCCTGTTTTCAGAGCCAAGCTTTTATTTAAGCAAACGTTTTCGGCCTCCCTTGTCTGTAGGGAATAAAATATACAGGGCACTTTCCTTCTGTAGTGAATGGGGATGAAATTCCTTGTTGAAACAGGAGCCACTTGTTTGCCGTGGGTGGCGTCTCGTATGCTGGAAGAAGGGATCCTGGTGATTGAGAAAAGCCCAGGGATCTCCAGCTTTTCAACACATCATTTCGGCCCATATTTCAGATAGACGAGAGGTTTGGGCTAGATCCGGCCTGAATCGATCGGCTCAGTCGTGCCAAGCTCTAGAATCGCACAGCTTGTTCTTATCTTCCTTCTGTCTTTTTTACGTATCTTTATGGTACAAACCGGGTGTAACTTTATCTTATTCCTCTATCTTTGAGTGTTGTTTGATGGGCGGCGGCTGATGGATCAATCGGTGGGCTTGTACTGGGGAAATTCAGCAGAAACTTCTGTGAGGGAGAGAATACGGGTGGGGATGGGTCCCAACTGTTCCTCATTTTTTTCATTGATATCTGGGCGCATAGTTGGGAGTCATAAAGCAGAAGTGGAGCGGAAGGACTCTGGTCCTGTCATCGAGTATAATAGCTATGTAGCCTTGGCGTTGGAAATAGGAAATCCATTTCCATTAAACGTCCCCTTGTAGGGCTCCAAGGAGGGTGGGGCGCATAGCTATCGAAACATAAATTTCAACCATGGGATCCAACACTAGAAAAAGAGCATTTTTAGACCTATCAGATGACGACCCGGAACCGACAACTTTCAATTTTAAAGCCAATGAAAATTTCGCTCGATTTTTAGTGATTTCGAGCAAGGAAGAAGAAAAGGCCTTTACCACTTTATCACCTTTTATAATCGAAAAGCAATTTGAATCAATTATAGGAACATCCAAAAACGTCAAAAAATTAAAAAAAATGGAACTCTTTTGGTCGAAACAAACAGGAAATCACAAACAGAAAATCTACTCAAAATAAATAAATTTTTCAATTTGAATGTCTCTGTCACGGAGCATAAAACACTAAATTCTTGCAAAGGTATTATCCGTGACAGAATGTTAAAACAAGAATCTGAAGCTAGTATTGTCGAATATCTCAAAGAGCAAGGAGTAATGGCCTGTAAACGATTTAAAATTAAAAAAGATGGAAAACTCATTGACACAAATACGTTACTTCTGACATTTAACACTACTTCCTTGCCGAAGTCACTGAAAATATTTTACAGAATAATAGCGGTTGACATCTACGTGCCCAATCCTCTGCGATGTTTCAATTGTCAGAGGTTTGGACACCACGAAAACGACTGTACTGTCCCTGACGGATCTGTTTGTGAGAAGTGTGGTGGTACCGATCACCACACTACCAACTGCAAGAATTCTCCAAAATGTGTGAACTGCGGAAAAGATCATTTGTCTAAATCCAATGTCTGTGAAGTTTGGAAAACCGAAAAAGAAATCATGAAAATTAAAGTTACACAAAACGTCACCTATTTGGAAGCAAAGAAAATTCAACAAAACAAACCAGAAAACACATTCGCCAAAGTTGTACAATCCCTTACCAGCAAACCTGAAACAAAAGAAACATCCACACAATTTAATGAGAAAGATTTTGAAATTAAACCCCATTCTAAAGTTATTACCTCTTCTGTAAAACCCAAAACCACATCGTCACAACCTACATCTTCACAACCTACTACATCGTCACAACCTACTACATCTACTCATCATTCAAGAACAGAATCTAGACAAACTTCACAGACCAGTTCACAACCTAACGGCAAACATTCTAGCAGATCTCACTCCCGATCCACGTCGGGGACAGCAGATCAAAAAGAAAAAAAACGGCAAAGAAAAGCATAAAGGATCAAACCCAAAC
This sequence comes from Lucinisca nassula, assembly GCA_963580285.1. NCBI lineage: Eukaryota > Metazoa > Mollusca > Bivalvia > Lucinida > Lucinidae > Lucinisca > Lucinisca nassula. The sequence continues at coordinate 87,670,466 of OY757025.1, read as the reverse complement.
AGTAAAGGGGCGTCTGCTGATCCAGTAAAACTGGCTAATCAGTACGTCGCCCTTGAGGACATGGAGTTGGACGTTGATCCCTCCACGTTCTCAAAGCCTAATAAAAGATAAAGGATTAAATTCCTTGTTTTAATCTTCTCTCCATTCAACCATGGATAAGAAGTCAATAATTCAATGGAATTGTCGAGGACTGAAAGCCAATTTTAACGAACTTTTAATTTTAACTACACTTTTTTCTCCTAATGTCATTTGTCTCCAAGAAACTTTTTTGAAAACTACAGATAATATTAATTTCAAAGGTTACAGTATGTACAATCATATCACAACGGATAATCAGAAGGCATCAGGAGGTACATCAATCCTGGTAAAATCTGACGTTCCTCATAGGAAAATAGATGTAAAAACTAATTTACAAGCTGTTGCTGTAAACGTCACTATATCCAAATCCATAACGATTTGTTCGGTCTACCTCCCACCACATTATAGATTTTCTAAACAAGAATTAGAAAAATTAACAAATCAATTACCTAGTCCTTATATATTATTAGATTTTAATAGTCACAGCAAATTATGGGGTTGCACGGATACAAATGACAAAGGAGAAATCATAGAAAATTTTATTGCTGAAAATGATTTATGTTTATTTAACGATAAACAACCAACATATCTTCATTCTCCCACAAGAAATTATTTTGCTTTAGATCTTTCAATTTGCTCTCCAAATATTTATCTAGATTTTGATTGGTCTGTTGTGGACGATCTCCATGGGAGCGATCATTTTCCGATAGTAATTGAAGAAATTGCATCGACCCATGAGGATCGTCACCCTAGATGGAATTTGAGTAAAGCAAATTGGGAAAAATTTAATCAATTATGTAATGAAAAACTCGACCCTGAACCTTTTTAAAACTGCAAGTGATATACAAGATTTTACTGATGAATTGATTGATATTGCTGAAAAATGCATTCCTAAATCCTCGACTTTTTCAAAAAGAAACAGACCTTGGTTTAATGACGAAGTTAAAACTTCAATCAATAAAAGAAAATCTGCATTTCGAAAATTCAATAAACAACCAACACAAGAAAATCTTATCCGTGCCAAACACATGCGAGCTAAAGCTCGCAAAACAATAAAATCGGCCAAAAAAGCATCTTGGCAGCAATACGTCTCCAAACTGAATACCAGAACACCAACTAAGAAAATATGGGACATGATTCGAAAAATTAGTGGCAAAAACAAATCAAATAAACATGTCCATATCAAATCGAACGGAAATATGTGTTCAACGGCTAAAGACATTTCAAATGCCTTGGGGGGAAATTTTCAGAAAAACTCATCTAGCTTAAATTATTCAAAAAATTTCCAAAATATTAAACAAGAACAAGAGAAAAAGAATTTAAATTTTTCCTCATTAAATCATGAAAAATATAATTTACCTTTCACTACTAAAGAATTATTAGATGCTCTCCATAAATCTCATGATACTGCTGTTGGTCCTGACGACATACACTATCAAATTTTAAAACATTTACCCAACAAGGCATTGGAAACATTATTAAATATTCTGAATGATAATCGGATCACTGGAAAATTCCCTGACAACTGGAGAAAAGCTACCATTATTCCTATTCCGAAACCTAATAAAGATCATACTGAAGCCACTAATTACAGACCTATTGCTTTGACAAGTTGCTTATGTAAAACAATGGAGAGAATGATTAATGACAGGCTGGTTTGGTTCTTAGAATCAAATCAGATTATCACTAAATTTCAAGCTGGTTTTAGAAAAAACAGCTCTACTACTACGTTTATACGTGATGCCTTTATCAAAAAAGAACATGTCGTAGCTGTATTCTTTGACCTAGAAAAGGCCTATGATACGACTTGGAAATATGGCATCATGAAAGATTTACACAACTTGGGCCTTAAAGACCGATTGCCACTTTTTGTTCAAAATTACTTATCCGATCGAACATTTAATGTTCGCATAGGAAATACATTATCGGACACATTTGATCAAGAACAAGGTGTACCACAAGGTAGTATTTTATCACCAACCTTGTTCAGCATAAAAATTAATAACATAGTTAAATGTGTAAAGGACTCGGATTGTTCGCTTTTTGTTGACGATTTTGGAATCTTTTATCGATCAAAAAACATGGAAACCATTGAATTCAAACTACAAAGGTGTTTGAATAATATAGAAACTTGGGCAACAGAAAATGGTTTCAAATTTTCAAAAACAAAAACGCAGTGTGTTCATTTCTTCCAATTACGAAAGTTACATTTAGATCCTGTTCTAACTATATATGGCAGTCCAATTCCAGTCGTCACTGAAGCGAAGTTTTTGGGTCTTTTATTCGATAGCAAATTGTCTTTTATTCCTCATACCAAAGCTTTGAAAGCTAAATGTTTAAAAGCTCTTGATATTCTTAGTCCTGTCCAGTTCCGACTGGGGAGGAGATCGCACTGTTCTTTTAAATCTTTATAGATCTTTAATTCGTTCCAAATTGGACTATGGTTCCATAGTCTATGGATCTGCTAGGAAATCTTATTTAAAATCTTTGGATACTATACATCATCAAGGTTTACGTCTAGCACTAGGTGCCTTTCGCACTTCACCCGTTGAAAGTCTTTATGCTGAATCGAATGAACCATCACTCTATGTAAGAAGAGACAAATTGTCTCTTCAATATGCTACTAAATTAGCCGCCAATCCACGAAATTCAGCATATGACACTGTTTTTAATCATAATTACGAAAGATTTTACAACAACAAACCATCAGCTATTAAACCGCTTGGCCTCAGAATCAAACCGTTGTTGGAGGAGGCCAATATAAATATTAATAATATCCAATTTTTTTCTTTATCATCAAAAGAGCCATGGACGTTAAACGTTCCAAAGATTATTTTAGATTTAAATAAAAATAAGAAAACCGAAGTAGACGCTCATATTTTTAAGAACGAATTTTTAGAAATCAAATCCAATTTTAAACGTCACATTTCCATTTACACTGACAGTTCGAAGCAAGATGAGAAAGTTGCTTGTTCTGTCATTAGTCCGAATTTCACCTATAGCATTAGACTACCCGATAATAGCTCTATTTTTACCGCTGAAGCGAAAGCAATTGATATAGCACTCTATCATATACGAGATCAGTCCGAAAAATAATTTATCATTTATTCCGATTCCCTTTCTGTATTAAAAGCTCTGAAAGACCAACAGCACAGGAACCCCTTGATTCAACAAATTTTACGAAAATATCACTATCTTTCTGTCTGCAAGGAGATTATTTTCTGCTGGCTTCCAAGTCATGTTAATATTCGTGGAAATGAATTGGCTGACTTGGAAGCCAAGTCGGCATTATCGTTAACTGTTACAAATTTAAAAATTCCTTTCTCTGATTTCAAATCAAACATCAATCAATATATAAAGAAAAAATGTCAATCTATTTGGGACAATGAAACTAATAATAAATTAAATAAAATTCAACCTAATTTTTACAGTAAATGCTCATTTTTGAACTATAGCCGAAAAGATTAGACAAAAATTACGAGATGCCGTATTGGACACACAAGACTCACTCATTCCTACATTTTAAAGAACGAACAAGCACCTTTCTGTATATCTTGTAACGAACCGTTCACAGTTAAACACTTTCTCATCTCATGTATTGAATTTAACCATATTCGTTCTAAATATTTTAACATTACTACAATGAAAGATCTTTTTAATAATGTACCTTTTTACCAATTAATCAATTTTCTTAAAGAAATCGGTCTTTTTAACAAACTGTAATTATTAAAACTTTAATTGTTTAATCTTGCACAATTTTATGTATACTATATAACTGTTTTAGACGCTATATGCCCTGTTAGGGTTGAGCGTCTTTAAATAAATCATCCATCCATCAAGCGTGACAACAACAACCGTCTTGGCACCCACAGAATTTGCCGTAACACGAAGGGATTTGGACACTTGATTTTTCACAAATTTCCAAATTTTAGACAAACGTGCCTAATCACATGTATGGCGTCCACGGATATCAATGACAGTACGACATCGCCTGCGCATGCTCGTAACCAGAGTCTGTATCCGGTTTTGTCGAATCAGACTCTATTCAGCAACAAATTGCTCCAGCATTTCAGTGGTTTCTTGCTGTCGAGTCCTCACCGTTGTCTCACCTCTGTGGTTCTTTGATTTTTGTGTTCACGGAGATGTTGCACTGATGAGTTAGGAGGCCTTCATGCGGACTGAACAAATTATTTGTCTAAATCGCGACGGAAGTAAGGGCGAGGATTGTGGCCACGTAAAATCGATTTAAGCCCCCCAGTGGAAATCTTCCACTGACCGTTCCAAGGCGGCTCTTCTGTGGCGATTTATTTATGTTGTTGTTTGTTACTTACTGTGTGTATCACTTGTCTTTTATTTTTGGATGGCCATATCGCCATTTTTGTCGAAAGTAACTGTCCTTATGGCCTTCCTTTGTTTAGGTTTCCATTATGGTCTGGTCGCTTAATGTTTGTATTTCTTTCCCTTTGGTGTCTTTTATGGGTGGAGTAAGTTAATTGTATCAATTCCTGATCTTTGTTTTACTTCTACTTTGAGTTCCTGTAAAGTCCTCGGTGGCACAGGTCAGGCTGAAACAGCACGCTGTAGCATGTCCCACTTATGCTCAATCAGATTTAAGTCCGGTGATCGGGCAGGCCAGCCCATACAAACGATTGTCTCGCGTTCAAGATAGGCATCAGTGCAGTAGGCACGGTGGGGCCGGGCATTATCGTCCATTAGAATAAAGTCCGGGCCGATAACACCGACATATGGTCTCACAAACTGATCAAGAATCTCATTACAGTACCTCACTGCCGTTAACGTTCCGTCTCAACGACGTGCAAGTCAGTTTTACCGTTCATGTTTATCCCAGCCCAAACCATGCCCGGTCCCTTTCCAAAGCGATCATGCTCTGCCACATTCTAGTCATCGAATCGCTCTTTAGACAGTCGCCACACTAAATGGCGTTTATCAGTGAATTCTAGACAGAATCTGGACTCATCAGTAAACAGTACTGGCGTCCAGTCATGAATCGTCCACCTGACGTGAGTTCTGGCAAAGTCCAACCGGTCTTGGGCCCTGCGCCAGCCCGGGGGTAGAAATATGGCGGCTGCCTTCGGGAGTGTGGCAGAGTGGCAAGACCCCACCGAAAACAGTCCCATTGCCGAGACCACCCGGTGCCTCGAAATAGGTGGCTGCCTTCAGCTTATGTGGCAGTTGGGTAAAAGCCTCCAACATACAGAACAATCGTCCGTTCGACCGGTATTATTTTGTGAATCAATTTGTTAAAAAAATTGCATCTTACCAATTTTTTAACAATTCACTACGCGAGATCTATCCTTTTAAACCTTTCCTATCTCATGTTACTACCACGCTGCATTTGTACGTGTATCATCATTGCTGGTGGGTCGCGCACCGCAAAGAAGACAATCTCATCTGTATATGTTTGTACTGTGTATGTGTCACTTTTTCATGCTCCTTCACTCTGCACATCAATGAAAGATGCATTTTAAATACGTTATTAAATAAGTAACTTGTCATTTCATGTTACCCCAAAAGTATTTTATGTTACATCAAGGTTAACAGAATCAGATACTTATCACTAAGTTCTGAAGTGTTCGTCATCATCTAAAACAGCTTTATTCTTTATAAGTTTATAAAATACTTTGTTCTCTCTGAAACTTATCACCTCAATAATTTCTTACCATAATCGTGGATCTCATATTTAGCAAAGGATCTTCTGTTTTCAGAGCCAAGCTTTTATTGAAGCAAACGTTTTCGGCCTCCCTTGTCTGTAGGGAGTAAAATATACAGGTCACTTTCCTTCTGTAGTGAATGGGGATGAAATTCCTTGTGGAAACAGGAGCCACTTGTTTGCCGTGAGTGGCGTCTCGTATGCTGGAAGAAGGGATCCTGATGATTGAGAAAAGCCCAGGGATCTCCAGCTTTTCAACACATCATTTTGGCCCATATTTCAGATAGACGAGGGGTTTGGGCTAAATCCGGCCTGAATCAATCGGCTCAGTCGTGCCAAGCTCTAGAATCGCACAGCTTGTCCTTATCTTCCTTCTTTCTTTTTTACGTATCGTTATGGTACAAACCGGGTGTAATTTTGTCTTATTCCTCTATCTTTGAGTGTTTGATGGGCGGCGGCTGATGGATTAATCGGTGGGCTTGTACTGGGGAAATTCAGCAGAAACTTCTGTGAGGGAGAGAATATGGGTGGGGATGGGTCCCAACTGTTCCTCATTTTTAGCTCACCGTCACGTAGTGACGAGGTGAGCTTTTGGGATCACTTTTCGTCCGTCGTCCGTCGTGCGTCCGTCCGTGCGTGCGTCCGTGCGTCCGTCCGTGCGTCCGTAAACAATTCTTTAAACGACATCTCCTCCTAAACCACTGATCGGATTTTTGACCAAACTTCACAGGAATGATCCTTAGGTGGTCCCCTTTCAAAGTTGTTCAAATGGTTCCGGTCCGTTGCACATCTAGGTCAAAGGAGCCAAAAACAGATTTTTTTCACCAAAAACTTAAAAAATCTTCTTCTCTGAAACCACAAGGCCCAGGTCTTTGATATTTGGTATGAAGCTTCATCTAGTGGACCCCTACCAAGATTGTTTAAATTTTAGTGCTGGGGCCAAAAATGCCCCTGCCCGGGGGCCCTTTTGTTTTACATGGGCTTATATAGGGAAAATCTTTAAAAATCTTCTTCTCTGAAACTGCAAGGCCCAGGTCTTTGCTATTTGGTATGAAACTTCATCTAGTGGACCCCTACCAAGATTGTTCAAATTATAGTGCTAGGGCCAAAAATGCCCCTGCCCCAGGCCCTTTGGTTTTACATAGGCATATATAGGGAAAATCTTTAAAAAACTTCTTTTCTGAAACTGCAAGGCCCAGGTCTTTGATATTTGATATGAAGCTTCATCTTGTGGACCTCTACCTAGATTGTTCAAATTATAGCCCTGGGGCCAAAAATGCCCCCCTCCGGGGCCCTTTGGTTTTACATAGACTTATATAGGGAAAATCTTGAAAAATCTTCTTCCCTGAAACCACAAGGCCCAGGTCTTTGATATTTGTTATGAAGCTTCAGCTAGTGGACCTCTACCAAGATTGTTCAAATTATAGCCCTGAGACCAAAAATGCCCCCACCATGTGGCCCTTTGGTTTTACATAGACTTATATAGGGAAAATCTTTAAAAATCTTCTTCTCTGAAACCACAAGGCTTAGGTCTTTGATATTTGTTATGAAGCTTCAGCTAGTGGACCTCTACCAAGATTGTTCAAATTATAGCCCTGGGGCCAAAAATGCCCCCGCTCCGTAGCCCTTTGGTTTTGCATAGACTTATTTAGAGAAATCTTGTTTTACATAGACTTCTTTATGCAGGGTAAACCTTTAAAATCGTCTTCTCTGAAACCACAAAGCCCAGGTCTTTCATATTCGATATGAAGCTTCATTGTGTGGAACTCTACCAAGATTGTTCAAATTATAGCCCAGGGCCAAAATTGACCCTGCCCGGGGCCCACTTATTATACATTGGATCAGGTGAGCGAACCAGGGCCCTCTGGGCCCTCTTGTGTTTTATATTAGGATCACTTTTTGTCTGTCATCTGTGCGTAAACAATTTCTTCAAATGACATCTCCTCCTAAACCACTGATCGGATTTTGACCAAACTTCACAGGAATGATCCTTAGGTGGTCTCCTTTCACAGTTGTTCAAATGGTTCCGGTCCGTTTCACATATAGCTCACAGGAGCCAAAAATAGTTTTTTTCACCAAAAACTTAAAAAATCTTCTTCTCTGAAACTGCAAGGCCCAGGTCTTTGATATTTGATATGAAGCTTCATCTAGTGGACCCCTACCAAGATTGTTCAAATTAAAGTGCTGGGGCCAAAAATGCCCCCGCCACGGGGCCCTTTGGTTTTACATGGGCTTATATAGGGAAACTCTTCAAAAATCTTCTTCTCTGAAACCACAAGGCCCAGGTCTTTGATTTTTGGTATGAAGCTTCATCTCCCTGACCCCTACCAAGATTGTTCAAATTATAGTGCTGGGGCCAAAAATGCCCCCGCCACGGGGCCCTTTGGTTTTACATGGGCTTATATAGGGAAAATCTGTAAAAAGCTTCTTCTCTGAAACCACAAGGCCCAGGTCTTTGATATTTGATAGGAAGCTTCATCTAGTGGACCCCTACCAAGATTGTTCAAATTATAGTGCAGGGGCCCAAAATGCCCCCGCCCCGGGCCCCTTGGTTTTTACATGGGCTTATATAGGGAAAATCTTTAAAAATCTTTTTCTCTGAAACTGCAAGGCCCAGGTCTTTGCTATTTGGTATGAAGCTTCATCTAGTGGACTCCTACCAAGATTGTTCAAATTATAGTGCTGGGGCCAAAAATGCCCCCGCCCCGGGGCCCTTTGGTTTTACATAGGCTTATGTAGGGAAAATCTTTAAAAATCTTCTTCTCTGAAACCTCAAGGCCCAGGTCTTTGATCTTTGAAATGAAGCTTCATCTAGTGGACCCCTACGAAGATTGCTCAAATTATAGTGCTGGGACTTAAAATGCCCCCGCCCCGGGGCCCTTTGGTTTTACATGGGCTTATACAGGGAAAATCTTTAAAAATCTTCTTCTCTGAAACCGCAAGGCCCAGGTCTTTGATATTTGGTATGTAGCTTCATCTAGTGGACCTCTACCAAATTGTTCAAATTATAGTTCTAGGGCCAAAAATGCCCCCGCTACTAGACCCTTTGGTTTTACATAGACTTATATTGGAAAATCTTTAAAAAACTTCTTAGGCCCATGTCTTTGATATTTGGTATGGAGCTTCATCTAGAAGACAATTATAGCCTTTGTTGATATTTGGTATGAAGCTTCACCTTTTTAGACCTCCCTCAACATTATGCACATTATAACCTTGGGGTCAATAATGGCCCTCCCCAGGGCCCACTTGTTACTCTATAGATCAGGTGAGCGATCCAGGGCCATCATGGCCCTCTTGTTCTTTGAAATCTGGGTGCATAGTTGGGAATCATAAAACAGAAGTGGAGCGGAAGGACTCTGGTCCTGTCATCGAGTATAATAGCAATGTAGCCTTGGCGTTGGAAATAGGAGATCCATTTCCAATAAATGCCCACTTGTAGGGCTCCAAGGAGGGTGGGGCGCATAGCTATCGAATAATTTATTATCACCATGGGATCCAACACTAGGAAAAGAGCTTTTTTAGACTTATCCGATGACGACCCTGAACCGGCTACATTCAATTTCAAAGCAAATGAAAATTTCGCAAGATTTTTAGTGGTTTCGAGCAACGAAGAAAAGGCCGTAACTACACTTTCACCTTTTGTCATTGAAAAACAAATTGAAGCTTTAATTGGAACGCCAAAAAATGTTAAAAAATTGAAAAACGGAACTCTCCTTATTGAAACTAATCGTAAATCTCAAACGGAAAATCTTCTAAAAATAAACAAATTTTTCAACCTTAACGTCTCTGTCACGGAGCAAAAAACATTAAATTCATGTAAAGGAATACTCCGTGACAGAATGCTTAAACAGGAATCGGAAGCCAGCATTGTCGACTATTTGAAAGAGCAAGGAGTTACGGCCTGCAAACAATTTAAAATTAAAAAAGACGGAAATCTAATAGACACCAACACTCTACTGCTAGCTTTCAACACAACTACGTTGCCGAAATCTCTAAAAATCTTCTACAGAATAATACCGGTCGAAATCTACGTGCCCAATCCTCTGCGATGTTTTAATTGTCAGAGGTTTGGGCATCATGAAAATGATTGTACTGTCCCTGATGGATCTGTGTGTGAGAGGTGTGGTGGTACCGATCACCACACTGTCAACTGCAAGAATTCTCCAAAATGTGTGAACTGCGGAAAAAATCATCTATCCAAACCAAACGTCTGTGAAAACGGAAAAAGAAATTTTGAAAATTAAAGCCACTCAAAACGTCACATATTTGGAAGCTAAGAAAATTCATCAAAATAAACCAGAAACCACATTCGCCAAAGTTGTTCAATCACTTACCAGCAAACCAGAAACCAAAGAAACATCAACACAATTCAACGAAAAAGATTTTGAAATTAAACCCCATTCTAAAGTTATTACCTCTTCTGTAAAACCCAAAACCACATCGTCACAACCTACATCTTCACAACCTACTACATCGTCACAACCTACTACATCTAGGTATCATTCAAGAACAGAATCTAGACAAACTTCACAGACCAGTTCACAACCTAACGGCAAACATTCTAGCAGATCTCACTCCCGATCCACGTCAGGGACAGCAGATCAAAAAGAAAACAACGGCAAAGAAAAGCATAAAGGATCAAACCCAAACAGTAAAGGGGCGTCTGCTGATCCAGTAAAACTGGCTAATCAGTACGGCGCCCTTGAGGACTTGGAGTTGGACGTTGATCCCTCCACGTTCTCAAAGCCTAATAAAAGATGAAGGATTAAATTCCTTGTTTTAATTTTCTCTCCATTCAACCATGGATAAGAAGTCAATAAGTCGATGGAATTGTCGAGGACTGAAAGCCAATTTTAACGAACTTTTAATTTTAACTACACTTTTTTCTCCTAATGTCATTTGTCTCCAAGAAACTTTTTTGAAAACTACAGATAATATTAATTTCAAAGGTTACAGTATGTACAATCATATCACAACGGATAATCAGAAGGCATCAGGAGGTACATCAATCCTGGTAAAATCTGACGTTCCTCATAGGAAAATAGATGTAAACACTAATTTACAAGCTGTTGCTGTAAACGTCACATATCCAAATCCATAACGATTTGTTCTGTCTACCTTCCACCACACTATAATTTTTCTAAACAAGAATTAGAAAATTTAACAAATCAATTACCTAGTCCTTATATATTATTAGGAGATTTTAATAGTCACAGCAAATTATGGGGTTGCTCGGATACAAATGACAAAGGAGAAATCATAGAAAATTTTATTGCTGAAAATGATTTATGTTTATTTAACGATAAACAACCAACATATCTTCATTCTCCCACAAGAAATTATTTTGCTTTAGATCTTTCAATTTTCTCTCCAAATATTTATCTAGATTTTGATTGGTCTGTTGTGGACGATCTCCATGGGAGCGATCATTTTCCGATAGTAATTGAAGAAATTGCATCAACCCATGAGGATCGTCACCCCAGATGGAATTTGAGTAAAGCAAATTGGGAAAATTTTAATCAATTATGTAATGAAAAACTCGACCCTGAACTTTTTAAAACTGCAAGTGATATACTAGATTTTACTGATGAATTGATTGATATTGCTGAAAAATGTATTCCTAAATCCTCGACTTTTTCAAAAAGAAACAGACCTTGGTTTAATGACGAAGTTAAAACTTCAATCAATAAAAGAAAATCTGCATTACGAAAATTCAATAAACAACCAACAAAAGAAAACCTTATCCATGCCAAACACATGCGGGCTAAAGCTCGCAAAACAATAAAATCGGCCAAAAATGCATCTTGGCAGCAATACGTCTCCAAACTGAATACCAGAACACCAACTAAGAAAATATGGGACATGATTCGAAAAATTAGTGGCAAAAACAAATCAAATAAACATGTCCATATCAAATCTAACGGAAATATGTGTTCAACAGCTAAAGACATTTCCAGTGCCTTGGGGGAAAATTTTCAGAAAAACTCCTCTAGCTTAAATTATTCAAAAAATTTCCAAAATATAAAACAAGAACAAGAGAAAAAGAATTTAAATATTTCCTCATTAAATCATGAAAAATATAATTTACCTTTTACTACTAAAGAATTATTAGATGCTCTCCATAAATCTCATGATACTGCTCTGCTGTTGGTCCTGACGACATACACTATCAAATTTTAAAACATTTACCCAACAAGGCATTGGAAACATTATTAAATATTCTGAATGATATTTGGATCACTGGAAAGATCCCTGAAAACTGGAGAAAAGCTACCATTATTCCTATTCCGAAACCTAATAAAGATCATACTGAAGCCACTAATTACAGACCTATTGCTTTGACAAGTTGCTTATGTAAAACAATGGAGAGAATGATTAATGATAGGCTGGTTTGGTTCTTAGAATCAAATCAGCTTATCACTAAATTTCAAGCTGGTTTTAGAAAAAACAGCTCTACTAATGATCATTTGATTCGCTTAGAATCATTTATACGTGATGCCTTTATCAAAAAAGAACATGTCGTAGCTGTATTCTTTGACCTAGAAAAGGCCTATGATACGACTTGGAAATATGGCATCATGAAAGATTTACACAACTTGGGCCTTAAAGGCCGATTGCCACTTTTTGTTCAAAATTTCTTGTCCGATCGAACATTTAATGTTCGCATAGGAAATACATTATCGGACACATTTGATCAAGAACAAGGTGTACCACAAGGTAGTATTTTATCACCAACCTTGTTCAGCATAAAAATTAATATGGTTAAATGTGTAAAAGACCCAGATTGTTCGCTTTTTGTTGACGATTTTGGAATTTTTTATCGTTCCAAAAATATGGAAACCATTGCATTTAAACTGCAAAGGTGTTTAAATAATATAGAAACTTGGGCAACAGAAAATGGTTTTAAATTTTCTAAAACAAAAACTCAGTGTGTTCATTTCTGCCAAATTCGAAAGTTGCATTTAGATCCAGTTTTAACACTATACGGCAGTCCAATTCCAGTCGTCACTGAGGCGAAGTTTTTGGGTCTTTTATTTGATAGCAAATTGTCTTTTATTCCTCATATCAAAGCTTTGAAAGCTAAATGTTTAAAAGCTCTTGATATTCTTAAAGTCCTGTCCAGTTCCGACTGGGGAGGAGATCGCACTGTTCTTTTAAATCTTTATAGATCTTTAATTCGTTCCAAATTGGACTATGGTTCCATAGTCTATGGATCTGCTAGGAAATCTTATTTAAAATCTTTGGATACTATACATCATCAAGGTTTACGTCTAGCACTAGGTGCATTTTGCACTTCACCTATTGAAAGTCTTTATGCTGAATCAAATGAACCATCACTTTATGTAAGAAGAGAGAAATTGTCTCTTCAATATGCTACCAAATTAGCTGCTAATCCACGAAATTCAGCATATAACTCGGTTTTTAATCCAAATTATGAAAGATTCTACAATAACAAACCATCTGCTATAAAACCTCTTGGCCTGAGAATAAAACCGTTACTCGAAGAGGCCAATATAAATATTAAAAATATACAATCGTTTTCATTTCCATCGAAAGAACCATGGGTATTGAAACCACCAATGATAATTTTAGATTTAGAAAAAAAAAAAAAAATCCGAAGTAGAATCGCATATATTTAAGAATGAATTTTTAGAAATCAAATCCAATTTTAAACATCACATTCCCATTTACAAGGACGGTTCAAAACAAGATGAGAAAGTTGCTTGTTCTGTCATTAGTCCGAATTTCACTGATAGCATTAGATTACCCGATAATAGCTCTATTTTTACTGCTGAAGCGAAAGCAATTGATGTTGCACTGTATCATATTAGAGATCAGTACGAAAAACAATTTATCATTTTTTCAGATTCTCTTTCAGTTCTAAAGGCTCTTAAAGATCAACAGCACAGAAATCCCTTAATTAAACAAATTTTAAGAAAATTCCACTATCTTTCTCTCTCCCAGGAGATTTTCTGCTGGATTCCCAGTCGCATCAATATTCGTGGAAATGAGTTGGCGGATTTAGAAGCTAAATCTGCTTTATCTTTGCATGTAACAAATTTTAAAATTCCTTTTTCAGATTTTAAATCTAACATTAATAAATATATCAAAAACAAATGTCAATCTATTTGGGAAAAAGAAACCGATAATAAATTATTCAAAATAGAACTTAAATTTCACAGTAAATGCTCTTTCTCAAATTACAGTAGGAAAGACCAGACTAAAATTACCAGATGCCGTATTGGACACACAAGACTAACTCATTCTTACATAATACAAAACGAACAAGCACCTTTCTGTGTATCCTGTAACGAACCGTTCACAGTTAATCACTTTCTCATTTCATGTGTAGAATTTTATCATATCCGCTCAAAATATTTTAATGTTACAACAATGAAAGATCTTTTTAATGACATACCATCTTATCAATTAATCAATTTTCTTAAAGAAATCGGACTTTTAACAAACTGTAATCATTAATATTTTAACTTTTAAACTTCAATAACAATTTTATATCTAATACCTAATTATTTTAGACGCTATATGCCCTATTAGGGTTGAGCGTCTTTAAACAAAATATCCATCCATCCATCCATCCATCTAATATAAGAAAACGATACATACAAGAACCTCTACTGTGTTACGTGTTTTCCAGTCAAGAAGTCTTCTGCGAGGAGAATTATATCGCCGGCGATACCTTGCTTAAACAATGTGATATTCTAAACATGTGAGCCATAGATTTATTGTAAAAATAGTAAATATATATCGCTTAACTAAACCTTTTTTGCAGGAAATGTATGGCTTGTTACAACACTCCTTATGATGTCCAGAAAATGTCTCCGAACTATTGAAGGCCAAACATCACATCTGAACGGACTTGGACAACATTTAATGTCTTTTTTGTTTTTGAATTCAATATTCATTCAGCATACAAATGTCTTATTTTAATAATTTCAGTAATTTCAACACGGTTGAAACGTGAAAATTATAAATCGTATTTCACCATTACTCGAGCGAACGCAAAATCCACACGAAAGTAGTTTGTGCTTGAACTGACACATTCCCCACAGAACTCTGTCCGAATACATTACAATAATACACCCTTGCGACTTAGTCATCACGTGACCAAGTCCGTGAAATGAACACCCCCTTAAACCCCACTTTATACAGATAAAACTGGGGTTTACGGGGGTAAACATTATTTTTCTTATTTCTGCTCCAAGACATAGGTTGCGGGTACTCGTTAGAACCGCCGCATTGAGGCGGTTCTAACGAGCACCCAAAACCTATGTTTGCAGTATAAATAAGGAAAATATCACGGATTTTCATCAGAAAAGTAGCCATTTTAGAGATGGGAAAAATACACCATGTCGCACGGGTGTGTTATCGTAATGAATACATTTTTTTCCCTTTACGAGATGTGAAAACGTGCAACATTTGTTAAATCCCTGTTTTTTCTTACACGACATAGATTGTGAGTGCTCGTTAGAATCGCCTCGTTGAGACTGTCCTTAAGAGTACCCACAACTTGTCTGGGAGCATAAATAATTGAATACCCCCGTAATCTTTCCTGAATAAAGCGGGGTTATTGGGTGTTCATTTTAAGTAATCATGTGGTGATTAAAATAGGTAACCTAGCGCTTCATGAGTCAAAAGGACCAAATAGTTCGCGCCTTGCACGGGCTACATGCCACACAATAAGTTCTGCAACGGAAGGTCTGGTGGCTATTCTCCGGTTTTATCAATTTTACGAGATAGTCAGTCCAATGTAAATTTAGTACGTTGGATTTGTTTTTTGCTAAATAGGAGAGCAGCTAGCAAAAAGCTGCTCGCATTTGTGCAAAAGTTCTTGTTTGTTTGATTTGAGGTTTAACGTCCCCGTCAACACTGTAAAAGGTAATTTTGGAGACGCTGCTTCCACTTTTGTGGGACTTTTACCCGACACTGAGATAAAATGAAATATCAAGACCTGTCGCCCCATGAAAACAATAGGGTTTATTAGCATGGACGGTCCGCCTCGCACAGCGGTTCCTGGACAGGCTTAGATCCTCTAAGCGGTTTACCAGTACTAGTGTGCGGGCCGGATTCGGCTCTGCGTGGAAGCTTCGTGCAGCCCATATATACTCGGTCAAATAAGTGACTATACCTAAAATTGCTTTTGTTACTATAGCTACTACAGATAAAAACTACACAAATTTTGTTGTTTTGATAAGAAGACTCATTTTTCCGTGCAAAAGCACCATTCATTTTTGTTTACGTAAACACATCATCGTAGACTATTGCTTTAAACACCCAAGGGGGTCACTGTGTCATTTTTGCAGAGAAAACATTAAAACATGCTATGATTTAACATCATAAAATTTCCCTGTACCCTACATTTCTAAAATTTGATACATGTGACATTTCTTTAGATACCATTTGCGTCTATTCACAAAAGATTTGGAACTTTAGTTGCATCAGCTACAAGAAACAGACTATCACATATTGACCCTCAATTCTTAGAAGTTGTGTGCAAATGCTGCTTTCAATGGGAACTCTATAGAAAATCACAATCGATAGTGCTACATGCATTTTGAAAAGCAATGGTGGACACAAATAAAAATCAAAAATGAGTTCTTTTAAGAGCAATGAAAACATTCATAAGAAAGAAGATGGGTCATACTACGTAGTTTCGGCTAATAAAGCCTCATCAGTGACCCTGTAATGATCCGGCAAAGAGAGCCAGACGAAACATACTGCAATTTAGCGAATTTCTAATAGGCAGTCGATTCAAATACTGATATAAATCAAAATGGGGTCCAAATAATTAAAAAGCGTTTTTTGAAAAATGGAAAAAATTGATTGACGAGAATAAAAATTACAGCAGTTCGAAAATTGCTATATTTTTAATTGCAAGGGAGATAATTTGAGAATTTCACAAATTGAAACCCCGCTTATAATGCGAGATCATGAGATATTGTAAAAGTAGTGTTATCCGATGTTCAGAATATTGTCTTCCATCTTGGGCAAAAAAGAACTTTCTGCGCATGCGCAATGTTCATTTTCTACCAAAACCTTTCTAGGCACATATTGGAAGACAACTCTGGAGCAGAAAGGTATGGACAAATGCAAGTTTGAGCATTCTATAGCTAAACCTCAGATTTAAATGTCTACAGCAAAATTTAGCTTCATTGCTGCCAGATATCTAGTCAGTTTCACCCGAAAGTTGGTATAGTTAATTTTTTGACTAAGTATATTTCTTCAAGCCTCTATGATGTGCAAAAGTATTAGTATATTTGCAACTTTTACTGATCAAAGTTTTAACGATACGTTAAACGATACGTTAACCAACGACATAATTATTTTGTCAATTATTTTGTTAACTGTTACTGGCAGCAGTACGTTTGTATTAGGAACAGTAAGTTTTAGACACGAGTAGTAGTCTTTTTTAAGGATTCAAATGGTGTTATATATCTAATTATATAATTGTCACTTATAGTTTGTATCTACACGGTCGTGCCTAGTCGTGCCTAGTCTTTAAGGAAGATGCAGATACTTGCCTGACAAGTTTTGCCGTTCTATAGAACATATAGAGCATCATCACGGCTGGTGTTAAGATAATGTGTGGAGAACCGTGAAGTCTCATTGCCATCACCATGGCTTGTTATAAATTCTAGCACTTTGGGATCGTTGATGCTATTGCGGAATTTTGAAAATGTTAGCTAGTCAGAGGCCTAATTAGCCGAAACTAGTTAGTCTGCGTAGAGTGCATGAAGTAGGCGTAGTTTGCGCTGGCGTAAGCTGCGACAGTAGGCGTAACGAAGTCCAGCGTAACAGGCGAAGGTAGAAGTTAGTTGCGACAGGAGTAAGACTGGCGTATAGCCATAATGGTACGATATATCATGTATATCATGCCCGAAATGTTTTTTTTTTTTTTTTTTTTTTTTTTTGCTTTATACGATGCAGGCTTCAAGAGTTGTACGATAGAAATTCATTTCTTGCACACCAGACGAGGAAATCCGTGATTTTACCCTGGAATAGAAATTTGTCCTGACCCTGGTGTTCCGACCCAAAATCTTATATAATCGCGTGTTTGACAAATGCACTGGTTGAATACGACCATGTATGTCCCGTCGAAGGTTGCCGTCACAGCACATTACGTGACGTCGCTAAATATTCTTGTATTGTCGTCAATATGGCGGACGTCGGTAACCGAAGTAACTGCAGCTTTAAAATCAGAGCTAAGAAATGGAAGGTGTGCAAGAAAAAGAATCCTATACGGGTGAGGGGTTGATAGAGATCCGTCCCTCGGGATCACTGTCCGGCATCGCTCGGCAAGCCTCGTAATGCCATACAGTGACCCTTGGGGCGGATTTTTCAATCCACCCCTCACACCCATATAAGATTCTTATTGCAGAACAAACAGTGTACATGTTCTGGGAAAATGTCTGCGAGAAAAAAGAATTTTGAAGAAAATGAAATTCTGTGACTGGTGGCCAATGCTGAGATTTAGTAATGTGTCCACATCAAAACTGACAAAAGGAACAAGAGGCTTAATGAGCCTATACAGCTCACCTAAGGAACATTTTACCAAGTCAATAGGCGCTGATAAGCCCCTGGCGTAGCCAATTTAGACCCTCAGGACATCACTGGCAGAATTTATGTAGTTGACCACTGGATGTTGCTACACACTAAATATCAAAGCGCTGGGATTTATGGTTTCGGAAATTTTTATGCCCCCGCCATTCGAATGGTGGAAAGGGCATATAGCGTTGCCCGTCCGTCCGTTCCTCCGTCCGTGAGTGCGTGCGTCCGAAACTTAAACGCGGTCAATAACTTATTTCAGGATGCATTTTGAGCTTTCTTCGTAGAAATGTTAACCATCATGAGTCTGTGTCACGTGCAAAACCCAGGTCCGTACATCCTATGTCAAGGTCAAACTTAGAGGTCGAATGTGAAAAAGGGTCCAAAACTTAAACACTATCAAAACTTTTTATGGATGACTACTAACATAGACATATTTTCAGGCGGGGGCCCCCGTGTCCTATGGACGCATTTCTAGTTTAAGTTGTTCCTATAATATTCTATGGAACCAATAAGCCCTAGGGGGTGGCAAATTTGTACCCGACGAGCTTAATTGCCAGGATTTCTGTAGTTTACCACTAGACGTTGCTACATGCTAAATATCTAGGCTCTGGGCCTTATAATTTAAGATATGAATATTTCTGAAGATTTTCCCTTTATAAAGTCTATTGGAGCCAATGATCCCAGTTAAGGGGCCTTGGGGTGTGGCCAATTTGGACCCCAGGGGCATGATTGGCAGGATATATGTGGGAGACTACTTGATGTTGCAGCATACTATATATCCATCCATCCGGGCCTTGGAGTCTCGGTAGATTTTTGAAGTTTTTTTTTTCTTTTTTTTTTCATTATAAGTCTATAGCAGCTATATGTTGCCGCGGCAACCGGCATTCAAAGCCGATAAGCCCGAAAATCTTATACAGCCTCTCCCAAACTGATAATTGTTCATACATTTAGGGGATAACTGTATTCAGAATTGTCATTTGGGGAGGTAAATCGGTGGTTTTACGGTCGTCGTAAAACGGAATTTGCGACCGTAAAACTATTTACCTCCCCAAATTACTATTTTCAATACCGTTATCCCCATTCTAATGCACGTATTCGGTTGTTTTGTTAGAAAATGAACTGTTTTGCACAAAACGGCATGCTCTGAGGTGCTTAAAACCAAACGTCAGCCAATAGAAAGCGACTTTGTTTAGGTTTCCATTATGGTCTGGTCGCTTAATGTTTGTATTTCTTTCCCTTTGGTGTCTTTTAGGGATGGAGTA
The DNA here is from genome assembly GCA_963580285.1 of Lucinisca nassula. Classification (NCBI taxonomy): domain Eukaryota; kingdom Metazoa; phylum Mollusca; class Bivalvia; order Lucinida; family Lucinidae; genus Lucinisca; species Lucinisca nassula. The sequence goes on along the minus strand of OY757025.1, from coordinate 87,650,888 downwards.
AGTTAATTGTATCAATTCCTGATCTTTGTTTTACTTCTACTTTACATGACGTCGGGTTTCGACAGTATATCAGAATATAGTGTCGCAAATTTTGATTTTATCCAATCAGACGTCGCGTTACATAAATAAGTACATTAGAATGCCTATTGGGTATCGGAAATATACTAAATTTGAAATTGTGGACGGAATACGGACGCCGGAGCATTGGCTTACCAATAAGCCTTCGGCTCGGTTGAGCTAAACTGAGAGGCAATACAATGTGCTGTATAAATCTTATTGGGAATTGAAGATAGCGTAGCCTAGCCACTAGGCGTTAAAATGAATATGGAATTAAAATCACCTTTTGCACTAAAATGTAGTGTATCAAAGTTTAGCTAGTCTCTCTGGCTAAATTTTTACGCCTAGAACTTTGCGACATGGTTCCCCTCAGATCCAATCCATCAATGTCAGATCTGACCAGCATGATAGATTTGAATGGAGATAAGAGAACAGGAGTTTATGACCAAGTTTTTTGCACGGAAAATAATAGCTCTAGTGACATGCTTCCAAAATTATTGCATGAATATCAGAACTAGCTTGATTATTTTTTTACTTAAATAATGATTGTAATTGTAACCTTACAGCTACTGACCTATATATAGAGGATTTTACATGAGTGCACTGTATTATTGAATTTATTAAACGAGTTGAGGAAAAGGGATAAAATGCGAGGCTTTGCCGAGCATTTTATCCCTTTTCCTCAACGAGTTTAATATATTCAATAATACATGAGCACGAATGCAAGATTCTATTTATCATGACATTTAAAACGTATTTTATTCACGATTGTTTACAAAAATGTCAATATTCCGTCGTTAGTTAACGCGACGTTGTTAAGGACGTCGTACATGTAACGTTACGGGACGTATCTAGCTAATTTGCATATTTAATCCACTAGTGGATTATCGAAAATATTACATGGCGTTATTACACTCTCAGACGCGACGTCATATGATAAAAAAGAAAACGGGATTAATAAAAAACGGATATTCGGTTCTAAGCAATACTTAACCCTATTTGTACCAAATGGAATCTTCCACCTTAAATATAGCAGCAGTCCATTTAAACATTTAGGATTAACAAGCTGTTTTCTTCAAAATTGATTTGGAAAATGGCTGAACTTTTTAAACGGTATAGTCGCTGATCTGCACCGCGTTCTGCAGCGGCCTCTGATTTGGGCCTGCTCTGTTTGCCAGGGTACCCGTTTTGGGGTTTCTCGAACTAAATGGGTTAAGGACTATATGAAGCCAAACATTTTCTTTATTTTTCACTGGAATCGGAAAAAGTTTAATATTTCTTTCTATTTTCACACCTAAAGTAAGATTAACCCATATTCTACTGGATAAAATAATTTAGCCACAAAATATACCAATATAGTTCAGTGTTTTGAAAACATCAGACTTTTCGAGGATGCGAAGCACGAGTGAAAAACTGATGCGGTGTTTTTTTTTTAATGTGTCAACTAGAAATGTCCGTATGGCACGGATGCCCCCGCCCAGGGGTCGGCGACACCCGGAAACGAGCTGTTTGCAAAAAGATGAGGATGAAATGGGTCATAACTGTCCTAATAATCGGCATACTGCAAATAAAAATCAAAAATGAGTTCCTTTAAGAGCAATGAAAACATTCATAAGAAAGAAGATGGGTCATACTACGTAGTTTCGGCTAATATAACCTCATCAGTGACCCTGCAATGATCCGACAACGAAAGCCAGAGGAAACATACTGCAATTTTGCGAATTTCGAATAGGCAGTCGATTCAAAAACTGATATAAATCAAAATGGGATCCAAATAATTAAAAAACGTGTCTAGAATATGAGTCTAAACAAATAATTTATTTCTGATGTCTCAGAAAATTCACGCTGATCTCAAAGGACCAAAAGTACAATATAAACTGCACTAAGGTTGGTGTACGGGGAGACGTTTTACGGCCGCCACAAGTTCAATCACACTTTACCTAGATTTCATGATTATATACAACATGAATTCGGTGTAAATTAACTTTCTAATAATGATTTCAAAAGATATCAAACATACTTCTTTTATGTGTAATATAAACGCACCTCCGTGGCCTAGTGCTTAAGAGCGCTGACTCTTGATCATTAGGTCTCTCACCGCTGTGGCTCGAGCCTCGCTCGGGTCATATGTAAGACGCCAAGTTCTGGAACGGAAGGTCAGGTGGTTTTTCTCCGGGTACTCCGGTTTTCGCCCACCTGATTAACGATCGGCTCGATATGAGTGAAATAATCTTGAAAGGGCCGTAAAACCACCCCCCCCCCCCCCAAAAAAAAAAAAAAAACAAAAAAATGTGTAATACAAATGAAAAAGGACCATAACGACCACTGTCGGCTTTTACCAGAGATCAAACTTGACCATAGCAATGTAGCTTTGGCGTTGAAAATAGGGAGATCCATTTTCATTAAACGTCCCCTTGTAGGGCTCCAAGGAGGGGGGGGGGGGGGGGGGGGCGCATAGCTATCGAATCATAAATTTTAATCATGGCTTCCTTAAAAAGACCCTGATCGGATAACGACTATCAAGACTTTCCCTTGTTCTCGGAAACAACAACTGAACCATTCGCAAGATTTCTGACCGTCAAATCAACTAACGAAACAAAGATAACCTCCCTGTCACCTTTCATTATAGAGAAACAAATGAAAGGATTGATAGGGACGGTTAAATCTGTTAAAAAGTTCAAAGATGACTCCTTGTTGGTAGAAACGGCTTCAAAAATCCAATCAGACAACCTTTTAAAATTGAACACATTTTACAATCTGCCCATTATTTGTTCCATTCACGGCTCCCTTAACTCTTCTAAAGGTATCGTAAAAGGCAAAATTCTTAAAGGTGAGTCAGAGGCAGATATTTTGGAATATTTATCGGACCAAGGAGTCACCAACGTCAAAAGATTCACGATTAAAAAAGAAGGAAAAATCATAGAAACAAACACCGTTCTGTTAACTTTCAACAAAGAAACTCCTCCCAAAGCACTTAAAATTTTCTACAGATTCGTTCCAGTTGAAATGTATGTACCAAACCCTCTGCGGTGCTTTAACTGTCAGAGGTTTGGTCATCATGAATCAAGATGTCCCGAAGACCCAGGATCAATTTGTGAAAAATGCGGTACTGGTGGTCATGACCACCATACAAGCCAATGCAAAAATGCTGAGAAATGTGTGAACTGTGGTGAAAGCCAGCTATCTAGATCAAATCAGTGTCAGATTTGGAAAAATGAGAAAGAAATCATGAAAATTAAAGTTTCCAATCACACCAGCCCCGTGCCCCGGGGGTAGAAATATGACGGCTGCCTTCGGGAGTGTGGCAGAGTGGTAAGAGCCAACCGAAAACAGTCCCATTGCCGAGACCACCCGGTGCCTCGAAATAGGTGGCTGCCTTCAGCTTCTGTGGCAGTTGGGTAAAAGCCTCCAACATACAGAACAATCGTCCGTTCGACCGGTATTATTTTGTGAATCAATTTGTTCAAATGCATCTTACCATTTTTTTTACAATTCACTACGCGAGATCTATCCTTTTAAACCTTTCCTATCTCGTGTTACTGCCACGCTGCATTTGTACGTGTATCATCATTGCTGGTGGGTCGCGCACCGCAAAGAAGAAAACCTCATCTGTATATGTTTGTACTGTGTATGTGTCACTTTTTCATGCTCCTTCACTCTGCACATCAATGAAAGATGCATTTTAAATACGTTATTAAATAAGTAACTTGTCATTTCATGTAACCCCAAAAGTATTTTATGTTACATCAAGGTTAACAGAATCGGATACATATCACTAAGTTCTGACGTGTTCGTCATCATCTAACACAGCTTTATTCTTTATTAGTTTATAAAATACTTTGTTCTCTCTGAAACTTATCACCTCAATAATTTCTTATCATAATCGTGGATCTCATATTTAGCAAAGGATCTCCTGTTTTCAGAGCCAAGCTCTAAAAACCAAAAACGGAAAGCCAAAGTCTTTTTTCTCGAAACCTTAAAAAGTGCAGATAGCACCTTGATGCTCAAAGGGGTCGGTATCTTCTGTTTTTTTTTTTTTTTTTTTTTTTTTCAAATCAGATAGATGTTCATTGTTATCTTCAGACTTACCTTCATTGCCTTTACTTTCAATTTCAACATTCTGGATAACTTTTGAGGTTTTTTTTTTTTAATTTTATCACAGTCAGTATTGCTTATACGTTTTGGTTTGTAATCCTCCAAATCGGATTCTGAAACAGTCACTTTTAAAGGCTCTTTTTGAGTCACTTTCCATTCCCCCAGGTATTAGACTTCCTGTCTTGCCTTGGCCCGGGTGGGGGGCTCAATTCCCACTGGGCACATTGCCGCTGTGGTCTTTTGCTCCAGCATTTCGGTGGTTTCTTGCTGTCGAGTCCTCACCGTTGTCTCACCTCTGTGGTTCTTTGATTTTTGTGTTCACGGAGGTGTTGCACTGATGAGTTAGGCCTTCATGCGGACTGAACAAATTATTTGTCTAAATCGCGACGGAAGTAAGGGCGAGGATTGTGGCCACGTAAAATCGATTTAAGCCCCCCAGTGGAAATCTTCCACTGACCGTTCCAAGGCGGCTCTTCTGTGGCGATTTATTTATGTTGTTGTTTGTTACTTACTGTGTGTATCACTTGTGTCTTTTTATTTTTGGATGGCCATATGGCCATTTTGTGGGAAAGTAACTGTCCTTATGGCCTCCCTTTGTTTAGGTTTCCATTATGGTCTGGTCGCTTAATGTGTGTATTTCTTTCCCTTTGGTGTCTTTTATGGGTGGAGTAAATTAATTCTATCAATTCCTGATCTTTGTTTTACTTCTACTTTATTTAAGCAAACGTTTTCGGCCTCCCTTTTCTGTAGGGAATAAAATATACAGGTCACTTTCCTTCTGTAGTGAATGGGGATGAAATTCCTTGTTGAAACAGGAGCCACTTGTTTGCCGTGAGTGGCGTCTCGTATGCTGGAAGAAGGGATCCTGATGATTGAGAAAAGCCCAAGGATCTCCAGCTTTTCAACACATCATTTTTGGCCCATATTTCAGATAGACGAGGGGTTTGGGCTAGATCCGGCCTGAATCAATCGGCTCAGTCGTGCCAAGCTCTAGAATCGCACAGCTTGTTCTTATCTTCCTTCTGTCTTTATTACGTATCTTTATGGTACAAACCGGGTGTAATTTTTTCTTATTCCTCTATCTTTGAGTGTTGTTTGATGGGCGGCGGCTGATGGATCAATCGGTGGGCTTGTACTGGGTAAATTCAGCAGAAACTTCTGTGAGGGAGAGAATAAGGGTGGGGATGGGTCCCAACTGTTCCTCATTTTTTTCATTAAAATCTGGGTGCATAGTTGAGATTCATAAAACAGAAGTGGAGCGGAAGGACTCTGGCAATTCATCGAGTATAATAGCAATGTAGCCTTGGCGTTGGAAATAGGAGATCCATTTCCATTAAACGTCCCCTTGTAGGGCTCCAAGGAGGGTGGGGCGCATAGCTATCGAATAATAATTTATCACCATGGGATCCAACACTAGGAAAAGAGCATTTTTAGATTTATCAAATGACGACCCGGAACCGGCTATATTCAATTTCAAAGCTAATGAAAATTTCGCAAGCTTTTTAGTGGTTTCGAGCAACGAAGAAAAGGCCGTAACTACACTTTCAACTTTTGTCATTGAAAAATAGATTGAAGCTATTATCGGAACGCCAAAAATGCTAAAAAATTAAAAAACGGAACACTTTTGATAGAAACAAATCGGAAATCGCAAACGGAAAATCTTCTTAAAGTTAACAAATTCTTCAACTTAAACGTCTCTGTCACGGAACACAAAACATTAAATTCATGCAAAGGAATAATCCGTGACAGAATGCTTAAACAGGCAACAGAAGCCAGCATTGTGGAATATTTGAAAGAACAAGGAGTTACGGCCTGTAAAAGATTCAAAATTAAAAAAGACGGAAACCTTATCGACACCAACACATTACTTCTTACATTCAACACAACAACGTTGCCGAAATCGCTGAAAATCTTCTACAGAATAATACCGGTCGAACTCTACGTACCCAATCCTCTGCGATGTTTTAATTGTCAGAGGTTTGGGCACCATGAAAACGATTGCACTGTCCCTGACGGATCTGTTTGTGAGAAGTGTGTTGGTACCGATCATCACACTATCAACTGCAAGAATTCTCCAAAATGCGTGAACTGCGGAAAAAATCATCTCTCAAAATCCAATGTCTGTGAAGTTTGGAAAACGGAAAAAGAAATTATGAAAATCAAAGTCACTCAAAACGTCACATATTTGGAAGCCAAGAAAATTCAACAAAATAAACCAGAAACCACATTCGCCAAAGTTGTCCAATCCCTTACCACCAAACCTGAAACCAAAGAAAAACATCTACACAATTCAACGAAAAAGATTTTGAAATTAAACCCCATTCTAAACTTATTACCTTTTCTGTAAAACCCAAAACCACATTTAAGCCAAACGGTTCAGAATTTTAGTTAAAAGAGATACGGCTATAGAAATAACTTGAAATTGTTTTACAAATTTGTATTCATAGTGGTCGGTATGACTGACGACTTTAAGCGTGTGTTCCAATATTGGTACCTAAATAACAATGGCTGTTTTGGTGCCAATGAGCCTGTAGGAATTTTCCTTCTTTTCCTTTTCAAAATTTGTGGAGGTCTTAAGATTAAGTAGAGAAACATGGAAATATCGTGTACTGTTCATTCCAGAGGTAGAAAGAACGGTGTACAGACCTAAACTGCACCAACCTGACCCAAGGATAATAAAACTTTTTTCATGCTCAACTGATAGGGTATGAAATTTATCTGGCTCATAAATAAAAAAAAGTAATGTGAAACACATAGAAAACAGCGTAGGTCATACTTCTGTGAACGCATCGAGTCACATGATTTTCAGTGACATCAAGTGACGTCATTCTAAACCATGGTTCTCTACGGGCGTTGGTGAGGTCAACGCTGTTCCTCTCTTTGTTGTAAAATGGCGTGTAAATGTTTTTCAGTTTAAAAAGTTTGCCCTATAAACATTATTTTTCGCCCAGTGATGAGGGGCAAAGGATGTAGTTATAAAACAATAAACTTAATTTTTCTGCTTTTCATGAAAGTATGAACGACAGCGAGTCGCTAACAAAGTTTACATGAACCCCTTCGGGGTTCACTTACTTTGCACACAACCCACTGCGTTCGTACTATCATGAACAGCAGAAAAATAAATTTCATTTCTTAAGTGTTTGTTTTCTTTGCCTCATACCGCTGCCTCACTCTAGGGTTTATCAGCTTTCTCATTATGTCAGTCATTGCAAAACACCCACATTGAGCCGGAGGTAATTTTGTTTTCAAAACCGTCTTCTGTAGCATGTTTTGTTATCCATGCAATTAGGGGAGCAGCTTCTCAGTTTCCCCTTAAATGCACATTTTTAACAGTCCACATGACATGTCCTTATCAACTTTAATTGAATGGACATTCAATTTGTCATCAAACTGCTGTCAAGTGTCAAAGAAAGCAGGTCATGAAATGTACATGCAATGGTTTTTATTTCATGCGTAGCACTTTACATGTAAACGGATGCTTTAGACCCAACTTTAGCGACTCACTGGAAAAATGATGACGATACGTCGCATTCTTCAGGAGGTATGAATATTAAAATACTGACATTTTGTTGTGTTACATTGGTGTGAATGTGCTTTATCGCTTATCAATTTCTGTATATTTGTGCAGCTTACAACGCATTCTTTTAAGTTATCGGACCTGCCCATCGGGGCTTAAAGAAATAGGTGGGCTGCGTGACGCTTCCAAGCATAGCTGAAACCGACCGCACGCCAGTACTGCTAAACCGCTCAGAGAATATATGCCTGCCCGGGCAAAGCGGTGCGAGTCAGACCGTTCATGCTTATAAACCCTATTGCTTTCATTGGGCGACAGAGCTGAGATATCATTTCATCTCAATGTAGAGTAAAAGTCCCACAAAATGGATTCAACGTCTCCAAAATGACC